>OX596381.1:35258586-35858586 GCA_951394425.1 Tipula unca
CGTATATATTTGTGATACTCCAAAACAAGCATGTTCGTTATGCTTAATTTCAATAAACGCTAACATTTGTGATGCGTCCCGCCCAATATAACAACTTGTTTATTTTTTCTAATTAGATCGTAAACCCCTAATACATTTTATAGTCTTACACTTTCTTAATACAGTTGAGAGTCCAAATTCAATATCCTCGTTAGATATTTAGAATCTAGTAATTAATGGTTTTCATAAGCTGATTACGACATGAGGAAAATTCATGAATGAGCTCATATGCTTAAAGTGGGGTGTGCGGGTTTCATCTAAGAATTTGTAAATAAATAAACGGTTATTCAAGATTTAAAACGATCAATTTTTTTCCAGTTTAAAATTTTGAAAAAATTAGTTTAGAATTCGAACAGATGAAAACTTATAATATTGTTACGTTTTAGTCTTGTCCCCGACTTTTCCGTGCCGAGCCTTTTACCGCCACACATTTATCACATTTCTGGCACCACTCCACTACAGATTGTTTACATGACCAGTAGAAACCTTGACGTATTTGGCAAGTGTTTTATTAATTTCTGTCAATGGGAGTCACCTCCACTTGCGCCTCCGTGATACTCATTCAATACTTCAACAATTCTAAACCTAGACACCACTTTCACTAATGGTTTCACATTACCGTTGGAGGCTTTTCCATTGTGCCCAGTAAGCTTTTACTGTGGGACTCTTAATTTCACTCCAAGTAGGACGATTTTCTTTCTCCTTAAATTGCATGATTATTGCCAAATCCGGATCTACTAACTGCTCGTCCCTGACCGTTTCAACTGTCCGGTTTCAATCATGTAGGCACAAATCGCCCATAATAAAGGCGTAACTGTTTAGGTCTTGGTCAGTCCTTTACCGCTGATATTTTATCCTCATCGGTGTGGATTCCATTAATCGGTACTTTGGTCCCCAAAAATTTTACTTGCGTTCTAATTAGAGGGCACTTCTTCGGATTTAACTTTAAACCGGCTGATTGTTATCGCTCCCATACCTCTGACAAATTTCTCAAATGCTCTTCGAAACCCTTTCCCATAACTATATGATGTCGTCCAAATATACGAGGCATGTCTTCTAATATAACGAAAATACGTGTTCAAAAGTTGCTGCGCCATTTCATAATCCAAATGGCATCACGTTAGACTACTGTAGTTCATTACCACGTTTTTTGACGATCTTGCTCCGGCTCTTCTACCTGCCAGTACCCGTTGTGCGGGCCCAATGTTGAAAACATTCTAGGACCTGATAATGTGTCCAACGTGTCATCTATATCTTTGTTAATGGGTAGCTATCCTTGTTCGTCACTAAATTAAGCTTTCGGTAATCAACGCAGAAACGCATTTTACCATCCTTCTTTTCGACCAACACTATCGGTGAACTCCATGAACTGTTTCATGATTCGATTACTCCAGCTTACCATTTGATCCACCTCTTCTCGTTTTGTTAATGGTAATATTCTCGGTGCTTAGCGAATAGGTGTCCCCGTTTCAGTATCAATTCTATGTTTTACCATGTTAGCGCTTCCATTCATCTCCCGTGTCGTGCAGAAGATTGATTTATACTATTCGAACAGTTGTCGTGCTGGATTCTTCTGGTTCATTGTTAGATCTCCAGTCCATTTCTGCATGAGGTGTTCTACTATTTATTTCTGTCCTTATGTATCGGTGTTTCTAATCGGAGTCTTCTGTTCGCATTTCATTATTGTTTACATCTCTTCACATTTACCGATAACAGTTCCTTTCTTAATTGTTTTCGTCTTATTCGAGAGATTTACCATAACTCCGTTGCTACCGTTTTCTTTTTCACTGGCTGCTACAACCCATAACCTACGTGACCCAGAACCTCTGGCCAATTTCCCCCACACAATTGTTTCCAAGTTTGGTGGCAGCTTTTCCCGATGATCTATTATTACCCGCCTAATTATTGTCTCTACATCGTCTATTCGCAGAGGTAATTCCAAATTATCGCAGTCCAATACTCCTCGTCCAACATCCACCACGAAGCCATTCGCCCTCATGAAGTCTATCCCCAAGATGAATTTATTCACTATTTTTGCGACCAGTACTGTTGGAATTGAGTATTGCCTATCCTGCTTCTCGTAATCTTCCTGCCCGTTATGTTTGCGCTCTCTCCTGTGGCTATGCGTAATTTCAACCTATTGCCTGGTTGTACTTTTCCCTTTACTAGATCCTCACGGACAAACGTGCGCACCGCTCCTGTATCCAGAGTAATAACACAGCTCTTCCCATCAATACTTCCTTTAATTGCTAACCTGTCACCGCCTCATCCCAATCTCGAAATAGGGATGGAGGTTATGGGGCAATTGGTTGTGGTCTCTTGTGGACTCCTTTCGCTCTTGGCTATCCTCCTCGGCCAACGTTTGCCTCTACTTGATCCTCGTTGCATAGGAGATCGTGATCTTGTACATCTCCATTTTACTTCTCTACAGTCTCTCGACATATGTCCCATTTTGTTGTCCCATCCATTGCTACCCGTCGTACCCTAAGTGGCGGTTTTATGATAGTTTATCAGAGCACACGCAATAGTCTTGGCGAAAGTCGCTTTAGGCGACAACAATACTACTTTACGTGTATCTGGATCACGCATTCCATCAATGAACGCGTCCATCTTAATTCTCTCCATGTAATTGGGAGACGTATTTGTATGTGCCAAATAGACTAGCCGCTCGACCGCTGATGACTATTGTTGAAGCGTCCCTCCGAACTTTTGAGATCGACACTTCAGCTCCATACAATACAACTCCCGTTTATAGTCACTTCCGTACTTTCTACCCAATGCCCCCATTACTTCGTTGTAATTGTATCGATCATGTTTTGGAATGATCTGTAATGTCTCTGCCGCTTCACCTTTAAGAGCCACGAATGTGGCTACACGATTTTCCTCGTTCCAACCATTTTGCTTGACCGCCGTTTCGAATTAAAATTTAAAAATCGCAAATGATGTTGTTCCATCGAATACTGAATACTGGTGGCTTAATTTTCATTGAGGTTCCTGGCTGGCCTACTTGCGAAGATGGTCCGTTAAGTTTGGGGTATAGAAGTTCTTTCTCAAAGCCTAGAACTTTCTCATCCAGCTCTTGAAATTCTGTTTGCAATTTCTGCTCAACTTGTTGAACCGTTGATTGAATTTGCTCTACTTCTGCATGTCGAGTGTTATACATTTCTCGAAATTGTCCATCCATTTTATTATTGATCTCGCCGATTAACTCCTCCATTTTCTCGTTTGACAGTTTAATTCACTGCATTTCTTGATTTAATTGATTACTGGGCTTTTCGAATCTTACTTCATTTCCATCATAACAACGATCAATTGGGCCAAATCGATATTTCCCGATTTTACTGGCACAGCCTCAACCACTGCACTCTCATCCCCTTCATCCACTTCTGCGTAGTTGGAAAATGTTGATTCATCAAAATTGTAACTAGCTGGATCAATACAATTACATATTCAACCATACTTAAACCGGTATTGAAATAGAATCACTAAAATCTTTGAAATCCGGTTAATTATGGGTTTTGTTCATTTTTCAAATCAATCGTAATAATCTTTGTCGTGTAGCTAGTTTATATGAATTGGTAAATAAATAAAAATTTTGGCAAACTGGACTATCTTGAGTATACCTATCTCTATACCTATTTGTCAGTCTATACGAGCTGACCTAACTTTACAATTTTCCTATAATGTTCATTTGCCGTTGTTATGACAAATTTGATTAGAGTTTTCTAATCTATCAATCTAAATAATCCGGAAAATATAGATAATTTAACAATATTGATATAGAAAAACCCGCTATTCAGTAGTTTTAAGAGTTAAATCGATTAGAATTTCATAAAATCGATAATTTTAATATTTCACTTATGGCAAAATTGTTGCGTATTTGGATACATATGGGCTTTCAAACAACGAATTATTATTTTTTCAAATGCAAATTGGTTAGAAATCCGAGGTTTTCATTTTTGTAATGAAATTTTCACTATGCCAAAAAGCTTATTTTTTTTTTAAAATAATGTTAATTTTTAATAACGTGTTAGGACTTTAGGACATCAAAAAAGCTCTCAATTGGTATATATTTATAACTATAATTTTAAATTTTTGGTAAACCAACTTTTTCATAAAGCTTTTCAAATAATTTGTAAAATGTTTAAGTTTGTACTCGTATATATGTTTAATAAAAAGATAAGATTTAGCTCAAAGGTCTACGGGAGCTTAATGGAATATACTAAGGCATTGTACTAAGCTTTAAAATGATGAAGAGTGAATATAATAATAATAATATCTTAACATCATTTTAGCATTGGAAAAATTAAATTTTATAACTTATAGCCGAGCTTTTAAGATAAATCATAAAAAATACTATTTGGTTTTTTTAAAATCTGGCCAATAACCATTAAAAATAAGGTCCACTGTCGGGCTGTACACAAGATAATCATTTATGTTTTGATTATGAGTATTTAATCAAAATCTCAATGAAATTTCAGTAAATCAAAATATTTTCAAATTTCTTACAAATCTTGATCAAACCAGTGACTGGAAAAGCAACCACAGACTAAAACCAGTATTTTTGTGTAACGCTAATATTAGAATCTTACCTAACTGATAGTGTTCACAGAATAGAAATACCGTTGTTTTGAACAAACGTTTTACACTCTTTTTTATCACAAACAAACTAAATTTTTATTACTAAAGTTATAAAAATGACAATCTGTTGCTCTTTGGTCACCGCCATGTTTGTAACTGAATTTAGTAAATACAAAAAAACAAAACAAATGTAACATCGGTACATTTAAATCGAGTACTAGATGAAAAAATTTGAATTTTGTTGAAAAAGTAACGGTTACAAGATGAACAAAAAATTGAAGTTTATTGAAAAAGTTGCGTGGTTCTTCGATAAATTTAAATTTGAACAAAAAAACATAACCATATTTGCCATAATTTGTGTATTGTATTTGACATTTATTAATGCCAACTACCTGACATCAATTACTCTACATGCTGATGTATATTAATCTGAAATTGCTCAAACTAAACATGAAAAAAATGAAATTTTCAATGATTTTCCGCCAAATAGAATACAAATATATCAGATAATTGATTTATATTTATAATTCGCTGAAATACAATAAACGTTTTGTAAATTAATTTTTTCAAATCGATTATACTTATAATGTGTATACATAGTTAGAAACACCGATCAATCCTTGTTTGTACATAAATATATAATGTCCTTGTCAAGAACTATCCGAAAAACTAAACCGAATACAAAATTATTTATTTTCCGAATAGGAAAAAATATTTCTGCAGCAATGCGGATTCATTTTGACCTTCTCGCAATCGATCCAAACCAGCGTGTTTAATCAAAAAAAACGAAAACAGCAAGCAGAACGAACGAGTAAAAGCACAAAATAAACCGAAACGTTTCAATATACATATGTATATGTTTATATACTAGGTCGATGTGAATGTTATGACGGAAATTTTACGAGTTGGGGAAATTGATATAAATTAAATGTTCAACTCCTTTTTTTGTTATCGAGGACACGATTATTTCGGGACTCGAGACTGTCGTTTACTTTTGTAAAATTTGTATGCATATATCAGCCCCAAATCGCTAAATGTAATTTTCACACCAACTTAATTTTATTTTCAGTTTAGTGTTTTTATTTTTTTTTTATCATTTTCCTTGAAAGAAAATACTTTTTCCACCACACCAAGATTACCAGGCAGCAGTAAACGTATATACGTATATAACAATACCAAAAGCAAAATTAAAATATTCTTTCTGCTCAAAACTCTATTTTCCTGTTACTTGTCTGAGGATCGGAAGGTACTCGTCGTATTATTTTTTCGTTGATGTGTATACCAAAACGTCAAGTAAGGTGGTATAAGGCAAAACCAAACTAAAAAGTCACAAAATAGTATACCGTTATTTTTGGAAAGATATTTGTGTGTGCGTGGTAGATATACACGCAAGAAAAACGAATATTTCGTTTTTCATTCGTTGTCAACCAGATATTATTATAAAAGGAAAGACAAAAAAAATTACGGAATTTCCTTCAATAGCAATATTGTGTTGTTGTTGGAATTTTCTTTACGTACATATATTTCACAAAACATAAATATTAAGCTTTGATGGTGCGGGGACACTGTCATAAACTGCTTATTGATTAATTAAAATGAAAAATTATATTTTTTTTTGTTTCGTGGAGATGTGTAGAGTACCTATACATATACACTGTCGAATTGTCGAACAAATAAAATACATGAAAAGGAAAATTGTGAAAAATTATAAAAATAAATTTGGAATACGGAATATCCTATTTCGATCACGAATAGTACGCTAACAGTTTATTTGTTCCTGGTTGTAAATTTTAGTAGTACTATATACTCGTACTACCTACTACATAAAAAAGTGGGTGGTAGGTTCGCGGTTATAGCAAAAAATGTATAGAATTTTTGGTTTAATATGTATTCCTATCACGAAATCGATACTTTAATTTAACTGATAATGGGAATATGATTTTTTTTTTCGCGATTATAAGAATGGTGTGGCATAAATAAACAGAAACGTCGTAAGAAGATTATCTGATTGTTGTGTATCACGAAAATTATCCATATAGATGTGATGTTACATTAACATGGTGTTATATTTGACCATATTGGAGTAACAGTATCCATTTTATTTTGTTCGCTATGTGTAACGAGAGTAGGCAACACTACTCAACCCATTTAGAACGTTTTTGAAATAAATTCTGTAATTTGAACCAATATTGAATTTTTTTTTAGAAATGCTGACGAGTTCAATGCTTCACTTTCGATGTATATATGGATCAACCATCACTTACTTTTCCATGTACACAATTAGGATATAGGTGTGAGATTGGATTTTGATTTATTCAAAGTTTGTTGTCATCAGGTTCCAGGTTTAAACACCTCCCATACAAATTTTCCTAACATTGTGATCTATTGAAATTTTAAAGTCCCACCTCGGAGTCATAGTGTTCCCATCCAGGGCCCCAGGCCCGTAATTCTAGAGGACCCGGATTAATGAAACTATTTTACTAAAAAATTAATTTTAAATTTCTTACAAAATTCGTTTAATTATGTACAAAAAATGTAGTAAAATCGAAAACGAGTAGCTACATTTAAATAAAAGAGGTTAAATTTAATTTTAAATTTTTTTATCTACCTACTGGTCTATCGCACAAATATTTCACCCATTGAATTCAACTTTAGTTCAACCACCCGCATAAACCCAGCAATAATAATAACAAACATGCATATCGATAAATACACTTGTTGTTCTCGTCCATATTTCTTTAATTTCGTTTTAAGGTATTGCCACATGACAATTACTAATTGTAGTTATTTTATATATTTTTTCAATAATTTAAGCCAAAAATCGGTCCCAGTTCCAGGCTATCGTCAATATTTTTGTCATGTGGCAACGCCTTTTAACGCCTTTATACCTTCAAATAAAACGTTGATATTACAACAAGAACAATGTTTTGAGAATAATTTTATAGATACGAGTAACAGTTACACTCAATTTGCAACCGGTACTGAAAATGAAACGAATATTAATTCGCCTGATATTAATAATAATTCAAGTAACAAATATTCTGATGATATAGCCTTATAGACAGATATTACTCACAGAATTCAGGAGTTTTACCAAGCAAGGCCACCATGTTCAATTGGAGACCAAGAATCAAAAAAAGAACGAAAGCTACACAATGGTGAGAATGTGAAACGCAACTGGTTAATATATTCAGCAACCTCTCGAAAAATTTATTGTTAGATATGTAAGTTATTTCCTAAACGACATATCAAATAACCGAAGGATACAATAACTATGGAAACATGTTTATCGGATGTTATCAGCACTTGAGTTATGAAATGATCATGAAAAGTCGCAACTGGTAAAGGAAAACCGGCATGCAAGCTGTCAGGAAATAGCAGAGGCCTTACACATCAACCAACTGACAGTTTGGAATCATTTGAAAAGAGCAGGCTACAAAAAGAAGCTCGATGTTTGGGTGCTACATGAATTAATGCAAAGAAATTTGATGAACCGAATTAACATCATTGACGGCAAACAAGGTTATGTTGAGTGTTTGGTGGGATTGGAAAGGAATTGCCCATTATGAGCTGCTGCAACGTGGCGAAACCTTCATTTCGGTCCTGTACTGTACACAACTCGACCGTTCGAACAAAGCAATCCAGAAAGAGCGACCAGGATTGGTCAACAGAAAGAGAGTTGTGTCCCATCATGACAATGCGCGGCCACCCACATCTTTGAAGACTCGGAACAAATTGACGGAACTTGGTTGGGAAGTTTTGATCCGTCCACCGTATAGCCCCGACCTTACACCGTCTGACTACCATTTATTTTGGTCTCTGCAAAACTCTCTTGATGGTAAAAAATTGGCAGACCGAAGCGCCGCTGGAAATCAATTAGCCAAGTTTTTTGACGATAAACCACAGAAGTTCTACACCGATGGAATTATGAAGCTACCCGAAAAATGACACAAGGTCATAGATAATTATGGCCAATATGTACTTGATTAAAGTTTATTTTCAATAAAGACGTTTTTGTTCAAAAATGTACCAAAGAACCGCGGAGACTTTTTTATGACCCTATATAATATTTGTCGAACAAATTAAATTTGAAATTTGAAATTTAAAATTCCAGACATCGCACATATGAACCAACTGACATTTATTTATTACATTACGTATTCTGGTATCAATTATCTTCCAAAAAGTCAAATTACTTGGACTTAATATTACGAATTGCAGAGGGCAAAGCTACGACAATGCTGCGAATATGTCCGGAGTATACAATGGGGTGCAACCAAAAATTAAAGAAATATGCTCAGAAGCCGTTTATATTCCATGTGAAAATCATTCACTCAATTTAGTGGAGCTGGTGTAAATGTTGTTGGTCTTGTTGAAAAGATTTATGTTTTCTTATCAGCATCTCCACATAGCTGGTCAGTTGTAGAAGGATGTCTTAATACCTCTAATCATTCCGAAGTTAAATGTTTGTCAGCCACCGACCATCTGGTCATCTTGTTATCAGTCAGTTTAAAGCTAGGTTATTCTGAAACTAAATAAGCTTTGCATATGTTGATAAACGATACATCAACAAAGAGAGCAGCACAAATTGAAGCACTATAACTAGCAACTAACATGGATACAATCGAGTTCGTTTTACATTTAGTGATATGATAACTAGTAAATCCTAACAAAATCCGAAGGTAGCTTTCGATATGGCTACCGATCTTTACAATTCATTGGAACAATTTGTAAAGTCAGCTCGAAATAAATTTGATGAATTTGAGAAAGAAGCTAAGAATATTGTTCCTAATTCCACGTTCAGAGATATAGAGAATCGAAAAAAAACGAAAACGTTTTTTTGACGGGACGAGGAAGGAAGGAACTGAGGAAGGAAATGGGATTCCTTCAGCAGGCAGACACAACTTCACAATAGAAAATGTTTATGTATTATGCGATGTTTTCGCTGCGGAATTGAAATGACGGTGCAATACTTATAAAGATATTCACATTGGTTTTCAAAGATTGTGAAAGATATAAGAAAGATATTATTTGTACAGAACTAAAGAGAGAGCTGGTCCAATTTAAAAACCTTAGCGAGATTAAAAAAATTGACAATAAACTTGTAGAAGGGTATACATTTATTTTAAGTTGTTTTGAGAGTTTTTTTGGCAATTTGAATCAGACTAAAGAACTACGAGCACATTGGCGCAACCTAAACTAACATCGTTGTCATTATTATATATTGAAAATGGAAATGTTGATAAACTTAATATAAACGAAATTATTAATGAATTTGCGGCATCGAAAGCTCGCAAAAGTCAATACAAAATTAATTATGTTAGATCAGCTACCATCATTTCTCTTGTTGACGGCTCCCTCTTACGTTCTAAACTATTTTTATTATAATTTCTAATTTGTATTTAGTTCCTGCGTTATATAGTTTATAGTACACATATGTATGTAATATATGTAAACAAATTTAGCATACATTTTTTTTAAATTTTATCAGTAGGGAGGGGGCCTGTAAAAATTATTGGCCCAATGCCCGGAACACTCATAATACGGCACTGTTCGCATCAACATTTTTTGACAAAGAATTATATCTTTGATCTATTGAAGTTTTAAAGCGAGCCTAATTTTGTTTTGTTAAATCAAATTTCGTTGAAATGTGCTCGAATATCAAATTGCAGTTACTTAAGACTCCCATCTAGCTTAAATTTATTCTGAAACGTTTAAGACTCATTAAGATCTAAGTTTCTAAAACCGACTTGCATTTATTTATATACGAGTACATCTACCAAGATTGTAGTGTATAGTTTCAATTGTTTCTCTAATGGTAGAGTTTAGAAAGTATGCTTTGAAACATTTTTTCAATAATTACCATAGTGAAAACATGTTGGTACTTTGGAAAATTAAATTTTCAAAATTTCCATATGAAACAACCTAGAACCTTTTTCCGGTGGTAACCTTTTTCCGGTGGTATTTATTGGCAAAACAAAATTTTTATACAATAAGTTATACTATTATGTCGATAAAGTAGATTTTTTTTCTGCATTTTTCTGAAATTTTTCTGCTAACTTCAGTAAGGTGTATATATATGTATATGTTAAGATACAAATATTATGTGTTAAGATACGTTATCTAAGCTATCTATATCTCAACTCTTCTAATTAAGAATAAACATCTTCTTTATCGACTTTCACGGCTGACCATTTAGAACAGGGTGGTAAATACGGTTTTCATGTATGTATTCCCATCAAATTTTAAAAGTAGCAATTCTAGGCAAACACGTCAAAAGTAAAAAGTGTGTATAAGCTTTACAATCATATTTCAGAATTGTGGTACTGTTTGACATACTAAAATTGAATCAAAGAGATTTCTATTACGAATAGAAAGTTATTAATGCAATTTTAATAAAAAACAATTGTTGCTAAATTTTAAGCTAAATTTTAAAAATATTAAAAATTCACTTCACAGTTTTACTAGTTTTATGGTCACTCTTTCTTCAGATTATGATTTTTATGTCAAATTAAAACAATTGAATAGAATATTTCAGAATTTCGAAGTTCGATACAAACAAATTCCAACATATTTGTTAATTCGGTATTCTCCAATCTCTTTAGATTTCAATTCTTCAGAATATTTCATCATCTGTGTCGGCGTGTTCCTTAATTTCACCATTCGTTTGAGTTGACCGATTTGTAGATTTGTGAAATGTTAGGTTTCACAACTACGTTCCTTTTACGAATTTTTGTAAGCCATTGTAGTTCATTTTTCCGAAATAGTATGAACTAACTGAGATTTCGAAATTATAACACTTTACTTTTTAAGCCATTTGATTCTACGGATAATAATTTACTGTCAAAAACTTTCAAAATGTTTAACAGCTCTTCTCTTATGAACGTCATATTTAATACTAAATTATTTCTTTGTTTTCTTTTCCATGAAACCATAAAAAATCTGATATTAAAAAAACAAAAGACAACGCGATGTTGCTCTGGTAACTATATATGAGAGAATTTAAAATAATGTTGTAGAGTTTGGTGTTATTGCTCTATTGTGTGGTCAAAATTCAATAAATTTTATAGAGTATTTCAGGATAGCCTAGATACGTGATATTACACCAGCCTTGGTGCTCCATGGCTATTAATGATTTTTCTGGTTGTATTTTCTAGAATCTAGATGGAAATTCGATGCTCAAATTTAAAAAACTGGCGTTTAGACCTACTTTATTACACAGATTAGATATGATGACAATAGAAAAAACCAAGATATATATATTACATGATAACATAAAAGTACTTTTTCTTCGGTGCGCCAACTTTTTTTTCTGGATAAAAAAAGTACTAGCAGAGAGAAAACAAAACAAAATCATAATAAATTTTAGTCATGATTTGAAATCCATAAGGGTCGGGTGTGCTACTCATGAAAATCCAAAAAAAAATCTTTTTTATGTTCAAATATTACCATTACAAAATAATTTTTTATTAAAAATTAAATATCTTTATTGCAAAAAACCTGCAAATTTTAATTATAGATTTAATTTATGTATTATTATTTATAATTTATTTTAGATATTTAATAAATCAATTAAAAAAATTTATATGAAAAAAGTCGATCAATGTATTAAAAAAAATTCTATCCTTCCCGTGTTGAACAATTTTCATTATGTTAAAATTTTAAAAACAAAGAGCACAAAGAAAAAACAAAAAAAATACAATCAGATCATCAGATGATCAGGTAAATCGAGAGAGTACGAGAAGCAATAACAGAGAGATAGTGCAATAATAGAGAGATAAAACAATAACAAAAAAATATCGGCGCACCAACGTGTTTTTGTTTACTCCTAATGACTATATCTAATATTTCTTATATCATGGAAAAAACCTCGGCTAACAATGTTATATGTTGTATGGTGTTGAAGATTCTTGTGATTCTGGGATGCCGTTTATAATTTTTGATTAGGGAAATATTTGCGGATCCAAACAAGTGATACAACATTAATCTGGTGAGATGACAGTGAACGTATTTCTTTTAAAAAAAAAGGCGATCCTAATCAATTGTTCCATTAAAGTATCGAACGAGAGAATGGTCAATCAGAAACGATCTATGTTATTTTATTGTTGTTACAATAATGGATTCAACCACTTTAGAATCGGGTCAACTACGCCTACGATGAAGAAAGGTGAATTTTGTAAATCAATATGACATCGTTCATTTCTGTATTCCTTTATGACTAAGTTAGGCTGACCAGATATATTTGAACGCAAAACAGTATATTAAATCAGTTCCTGATTTTGAGCCAATATATGTTGATGTTTCAAAAATCCAAAATATTTCAAAGGTTACAAAAATTTCAGATTTGTTAAATTTTATCATTTAAAAACGTTTTAAAAATTAAATTTTAGTTTTAAAATTTGCATTTTGTATAAATACAAAATGCAAATTTTAAAACTAAAATTTAATTTTTAAAACGTTTTTAAATGATAAAATTTAACAAATCTGAAATTTTTGTAACCTTTGAAATATTTTGATTTAAATTAAATTTAATTAAAATTCCATTTCAAAATTTAACTAAATAAACATCGAAATTCGATTTTAAAAATTTGGCAAAATTTAGCATTAAAATTTTAAATTAAAAAATTTTAGATTTAAGATTTAATAATTTGGAATTTTTGAAATTTAATTTGAAATTTAGAAGAAGATCGCTCATAAAATTTTGAAATTATTATTTGATTTAAAATATATTTAATTATAATTAGACCTTGAATCAAATTCAAATTAAAAATTAATAACCTTGGCTCAAAAATTAAACAAATGAATTACACATCGAAATGCGGTTTTAAAAATTTGATAATTTTAAATTTTAGAACCGAGCCTGGCGAATGCATAATATGTAATTATTTAAAAAAAATTAATATTTGATCTACTACGCATCGTACTGTAGAATTTTGAAATTGGGTTCAAATTCAGAGGTTATATGCCTTTCGAAAAATCCACTTTTATTTTTTATATAACAAGTCGCTTTAAATTTGACATTTCAGTATGTTAATTTGTATTTGAGAATTAAGATTTAAAAAAAGAAATAGATAACTTAAAGATTGATTATCGTTAGTATAATGATTTAAAAATTTAAGTTTGAACTGGAATTTAAAATTTGAATTATTTATTCTTACAGTTTTGAACCTGATAAATGTAAATTAATAAATAAAATAACTAAATTGAAATCATGATATTCTGGGTGGAAGATATAGTTCAAAAAATTATACAAAAAATGTCTGAAGTCGCAAGAAATAATATTTTAAAATTTAGAATTATTTCTGAATAAATTAAATTTAAATTTAAGATTTAATAATTTTGAATTTATAATTTTTAAATTTAATTTGAAATAGATTTTTGAAATTATAATTTGAATTTAAATATTTAATAATAATAGACCTTGAACCAAATTCAAATTAAACTTTAAAAATTTAACCACAAAATTTCAAAATTCCGTCAAAATTACGTTAATTTTTTAATTTCGTAAAATAATCTCTAGCTACTTTAGATAACTTAATTTTAAGTTCTGGTGTATTCTGGTGATTATAATTTAAATTATTTTGAACAATTTTCAATCTGAATCTTTTAAATTTATAAATATTAAATTTGACATCTACATATGTATGTAATCCGGATTTTCAAAAAAATTATTTTAAATTTCAAAATTAATCATTTTCTTTAAGAGGGCGATCTCTATATTTTTAAATCTCTACATTTTGAAATTTATAATTTTATCTGACCGACTTTTCATTTTTGATTTTAGACTTATTATATTTATAATTCAATTTTTTAAATTCTTTCTATTAAGATAATTACATTTGAAAAATTATGAAAATAATTTGTCATCTTAAACTGTTGTTATATAAATTATAGAATTCCAAATTGTTTAAGTTTAAAATTAAAAATTTAGATTTAAATTTTTAGCAAAGATATTTAAAAAAGATTCGAAATGGCTATTTTTCGACAGTTCTGTAAACATTTTTTGAAACCTAATAATTAATTTTTATTTTAATATCAATTAAAAATTTCATATTCAAGAAAGTTTGAAAATTTCTAAACTGGAAAATTGGAAATTTCATTGGATTCAAAACATAGTTATTTGGTTATTGAATTACCTGGTTTATCAATTTTTATGCACTCTTAATGGTTTGCTACAAATTTTCCAAAGTCTTAATCCTAAAGCAGACGAAGGTGCTAAGTTTCCCTGCTAAAATTATTCGATACAAAAGCAAAATATATGTAGTATGTAACCTAAGTAGCTAGCGCGGCCCGTCATATTGGGCAAAGTGGACAGTGCGCAAATCATTAATTTAGGGTGCAAAAAATTTCATCATCAAAAATTCATTTATAATAACAGATCCATTGGCATCAAACAAGCCATGTAGTTTATATTATTGAACACCAAATTTTAGTTGACCCCACTAGGCATTCACATAGTAAAACACATGAAAAATTGAGATAATAGTTTTTAACAAACAAAGCAAAAAAATGATACCAAATTTTTGTCCTCCTTCCCAAGCACTTGCATTGTAAAATACACGAAAAATTGTCTAGGTCTGTTGCAAGACAGTAATTCGTGTGTTTCACTGTGTGAGTGCTTGAAAAGGTTGACTTAAATTTGGATCGAATATTTTTAATATTTGTTTATTATTGTTCCATTGATAAAAAAAGAGGGCTTTAACTCTAAAAAAGTATATTTTGATGATTTTCGCCTACCAAAAGAGTAAAGAGTAAAACGAAACAAAAAGATTACTAATAATCTTGAAAAGAGTATATCTGGTCATCCTATATGACTATAGGTAGTCTTTTATGACTTTACTAGGTTTTCAATGACTTATAGTTTATATCTCTTAGGTGCCTTCTGTTATATTTATGATGCATTGAGGATAGATTTTTAGAAGAATTTAATGTTAAGTACTTCCCCAAAGAATGGAACTTTAGTGGTTCTGGTTAGCTTAACACTTTTTTGGAGTGAACACAAGTAGCAAAAAAAAATTGAAAATTACCCAAATCAATAGCTTACGAGTACTACTATACTTTAAAACACCATATATATGTATTGTATAGTACAAAATAATAATACAAGAAAGTAAATTAATAGAAGAATTTGTCACGTTTAAGAAGATTAAAGTGAAGTACAAAAAAAGGTTTCTTCTTATGATAAAATACTAACATATATCATTTTTAATTAAAAAACAAAAAAATTGAAATGTATCTTAGACGTATAAACAGATAAAGGAAAAATAAATTAATTTAATTAGGATCTTATATATATACGTGAAAAAGGAAAATTGTTCAAGCTTAGCATAAAATGTGTGGACTATACGTAATTTATATACATATTTATAAATGTATAGGAGTGTTGTACATACTCGTATGTATATTAAGTTATTTGAAGAATTTTGTTGATTATATTAAGTAATTTGTTAACAAATATAATTAAGGCGTTGCACTATAAGCGCGCAACCAGTGGTGGTCAAATATATAACTAATTTCATAATATTTTTTTTTTTAAATTTTCTTTGACAGTTTTATTCTCTAATTGAACGAGATGAGGTAGCTACAACCGCTTTAAAATACAGATCATTAACTGTGTTCGCACCAACAAATCGGGCATTCCAGCATCATAAATCAAGTCGTACATTTGTTTTGTACCACATGGGTAAGTAAACAAAAAAAAACAACAATTTTCCTTATCATTTTTACATTATCATGTTATATATTGGCGTGCGTACAGTCGAGAGGATTATTAATAATCCTCGCCGCACACACATACACACACACCCACAGTACTTATCTGTTTTTCCTTGTACACAATTAGGATATAAGGTGTGAGATTGGAGTGTACGTTTTCTTTTTTAGTTTCTGTTTTTTTTTGAGAAAGAAAATTAATTTTCATTTGTTTTAAATTAATGTTAACATTTTTCATAAGGTAGTTGCGGGTTTGCGGTTTTTTGATAGAGAGAACAATGTAACCCCAAAAAAATAAAACAAAAAAATAGCGAAAATTGTTATCGACAAATGATGCGGGTCTAAAGGTGTGTTAAAATGTTTTTGTGACAAAGGATTTTTTCCGAATGACAGTTTTAATTTTTTTGTTGTGCGCTGGTTAAATATTTTCAATGTTTGATTTTCAATCAATAAATAATACCAACGCTTACATATTTAACAGTTTACGGTTAATATATAGCTGAGACGTTTTTTAGAGCATAATTCTACATCATTTTAGGTGGTAAATCAGTTACTGATAAAAAATTTCAAAATTGAAAAAAAATCGAATGATTAATGGCAAAATATTTCAATCTTTACCGAGCAAATGCAGAGTTTAAAACCGCGATACTTGGATTGGTAGGTACCGGGTTCGAATCCCAACAGAGGCAGCATCCAAACAGGATTTTTCATCTCCCTCTATAATCGCGTGGAAAAACAAGGCTGCTCTTGCAAGAAGGGCAGCCAAGCGGATTTGTAGACGGAAGAAGCGAGAATGGTGGAAGGCCGAGGTTCTGTCAGTACAACAACTCAGCAATGAGCGCAGTTCGCGTAATTTCTTTAAAGGAATTACTGGACTGCACCATACTTTCAGGCCTACGTCAACCGCCATTCGGGGCCGGGATGGAAACCTCTGACATCTCATGAAGAATTCACTAAGGCCATGCTGAGATTGAAACGAAACCGATCACCTGGAGTGGACTGCATTAATTCGGAGCTCTTGATATTCGGAGGGGATACTTTGTGGAACTGTCTTTTCGACCTTATTCGATTAGTATGGCGAACCGAAGTTATGCCTGACGAATGGAAAGTGGTCGCGATATGCCCCATCTTCAAGAAGGGAGACAGCTTGAAGTGTGAGAATTATCGCGGTATAGCTCTCCTGTGCACAGCATACAAGTTACTGTCATACGTTGTATTTGATAGAATTACTCCTCTAGCGGAGGGCTTGGTTGGTGACTATCAAGGAGGATTTCATCCGAATCGATCAGTCACTGATCAGGTCTTTTCGCTGCGAGTGATTCTATCTAAATATTATGAGACATCCATTCCCGTACATCAGGTGTTCCTGGATTTCCGGCAGTTCCAAGAATTGTTTTTGACCTATTCGATAAATATTGACTAAGTGGACCGCCATAAATCACTAATCGTATATTTATATTTTTCAGTATAATTAAAACAACTCAATCATTAATCTAATCTCACATATCAAATGATTAAAATTTAATTTATCACCCAAAATATATTTATACGAAACAAATTTTCACCCTCATTTGAAACTCTCGATATATAGATTGTTATTGTATAACGGTATAGATTTATAATATATGACATGACAAAAGGAAAATGAAAAACAAAATACTGACGAAGATCCTCCAAAATTGATCTGTAACTTAACTAACTTTTATTTTTTGTTTAGTTACATATATACGCAACCAATTAACCTAAACACCTAACCTTATGGCTTTAATTTGTTGTTATAAGAATACCAAAAACAAAAAATAAATCAAAATATAATTAATTTCTAAAATTAAACCCTAAACTAGCTAGTAATTGCATGTCATTAATGAGTTATAGTTTGAGTACTACATATGATACTCGTATACATATGTATGTACATATACAAATAATCTAGAATTTTGGATTTTCTCTTTTGGGAAGCCGAGAAGTGATGCGCACACATTTGAAATTAATGTGTTACGTATCAATTGCATCAGTGTAAATGTCTATTAGTAAATTAAAAAACGATTATGAAAAAATTTATTTGGTTTATAAATAATTATAATTCGAATTGAGGGGTTCCTCTCTCACAATCTGTTTTTTTTTTGTTGAAAATTTGATATACGATATTATAATATATACGATAGAGTTCAATGTTCATACACTGTCTGCGGTGGTTGCATTAATTTTCCAGGTGTATATATTCAAATTTGTAATAAACTAATGAACTGTCTCACTGTAATAAACTACTATTGTTTTTGGATATAGAATTCTATTTGTAGAAATGAAAACATTGCCAGACCTCCCATTATTAACAAATTGTATACGTCAAATTGATGTACTTAGCATTGTACTATATATCGTTAGTTTACAAAATTGTCTGAGTGTATTTACAAAACTGCTAAATTACTTTACAGGTAGTTTGCTTAAACAACCAAAAGATTTTGCTTCGAACATTATGTATTCTTGAATCTTGGCTTCTTTATCTAAATTATACCGAATAGTAAATACTAAGAGCCTGTCCGAATTCATTCTTAATCGACTAAACTAAATAGTTACCACCATTTTTCCGCGAGAGGCGGTAATATCGCGCAAAAGTCTAGTATTCGACTAGACTAAATCATTCTAAACTGTGATTTCATTTTGAACGGTAGCGTTTTAATATATTCAATATTTTTTTTTTAAACAATAAATAATCATAATAATAAATTGTTATTATGAATAAATCATCCGTAACAAACGGATACGGAACGAATTCACAGCAATAGCCTAGTTTCTAAAAAATGTAAACAAAATGTAAGGTTATGTTATAAAAATATTTTATTCATTAATGTTACCCTTTTATTTGATACGGGTGACGAATTTTCATCAATTAAAGTTAATGACAATACGTAGCTGCATATTATTTCACTTACGCATGATATAATAAATTCATCTTCAGTGCCAATGGCATCGTTATTTTCAATATCACTCATTTCTCGAAAAATTTATTTGACAGATTATTTAGAAACCAGAATATAATGAATTCGGACGCTAGACATTCTTAATTTAGTGACATCTATGATTATTTGAGTAGAACTTCATGAATATTTTTAGTTTAGTCGATTAAGGATGAATTCGGACAGGCTCTAAATACCGATGTTTTGAAATGATTTTCCAAATTCTTACGGGCGTTGGAGGATTCTGTTTGGTCGCCATTTTCTTCAAATTTAATAATTTAATTGATGATTTATTAGGGTTTGTTTCTTGTCATTTCTTTTCGGTTTTTCGATTTATGAACTGGAATTGCAAAATACATTTTTTTTTTTTTTTTGCATCACACATTTTTTTGTACCACAGAAAAACAACATTTGTGTTCCAAAGAATTAAATATGATAATCGGTTGCTGTTTGGTTAACGCCATTTTTGTAACTGAATTTAAAAAAAATAAAACAAAACTTAAATCGAATACTAGATGAAAAAATTTAAAAATTTGATTTTGAATTTGGTGTCAATGTAACGGTTCTTCGCGATAAATTTGAATTTAAATCCATTCAGTTGTTCAAGCATATTATACCGTTATGAAAAATAAAATTAATTGTAAAATAAATATTAGCGCAGTCTGAAGAAAGTGCGGAACCTCAATTTGCTCATAATTTAGGATCGCCAACAAACGCAGCGGTAAATTCGTTGTAAATTATAAGTGTCTCTATATTTGATGAAGATATTCGGTTTAAATACTTACAATCAAGCAATATTTTGAATACAAACCAACACAAAATCTTGAATTGAGTATCGTAGGTGTGGCTGATTAAGTATCAAATTACTGGATTGCCAGAACTACTCAATTGGACTATGCGGATGTCTTGAGGATGGTCATTTTTGCTAATAGATTAACTACACTTAGTAGGGTAGTACATACCCGGATTTATATACACAGTTCATAAATTTCCAAGTATCTCGCTCACTTCATGGACACATTATAAAAAAATACATTTAACGGCAGAATTGTTTTGAAAAAATGTATTCAAACTTACAGATTTAATTTAATTTGTTACATAATTTTGCTTTAATTTAAGCATTACTTTTCATAATATGCAAGACATGACAACTTAAGTGACTTATTTTAATTTATGTTTATATTACACTACTGTCCTTACACTACATTTATTAAGTCACAAGATGTACGTGAAATAATAATTGGACTAAGGTAAGGTTGCCAGACGTTGGTTTTCCCGGATTGTCCCGGTTTTTGTTAATATTCCCAGTCTCCCGAAGTATCTCTTCGGGACACCCGATTGTCCCGGTTTTCATATTTTTTTATAACGTTAAACATTTAAGTATACATTCATAACAATTCAATAACAAATCTATAAAACCAAAGTTCAAATAATAATAGAATTTCACAGATGAATTTTGAACATGGGCACTACTCTTTTGTACTAAACTTTATTTCATTCGATTTAGTTAAATTAATAAA
Organism: Tipula unca; assembly: GCA_951394425.1. Taxonomy (NCBI): domain Eukaryota; kingdom Metazoa; phylum Arthropoda; class Insecta; order Diptera; family Tipulidae; genus Tipula; species Tipula unca. Next base: position 35,279,396 of record OX596381.1, read on the forward strand.
TTAATTAATTGCCACTGAAATGTTCTTTGCTTATCATATTGTAAAGGATCATCATTCTTTTGCTTCCTCCGATTGCATTAACAAATTAATTCCGGAACTCTTCTGTGATTCTAAAGTAGCAATAAAATATTTATTGGTCAGAACCAAAACAACAGAACTAATTGTTAAAGTCTTAGCGTTGCATTCAATCAAATTAATCCTCAAAGAACTACTATCTTGTACTATAGCATCAGTATGGATGCCAGTAACCGTAAACCCGAAAAAATGTTTCCTCTTGTAATTCAATATTTTACAAAAAACGGGATTAATATTAAACTTCTAAAAATAGATAATTAACATCTGATATGATTGCAAACTTCTGTATTCAAACATTAAAAATCGAACTAAAAAATTGTAGGGCATTCTGCGGGGGTAATGCAAATGTAAATTTTGGTGGGAAAGCGAGCCTTGGTAAAAATAATGTGTTTACTAAATTAAAGGCGGAATTAGGCACCGACATTGATGGGAAAGGTTGCCCGGCCTATATTTTACACAATGCAAAGCAAACAGCGGCAGATCAACTGTCTTGTGATATTGAACAAGACGGATTTACAATTTTTCAATATTTTTCAATTTATACTAACAGAAAGGTTGAAAGGATTTTGTGAATTTGTGGAAATTGAGTACTAAGCACTACTTTCATATTCAAAAACAAGGTGGCTTTCGCTGTTGCCTGCAATAGAACGAATTTTAAAATTATATGAAGCATTGGAGTCGTTTTTTTTGTCTGAGGAGACGGCAGAAGAAACATTAGTACAATTTTTTTAATGAACCATTGAGTGAGGCTTATTTTTTTTTTGTTCATAGCCAAGCCAGTGCAATTAATTTGCAAATTCTCAAAATTGAAGGACATTGTAAGTTAATAATTGAAGTGTTTGATGTTTTACAAACCACTTTTTTACCACAAAGTGTCAAATTAATTTGTAAAGAAAAATGAAGAAATGGAATTTAACGATAAAGTAGTAAAGTTTAGAAATGATACATTTACATTTTATGAAACTTTTATAGTATATTTATCCGTATGGATTGTTCTTTTAGAAAAATATTCTGTATTTTCCTGGATGAACCTTAAAGTTAAGACAGCATGGGAGAAAGTAAAACAGACGATCAACTACATTTTTTTTTTTTTTTTTATAAAAGGACTTGGCATAGACACTTTTTTGGTCCATAGCCTTACTTACCTTACATTCACACAACATTCATTCAATCCATTCAAACATCCCCCATTCACACAAGTACAGTACAGTATACCACCTGCGCATTGCATAGCTCCATGTCACCCTGTACAGTGACATGGAAGATGGGTCGGCCCATTAGTTCTACATTCCAACAGAGGGTCAAAGATGTGTTCAATTTAAGACCGATCGTAATCGGGAGATGAAGAATCCCTTTTGCAACTCGCCTCTGTTGGGATTCGAACCCGGTACCTCCCGATCCAAACGTTGCATTCGTCGATTTGGAATAGGAGTAAGGAGAGGATTTATAGGAATCCATATAGCAAATATTTTTCAAAAGTGAATAGAAATACGAGATGGTGACGATACAAGTGCAACGACTTTCAACGCTAGAGCCACAATATTGACGAAATTTTTACAAAATATATCTTCATTGATTCATGTACAATCAAAGCAATTTGGTTTTAGAAAGTTGTTGGCATAACGCTCAGTTTTTTAAGTTTTCCCTAAATAATCTTCTTCAAATTTCGCTTAAAGTATACGATCTGTCTATGGCAAGGCCATCTCAAAACCATCTAAACTTTATTTCAGAAAATAGCCCAAATTTATAAGGTTCTCTGGAACGAACTTTTACAAATTTCAGTCAATGGTATTGTGGTGGCTCTCTTAGGGACAAATCTTTTTTAGTCGCCGTGGTACGATCTTCTTTACAATTCACTTTAAGTAAAATGTGGGTTTGGCCTTTTTAAAACCAGCCTCAATCTGAAAAATTTTATTATTGATATTTCACGCGAAAAGTGGTTCTTAACATCATAATATAAATAAATGAACTGTTTTAAATTTCGCTTAGTATAAATTTAGATGTCGACAAACTTTAAGTTTGAGATTTGAAACCAGACGAAATATCGAAATAAAATTCAAAAGCTATGCAAAATTTTCAGTACTTACTTTCAGTAATAATGGTACGATATTCAACAATAAATTCTTGGGAGTAAGCTGTTAGTATGCTCATATCACGACCCTATAGCTTTAATTCGAAAAAATGTTAATTTCGACGAACCAGATAAAAAGTCAAAATAAAATATAAAAGCTGATGTGATTCTCAGCCAATAACTTATAAGCCATTGCAACTGTACGAAACTAAATTTGAGTCCGATATTTTAATAAATTCCTGGTCTGGGCTAACGTGGTCCTGTATTTTTCCATATTTCTCTACAAATATTGGATTTTGAATGTTCAACTCTTGTTTTGAATTCAAGAATTCAAAAATTTAGGAACTTAAAAATTAATTTCCAAATTTGACTATCCCTATGATTAATCCGCACCTGCAATTCTTTACCGAATACACAATATTATTTTACGGAACATCATGTTAAATTGTATTAACTAGTTGAAATTAAACCAATTATGGATTGATTCCGCTACCTTATATTGGATTGGTCTGCTTCCGGAAAATTTTTATATTATTCTGGAAGATGGAATTCGCCCGAAGCATTCTGTTTTACAATTTTCTGTTGTGTTAACTTAGTAAATATTTTGTAATGAAATGTTTACAATAAAATTTATAAAATATAGTTTTCGTTTTTGCGCCCAACGCCGTTAAAGTACGCATGAACCTTGTTTTTATATAGTTATACATTCATACATGTATGTAAGCTGCAAACATAATACAAGTCACTTTCAATTATCTCCGCCTTCTCCCTCTGATAGCGAACGCAATGCGCGTCGTTATATTGACATTTTCTTAAGAATTTTTGAAAATTATATTTGCCCTCGAGCTATTTATTCGAAAAACAATTTATTTCTCGGATTTTGTATTTGTATATGCTTTGAAGTATCGTAAACTCGTATTTGATCATTTGTGAAAAAAATTCTGTTCGTTTGTCTATGATAAATTTTTTGCCAATGAATACTCAAAATATACTGCAAGTTTAAAATAAAATTATTATGAGGCTGGGTGGAGGCTTATTATGAGGCTCTCTTTCGCTTTTTACCTCTACTACTAACTCTATCACTGTTCAAACCAAACTAACTAGCACCTACCATTTCATCTCATATTCGATAAGTGTCTAGACTATACCTGAATAGTCTAGACACATATCTAATCTACTAAGTTTACATCTACGGTAGTTTCTCTAATCAATTAGAGATGTGACCACAATCGTAACACTACTCCCTACCTAATTTTGATTCGCCCCGAACAGGACCAAATGCACCTCCGCTGTGCTAATTGCTCTAAGTGTAGTACTTTTGGTTTTCCTCCCTGCCGTTTCTTAATCCGATAGAACACGTCGTTTAGCTTGTCAATGACGGTTTTTGGTCCTCCCCATACTGGCTACTCGCACATCATACCGAAAATTATTTACTATGCAAAGTTGCAACTCGAATCTATTATACAATCCAATACTCTTCGCCCAATATCCATCACGAAGCCAAAAAGTCCATACCCAAAATGACTTCATCCACTACATTTGCGACCAGTACTTTGCGTTGGAAATCAGTATTGCCAATCCTTATCGGTGAAATCTTCTTGCCTGTTATAACGGCACCGTCTCCTGTGACCGTTCGTAACTTTAATTCATTCACTGGATGCATTCTTCCCTTAATTAGATCGTCTCGGACAAACGTTCGAGCAGCTCCTGTACCCAGTGGTTATAACACAATTCATCCCGTCACCTTTGAATGTTAAAGCGTTTCCGCCTCGTCCAAATCTTGTTACAGAGATGGGCTAACTGCTTGCTCTCCGTAGTCAAATTGCTTCTTCATGATCCTGTTCCACCTTCTGGGACATAATTCTCTCGTTACCCGATTATCGATGTACCACAGATCCGCGATTGTGGCTGTCTCTACCGTACTCCACGGCAATCTCTTGAAATGTGACCGATCTTGTCACATACCCAACATCTTATTCTACTGCCTTCTTCCATGATTCTTGGTGCCGGCCAATGGTATTGCTGACATCCATTTCCACCCGTCGCACTTTAAGTGATGGCTTTGTGATGACTTGTTCTCTCACAAGTTTAACATCTTATTTTCCCAATACCTCCGGTTCCAATCCTTCCTCCTTGGCCAACACTTGATGTTCACTGCATAGGAGGATCTGTATCTTACTTCACAGCAATCTCTTTCCGTGTCTCCGGATCCCGTATTCCGTCAATGAATAATTCTGTCCAATGAATTCGGAATACAGTCTATATTGTTTCAGTCGCTTCACTTTTAAGAGCCACTTATAACGCTGTTCCACAATTTCCGTCGGTTCAACAGTTTTGATGGACCGTTGTCTTGAATTAAAATTTGAAAACCGCGAATGATAGTGTGCCGTCAAATATCGATTGCTTAAATATCACCGTTTAAATTGGTTGAGCTATAGAATGTATAGGCCTAGAACTTTTCTCGAAGCCTAGAATTTTCCATTATATGTAGAGACGTGCACAAGTCTTGTCAATTTCTCGTCCATATTCTGACTCGATTGAACAATTTTCTGATTTAACTGTCCAATTGATTGTTCCGTTTTCTGACTTAATTGTTTTGTTTTCAAATTTGATTATTTGTTCTATTCTCATCATAACAGGCATTATCTGGGTCATATCGAATCTACCAGATTGTACCGGTCGGTACAACTTCCAATATCGCCTCTTTATCGTCTCAATCCTCTTCTGTTTCGTCCGCCAAAATATTTGACTGATCGAAATATGTAGTAACTGGCCGAATCAATATCATCATCCTCCATGACTTTACGTAATCATTCGTTCAATTCAATTCGTGTTTATTACTGGTAAATTGATTCAACTACCTAACACTATCACGGTTAAAACTATTCCTAAATAGTCTAGACACATATCGAATCTACTATAGTTTACATGTTTCTCTACTCAAATAGAGATGTCACCAAACGTAACAATAAGAAACAATTAAAAAATATTGCCACGTACGACATCTCATTAACAGAAGAAGAACTAAAAAACACATGATATCTAGTTGAATCCTAAACCACTTTAACATCAAAGACACAAATTTTTCGATAAGTAAATTTGTCAAATATATTTTATTATAAAAGAACAGATGGTGTAGTTAGTAGAAATTTATCCATGACCTTGCTTTCTAATATTAAATATTCAAACCTCTTAACCCGGCAATCATATAATATTATATATTCAAACCCCTTCTTTATCCTAGCAATTATCACACCAAACAAATTTAGTTGTAAAAAGCACAAGAACAAACCATTATTAGTAGAGACACATTTCCTCCAAGACATGAACCATTCAACACATAAAAGGTTTAGCCGAAACCTGATCCATTCCCCAAACGTATATTATCGTAACGTCAGTGTCAGCAGACTGTCTGGCCCAAGTAACCCCATACCTACTAAAAAAATATTTCGATAGTGGAGATTTACACTATTTTAAGTTTAATTTCAGACACTTTTTAAGGCATTTAAATATCGACATCAAATTTGATTTTTGTTCTAGGTAAATTAGAGCTTTTATGAAGATAATTTAATAAAATTAAAAATTTCCATGACAATTTCTTTTCGCACGTATATTCGTGGAGTTTGGTAAAAATGGATTAGCAGATGGATAATTTTATAGGACAGACGACTCAAAATTTTTAATTTTCATTATGCGCTGTGTCATATATCAAATGAAAGGTATTATTAATAGCAACTGAGTGAAGAACATCATATATGTGAAGATATGGTCACGGTTCTAGCAGAATTTTATATTTGATCTATTTTAAAATGTCCGCAGTGACGTTAGCTAGCATGTCATCATATTTTCATATAATCCGCGGTTTCCAAATATTTTCAATATCGTGCTAAATTTTTATTAATATAAAACCGCGTTCGCGTGTCGTAATAATTTTCATTCTCTGTCAAATTGATCTGTATAATTGGCATACCAATTAGTTTAAAATATGACACAATTCGATCATAATAATATTTAAAGCGACACGATTTCATAACCATAACGATATAAACGCAATTGCGTGGTACCTTTAGTATACACGCAAATTTTTTTTTTGTGCAGTATTGGATAAATAATTGGGAGTGCTGTGTGGAATTTTTGCCTAAAATATGTATACATATAAATATACATACATATACATAAATAAACATTACATAAGAAAATTCAATATTTACATATATTTTTTTTGATTTTTATTTTCAGTCACATCGGCTTTATTACTGGAAAATCTAAAGCCATCCCTTCTTTCCGATTTAGATGGTAACCCACCGTTGTATATAAATAATAAGGGTAGCGATATTTATGTAAATAACGCGAAAATTATAAAATCAAAATCAAATCAACAATTTGTCACAGCCAAAGGAAATAAACAGGTACTTTATATAAATTTGCATATGTATGGATGTAATTGATTTTGGATTTTTGTTTTATTTTCCGCAGATACTTCATATAATCGAAGAAATATTGGTCCCACTCGTACCATCGCCCACATCTAGCCTAGATAATAATAATTTAGATGCATTCCAATTTATCACGTATTCGGAAAGTTTAGATATAGATACGCATCGTGTTCGAACATTTAGACATCGTGTTATTATAAATAAGAAAGAGAAACTGTATCAAGATAATCAAATCTTTAGTACATTCTTTTTACCAGTTGAAGAAGGATTTCAGGTAGGTTATTGTAATCACGTCTAGTGTATATATATATATATATTTATTATTATGTTCGTTTTATTATGTGCGCGTGTAGCGAGAATTTCGTACCGATAAAATCGATAGTAAAATTATCGATGGCCATATCATACCTGGTAACGTATTATTCACATCGTCTGTTAAACCGGACGAGGCATTCCCAACGCTTACATTTGAGGAAAATTTACGTGTCACCATCTCGTTTTTCCAACAAAGTGAAAATGGAAAAAATGTTAAAAGTGAGAAAATTAAAAACGATTCACAATTACCGGAGCAGATACTAATATATTCATAAATATTTATAGATTTTGTACGTTCCGATACAATTGTTGGAGATGGTGTGCACACAAATGGCGGTGTGATTGCTGAGATTGTGAAGGCGAACATCCCAGTGCGAAACGGTGTCATACACTTGATTGCAAAACCATTAATGGTTGTTGATACTGCAGTTAACGAATTTTTAGAGGTAAATACAATTTTTTTTTTATTTGCTTTGAATTTGTTATGTTCGATTTTCATTCACTTATATCATCCCAAGTCATTTATTCTTCAACAAAAAAAAAAGAAAGTCTTATATACCGACTTTAAATCGCCTTTATTTTTATTTAAGTTAATCGAAAAATCGGAATTACCAAAAAAATTAATTAGCAACGTTATATCAAATAGGTTTTACTACTAACAAAAATATTTAGCGCGCGAAATTATTATCAAGTGGATTGGTAAATATTTAAAATGGTGCTCGTGGTCGTTTATACATATATGCGTATGTACCACCGATGTATATAGATAAAAACAACAATTTTCCATGATACACATAAATGTATAAAATCAATAGAACGTCGAATGATTTTTATTTTATGTACGAAATCCATTTAATTTAATTTTTGGGATTTCGGATATGTTTCCGATTATAAGAATGAAAATTTATGTTTATGAGCGCGAGTTTGCGTTTTATTTCCGGTTGAATAAATATCGTATATACCCCGTGCGATATACATACACTCTATCGCATGTCATTTCATTTTTATTATATATGATTCGTGATAAATTCGAATGATTCTTTCGAAAATGACAATCAACCTATGTACTATACACTATATATGAATTAACGTTGGTGCAATCTGATAAAAACCATTTTGTACGCTCGGACAAGGTTTGATGTTTTAATTATAATATATCGTGATGCTTATCATACCAACGGTCATGATATATAATCGACCTAATTTTGTATCGCATGTGTTACTGAAAATCTCATTGTGATATAATCGTTAGATAGGTTCGATTACCAATTGAAAATTGATAGAATACATCGGCACAAACGGTCGCCAAACTTTTAATCAATTTAGATAGGTTTCGAAACTAAACTTCGAGTTAATAACAGTTTCAGCCTAATGTGTCATGATTAACCTTGGTTTCAAGTCAATTTGAGTTCGGGAAATGACATAATTTTTTCACATTTCATTCTATTATTGTTAGAATAGCGCTAAAACTGTTGAACTCTAATTAATTTGATTTCTACCTAAACGTAAAAACGTTTTTTAGTTATCATTAAAAGTCAATTTTCATTTGTTAAACTACGGTATCGAAATTTTTGGTTACAAACTAATTGGGTATCAATAGTTTCAACACAAATTGAATCATCAAACATTTTGAATCATCAAAATTTAAATTCACTTTTGAAATGATACAATTTGTTCAATTTCATTTCATTTTAGTGCGAACAGCGCTATCACAGATGTTCCGAAAACTAATATTTTATATCTGTCAATTAGAAAATTTAAATAATCATTTCATTAAAGACAACAAACATCATCGAAAACGAATTTTGAGTAAGAGTGTAATTATGAAATTGGAAAATCAATTTGTTCAGTTATTAAGTCCCTATTTAAGAAAGATTAATTTATTCAAATTAAAAATGCTGAAACTTGAAAACATTCACTCGCAATTTAGCACGAAAAACACAATGGCAGCACTAATGGTTTGCATCTTTGATATTCCACTGCCTGTACTAACTATAGGGACGAAAAATACTTTATGTATTAAATAAAATAAAATCGTCCTACCTTCTCACCGAAGTAAATAGGGATTTAAGGAAACTGACGAATAATAATCAAGTTCAAATTTTACAAGTTGCAAAGAAAAGCCCGCATAATACATCGGACATTTTACATTTCATTTTAATCGTTAATCCAACATACTCAAGGATGGGTTGTCAAATAAATGCTAGGGTTTTATCTCGGAGACGGTGTAAGATAGGAGAAAATTACTTATAATCGAAATTGTTCAGTGTCATAGGACACGTTCAGTGGTTATCTTGCTGGTCCAGACCGGCTTGAGCTCTTGTTTATAAAGCATACGTTGATTATGAATGGTTAACTGAGAATTTCTACCAATTAACCAGTATATTTTTCTAATTTTAATTGAAGATCTTCTGCCTTCTTTTTCACCTGTACTTTTCACTTTATTTTTGCATCAAGGTTCATTCCAAGGTATTTTGCTTGATTTGCATGTGGTACAGGAACATTATTGAGAGTCACAAGTAGTGATTCTATTAATCTATTAGTAAGTTAATGTGAGTGGACTTTGATTCATTCACTTTAATTCTCCACTTAGCTAGCCAATCTTGTGTATTATTTAGCTACTTTTATGCTGGAGTAAACTTCTTCCTGTTTAACTCTAAAGTATCTTATTTTCAGGTGTGACTTTTAGTAGTTCGCAATACTCAAATGACGGAGTTTTCTCCAATTTAAATACTAAACCATCTATCCAGACTTTGTCAAATGCCTGCACTATGCCCCGAAATATGGCTGAACAAATCGTTTTTCCTCTAAGATTGATTTGATCGATTGTGGAGTGTTTCTTTCTAAATCCAAACTGATGGAACGGAACAGCTCCTGATTTTACAATTTCTGGTTTAATTCGTTTTAATAATTGTCTCTCAAACAGTTTTGACATAATCGGAAGAAGTGGTATTGGCCTGTACGAGATTAATTTACTTGGTGGCTTACCTGGTTTAGGTATCATTATTACTTTCGGAAATTTTCAAGATAAAGGAACATAACAGAGTCTGAAGGAAGCAACAATCATATCCGATAATTTTTTAATAGCTTTATTAGATGGTTGTTTGAGAACCTCTCCAGTTATCAAGTGATATCGTGGTGATTTCTTAAGTACTACATGGTTCTTTATTTCTTGTTTCACTTCTTTAGCATGAATTAATGGGGTTTCCTGTCTCAAAATAGTTGTATGGCTTTCCATCAGTATATCCCGTTGATTAAGCCGTTGTTAAATTGGGCTGACAGGTACGCTCGAGATGATTTTCGCGAAACTTTCTGTTTTTTCTTCTTTGGTTTTAGTTAGACGACCATTATTTGTTCTTATTGGTGGTATGTGCGTAACTGGGCCTTTTCAAATATTTGGTTGCTTTCCACAATTAATAATCACTATATTTATCGTAAGTGAGAGATTGTATTTCTGTATTTCTGTATTTCTCTACGTATATTCGTTGTGTTAAATTATTTGATCTATTTTTGACGGCTGGGTCTCGTGTACGTTGCCATTCCCTTCGAGTACTTCTCCTCTCTATAACTAGTGATTTAATTTCCATTGGGTAGCGTTTGCCATCTATTTTTTTGTTTGTTGTTTTAGTATTTTTCCACGCTACTTGCTGTATATCTTTGACGACCTTTTCCACCTCCTGTTCTAAGTTTTTTCTGAAGAAAGTTGTGTGCTTAAATTGATGCTATTGTTTAGTTCATTCCTACAATTTTTTCAATCAGTATATTTATTTGTTAACATTCGCTGTATATCATTTGTTATCATTAAAATAGAGGAGTGGTCAAATCCATTAGTTCTTGGTAACTTGTTTAATGTTTGGTGTGGCCTTAAATTAGTGGATATTCTTGTTGAGGCTGAGTTGATTTCTGGCCTGGTACTTATTGAAGTTTCCCTTGTTTTGTTGCGAATTTTTTACTGCTCTTTTATAGCAATGAAATCTCTGTAGTTGGCTGGATGTGCCTCTCCACAGTTGATACATTTTGGTGGAGTATCGTTTTGTTTCGTACATTCAGCCGTACGGTGTTTTCCTACACATTTCTTATTACAAAAGTTTTGCGTGAATCCGTAGACCTGTCACTTTTTGTAGTGAGGAATGAGTTTAGATTTTTTAACTGCTTCTAATTGCAATTTCATATGGAGTATTTCGCTGATTGCATAAATATTTTAATGAATTCTGATCTTTCAAAAGACAACATATATAATGAAAGAATTGTTTTGTCACCTCTTTTTAGCATCTGTTAATTTTGTATCGTTTCTCCGAAAGATACTCTTTTATGTACTCTTGGGTTTGCATGATGGGTTTAGTTTCTTAACAATGACTTTGGTTTGCCTTGTTTACTTATCTTCGTAGGAATACCATGTTGTCTTTTCTACATTAAGAGCTCCTATTAACTTTCTATAGCTATCACCGTCTGGGACAATTATTTTGATATCACCACTATTTAACGCTGTAGCTTGAAATTTTTTCCGATTGCTGTCCATGATGTTTCTAATACTCTGATAATTATTGCAATTAGATATTATAACTGGAGGGGGCCGATGCTGTTTTTTCTCCAGTTGTATATTTTTACTTCCGGTTGGAAGCTGCTCAATTGATTATTCCAGTTCGGGTGAAACCTGTGGTGATTTACTCATCTTGCGTTTCTTTTTTCTTTTTTTTGTTACGATTCAGAATCCATCCCATTTCTCTGTTGAGTTCTCCCTCGTCTGTTTCATACATATCCTCTATATGATCATTGGTATCATTTTCTTGCTGTACCTTAGTGATTTCTTTCTCATATATTACTACAAATAGAGCATCTTTTAACTCCTTGTTTTCTTGTTGTAAGTTTTTGAGATCTTTGTTTAGATTTAACATTAACTTTTCAATTACGTAAATTTTATTGCGCAATTCTGCGTTATTCCTTTCCAAGGTTTTCGCTTTTAAACAATGATTGGCTCACTCCTGAATCCGTTGAGCCAGCATCGTTAGAGGGTTGATTTGTCAGCTGCTTAGCTTGGTTACCACCTGGGGTACAATTACCTGAATTTGTTGTACTCATTGTTTGTTTTACTGGTCATGCAGCATCTACCACTCTGACCAGTACGAGTTGGTAGTGGGTCTACTGGTTTGAGAACATCATTTATTAAATTCTCGATAGTCGATTATACCGCCGTGTTTCGGTCGCCAGAGCCTCGTTAGTTTCCAAGCTTTGCGCACCGCGTACAAGTGAGGATAACATTTGAGCTGTTTGTAGACCATTTACCTTAAGCCCCTTTCCTACCCCTTTTCAAACCATGTAATTCCTAGATTTCGATCAATCATGGTTTACGAACACTACAGCTCGGAAACACTTTTCGGGCTCCGACTGAGCAAAAATATAATTCAAATAAAAATGAAATGTATGGTTTCATAAAAAATATTTGTATTGTAAATGTTTGCCATTTAATTATAAATATCGTCTTTCAAAGTTAATGTGAACTGCTCTCAACTCTTTCACTTTTTCGCATTAATGAAAATCCATACAATTAGAGACATTAAATGTAATTATTCCTTAGAAGCACTTCCGAAATGAAGAGGTTCACAATCCAACTTAAGCCACATTTCTTGTCTATCTCGCAACGGAAATCTTCCTTTAAAAATTCCACGAACTTTTCGGCCGAAGTCTGAATTTTCTCAAAATTACGGGCTGAATGACAAAATTGAATTCTGTTCATAAAATCATTTGCTGATAATTTTTGGAGCAATGATGTGCACTATGCATGGAACTTGTTATTTGTTAGCACACGAGAGAGAGGTGTTTTAGATATCCCTATATATTTAGTTCAATATTTGATGTGTGCTAGGACATCTACAAAAATTTCCCAAAAATGTTGTTAAAACGAAACAGAGTTAGAGAGAAAATTATTTTGTCGTAAAACAGATCAATTTTTGTTCATATATCTCTGAAACCGTACACTATACAAAAATTTTTATCGGAACAAACAGAATGTATTTTTAGCTGCTTAATCAAAAAATGCACTCAAAAGTAGAGGTTCGAATACAAATTCACTAAGTATTAACAATATCTCATAAACTAATGAGTTTCAAGGTCATTCAAGATCACCACTAAACGTTTCTCTTTATACTGAACATGGAATTTATTAAAAAAAACTCACCTTGTGCAGGGTGGACCAACAATTGTTCACAAAAATAAATCAGGGGCCGCCAAATCTGGAGGTCATGGCGGCCATGCGAAATTTGCTTTTTTTGAAATTATTCGTTGACTCTTCCGCGTACAGCCTTCATTGCGAACAGGTCGATTAACATTTGTTTGTACTGGGAGCTGTGACAGTATTAAAATGCTAGCAGTATATTCTTTATAACATTCTTTATATGTCAGTTCAAGTTGGCCCATCCTGTAGTTTAGTTTCAACATTGAAATAAAATTCATGTTTAAATTGCAAAGATTTCAGTTTGATTACATATTGTGTTTCAATCAAAAATGGGGAAACCAAGCCTTGCCAATTGTAAATATATCATAACATAAAATTTCATTATAATCCTTCGACTATCGATTACTTTTCCATAAGTTTTTATCTAAATACATACAACATACGGTTCGACGAGCACAACAAATATAAATACCACTCCACCATATATAGATAAATAAATAAATAGATCATAAAGTATTTTTTTTTTCGTATTTTAATTATAACTTAAAGAAATACAAATATCTGTAACCTATATATAGAGATCTAAACTATATAATAGAGTGTAGTAAAATATAGCTTATCTCATATCAACAAAAAAAAACCTAATTTAATTATAAATATGAAGATCCAAAAAGGATAGAATCTTTTGATTTTCTTCTTCTTACATTATATATTATGAACAACTACCACTTTTTATTTTCAAACTTAAAAACTTTTTAATTTTTTTCGTTTTAATAATATTATTTTTGTTACTTTTATGAAATCCAATTAAAATAATAAAAATTTTGAGTTTTTAAATTTTTAAAATATTTATTCGACAAATGGCTTAAGGAAATATAAAATTTGTAGATTGATTAGTATATACAGAAGAAGAAAAGTGTCTTCATCAAAAAAATACTTTGCGTAGTGTAGAATATAAAGAGACGAAGCCGAAAAATTATTATTACTTAAACCACATAAATTTACATATAAATATTTATATGTGGGTTTATGTTTATTATTTTTATTATTATTTCGTACTTTTATGATATGATAGCTAAAAGCAATGAAACAGTGGCAAACGTAATGGATATGGAATTAAATAAATATGATTGGATCTTCTTGAAATGATTGAATCATAAAATGTGTACTTTTATATATATGTATATAGAGGAAGAGCTGATTACGAAAACATGCAGCGAAATAGAAAATAGTTCAGGGCGGCATTACCAAATATTTCAAATTGAACAAACAGTTCTGAATTGAACAGTGAATTCCAGTAAACGAACTTTCCAAATTTCTTTAACACAAAGCTAAAACTAAGCGTCTGTTAAACTTGACAAAGCATTATAATTCCAAAAATTGTACAGTGTTTTTTTGAACATAAATGATTTCAACCCTGCCCGCCGTAGCTATGTTTAATACAATTTTAGATTTAATTTTTCAAAATTTTCTAAAAATTAAGAATTTGAGAAAACTCAATATGACAATATAAAATCTATCAAAATTTGTAACGCGTTTTAAAAATTAGAACAATTTTCAAAATAATTTTTAAAATTCACCAAAATATTATATATTTTGGCTTCATCAGCTGGTACTCTATATACATACTTACTTATATACTCGTTTATATGATATCATAAATATTTAATTGAATTAAAACGAAAATAAAATTAAATTAAAAAAATTACTAAACTGCTCGTGTTAAATAAAAACTTGAACGATTTTGTATTTTGTGCCCCAGCCAAACATTTTTATTTAATTTCGTGTTAAATTTCGATACGCTACTGTATGCCAAAAAAGTATATAAAATGAACGTCGATAAAGCGCCGAAAGCTATTTATTTATTTTCCTATTTTATTTAATTATTTTGTTTAGAATTTTAATTTTGCTGAATGTCGTCCTGTTGTAAGGTATATAAATAATAGATATATACCTATAAATGTTTGTCGTTTCTGTGATAAACTGTCTGATATGAATCAATATATAGTACCAAAAAAAATTAAGTTAATCTAAAATTTTCACGGCACCAAAATAATGTTTTTTTATTAAATAAATGCTAAAATTAAATAAATAAAATTTATAATTAAAATACATAAATTATAGTAGCAAGTAATATCGCACCTAATATAGTTTGTATTATCTCGTCTATATAAACGTTTATTAGCGAACATTTGGTTTATTTAATTTATGATAGGTGATATGAATAAAGCTTTCACGAAAAGCTCTGTTTATTTATTTTTAATTTTTAATTTAAATCTCGTAACGAATCTGCATGCACTATAGATATTTAAACAATTTAAATATAAAATACAAATTTTTCAAAATAAATAAATAATAAATTTAAATTATTTTTCGAATTCCAGAAAGAAAATGTTTTCTTAATTTTTAAAATAAATTAAATAATTTAAATTTATTTATCAATTTATTAGTATTGATTTCTATAGATTACGTTAGGTAAAAGAAAAAATTAAAATTCTAAATCTTCGACACGCTATTTAAATTAATGTTAGATGAGTAAAAACTTAAATATATTTATTATATAAAAACTATATAAAACTTAATTTTTTATTATCTCAGAATACGAAACTAAAATATTAATTTTATTTATTACATAACCAAATTAAAAATTTTAGTCTATTAATTATTATTATTATTAAATTTAACTTTAAATTAATTAATAATAAAAAGAAAGTAGTAAAACTATTTGAGCACCGCATTTATATATTTATATAAAAATAAACTTTATAATTTTCTTTAAATTAATCAATAAAATTATTAAATTAATTAAATAAAATATATATAATCCTATATATCAATATTTTTGCACAATGCTTCACTACTGTTGTTGTTGGATCTAGTGTATATTTAAACGATATAATATCCATTACATTAAATATGAATTAAAACTATTATTAGTTTATCTATATATATATTATAATTTAACCTGTGTCTATTTTTTTAATTTTTTTTTTTATTAAATATATATGAAAAACTATATAATAACCATGCTTATATACTCGTAAAATATTTATATATTATATGTGGTGGTTTATGGAAAATTTTGTTTTTAAAAACTGGGAAATTGGGTGGAAAGTAGTTAGGCGCAAAATGTGTAACTTAACCAAACTAGTTGCTTACGAATAATTAACCGTCTAAATCTAAAATTACTAATAATATAATTTGTTAACTTTAAATTCCACATTTAAAATTTTAACCTATATTTATAATTACAAATCTTAAATATTCAACTAAACACCGACAAATTTAGCTAAATAAAATCCCTTTTAACTCTTAAGAAGAAAATGTTCAAATTTAAAATTTGAAATGTTTCATTATTTATTGTTGTTGTTGTTAAAGATACAGGGTGTCAAATTTTGAGAAAAAATACCATTTTAGATTTTGCAATTTACAGGTGTATACATTTGGGGCTTTTATTTTAGAACTTCAATTAGTTAAAATTGTATAGTTTACATTTATTGATGGAGTTATGGTACTGTAATTTTAAAACAGTTTTATAAAATTGAAATTAAAAATGTCACCCAACTGTAAAATACCAAAAATCTGCAAAAGTTAAACATTAAGTTTTCAAAGTTAAATTTAGTTTTGGACTTTTAGAATTGAAATTACAATTTTAATAATTTAAAAAGCGTAATTTTAAAGTAAAAATTTTAAAACTTCAAATTCGTATTTATAATCACAATAAGTTAATAGAATTGCAATTTACCTAAAAATTTGAAATAATTTCAGATCTTGAATTTTCTGTTTAGAACTAAATTTTTTTTAACATTAATAATTTGGAATTTTAATTAACATTTTGAATTTTAAAATTCGAACAAATTATTTATAAAGTTGCAAATAGCTATAAAATTAAATTTTTTAGTTCTTTTTGAATTTACACTTACCTTGGAATTTAAAATTTTAAAATTTCAATAAAATTACAATTTTGTACAATTTATAGTTAGAATTTTATACTTAAAAATTTATTATCGACGATTTATGGTAATTTCAATATTAAACGTCAATGAATTCTGAAATAGAGTGTTATAATTTTAAAATTCAAATTCTAAATTTTATATAGTTTGAGTTCTCGAATAATAATTTTAGGATTTCAACGTTTTAAATTTTTATTTTTAATTCCAAAATAGCTAGATCATTAATATTTTGATGTTGAAATTTTAGAGTTGGAACAAAGAGTGTTCAATTTTAAAGACGACAAAAATTTAATCATTTTCACTAATTGTACAGTTTTTTCGACTTTAAAACTAAAACTGGAATTTAAGGTTTATTAGTTAATAGGTAAAATTTGAAATTTAATGCTAAAATGTTAGAGCTCAATGTCTATGTTAAAATTAAAAAACTAGATTTAGAATTACAATTGTTTAAATATAAAGAAGGAGGAATTTTATAGAATTACAATTTCAATCTCAATATATCTATAAGTTAAAATTGAAGAGTTGAAACAATTGAGCTCTAGAATTGAAATTTTAGAAGTTAAAATTCAAATGAAATTATGATTCATAATTGCAATTCTAAAGATAAAATATAAAGTTTGAAATGTTAGAAATATTTATGATTTTTTAAATTTCAGTTCTTAAATTTAAACAATTAAAATTCTACAATTGAAGTATAAAGTTTAGTGAATAGAAATTAAATTGAACATTTAAAATTTTAGAACATTGTACTTCTACGAACGTATGCTAAATTTCATTATGTCATTTTGAAATTTATAGTTGACAATTAACATTTTTAATTTAAAATACTAAGATTTTAAATAACAATTATGTTCATAGATTGAATGATGAATTTTGCAGAAAAATTGTGGGACTAAGATTATAGAACGCAAATTCGAATCCTAAAATTCGTACGAGTTAAAATTGTAGAAGTGTAATTTAACGATAAAGTTTTAGAATTAAAATTGTATTGTTAAAATTTTAAAATACAAATAGTAATGTAAAAAACAAAAAAATTAGTTAAAATTTTAAATATATTAATGTTAACATGTTTGTAAATTTTGGGCAGGACTTATAAACTAGAAAGTTTATAGTTGCCATTTTAGAATAACAATTTCAATTTAAAACTTACAGTTTGAGTTTTAATTTTTAAATTTAAGTAACTTTATTTAAATTTTATGATTTTTATGTATAGCCTTGATTAAAATTTTTTTTTAAATGTTTTGTTTTTTGTTGTTGTTAATTAAGATACAGTGTGTCAAATTTTGAGAAAAATGATAACCGTGATGTTGTATTTATGGCTATAAAAAGAAAAATAATTGTCCGATAATTATGATTTTGGGCTCATTTTAAAGGTAAGTTAATAGTGATTACTAAAAAAATATAAAGTAGTATTTTGTTTAATTTCTTTTTTATTAAATGTCTCGCCAAAATGTTTTTTTTCAGTTTTCTCAAAAACCTATTTTTTTTTCTTTTTAAAGAATTCGACAATTAATATTTTTTTTAATTTTTTCATAAATTGTGTGTTAAAGTGAGTGATAAATAAGTACTAGTGCATTAAATTTGATAATGGATAAATTTCGAAAGAGTTGTAAACCATATCGCGACTCAAAGTGTTCAAGTAAACTAAAATCAGTTACGGATTATGTTAAGCAATTTATGTCACAATCGGTTGAGAATCAAGATAAATTGTATCTCTGTTGAACGTGCTATACAAATATTACATGCAAACGACGAAAATAGAACCAGAATTGTCACCAGTTGAATGAGGTGTTACCCGTTGTTGGGAAGCCTGCTAAAAATTAATCGATTTAACTATATTGATAGTATCAAAATCTTTGGTTTCGGGAATTGTGCCGCTTTTTAATCAGCCAACCGATGACCAAAGGAAGATTGAAATATATGATGAATTAATTGGTGATCTAAAAACCAAATTCAAAGAACTGGAGAAAACCAGTAATAAGATTCAGCTGCTTACTATATTGCCAAAATCATTAACCATTCAACATATGGTGCGAACAGCTAAAGATCTACGAGACAAGCGCGGTCCACTAAGTCGTCCAGCAACTAAAGGAGCAAAGCGAATAAGTGATGAGCTGAAGCAAGCAGTATTATCTTATTATACTGATGGGTACACTGAAAGAGTTCGAGGAATACGAGGAATATAAGTCGTTGCAACAAGGATTTCATTAGAATAATAAACAAGCGATTATTCATCCATTTATAATTTACCAAAATTTAGAGGGCAAATTACATCACCATAATATATTATATTACCAATGATGGAGTCACGCATTATAAAAATACGAACAATTTAAAGAACATCCTAAAACACAAAGAAGATTTTGGAGTTGACTGTGAATGGCATTTTTATGCTACAGCTCATGTAAAAGGTCGATGTGATGGAGTAGGAGGTACCATCAAAAGAATGGCATCTAGAGCTAGTCTCACAATGGAATACGGCAGTACAATAACCAATGCAGATGAATTATTTAAGTGGGCTAAAACGTTGAAAACAGATATCAATATTGGGTTTTGTTCAGACGCAGAACATAAATCCAAGCAAATCAAATTGCAACTAGGTTTGAAAATTTAAAAACAGTAAAAGTTAAATCGATTAATTTTTGCTTCTGATGTTTTGGCCTGGCTTCCAATGTACTCGGATATACCATAGGAGACTTCCCAATAACGGGTAACACCTTATTCATTTTTTCTAAAACAGGTAGATTTTTTAAATATCACGATTCACTATCACTACTATTATCGTTATCGGCTATTTGCGGTGTTGTAGGTGATGTTGCTGATGGTCCCGCAACTGGTGACAGCTCTGGTTCTATTTTCGTCGTTTGCAGGTAATATTTGTACAGCACGTTGAACAGAGGTACTATTTAACTTGATTCTCAACCGATTGTGGCATAAATTGCTTAATATAATCCGTAACTGGTTTTAGTTTACTTGAACACTTTAAGTCACGATACGGTTCACAACTGTTTCGAAATTTACCCATTATCAAATTTAATGCACTAGTACGTATTTATCACTAACTTTAACATGCTGTTTTTTCAAATTTTAAACAATATTAATCGTCTAATTCTTTGAAAAAAAAAATTTGTTTTTGGGAAAACTGAAAAAGAACATTTTGGCGAAAAATTTAATAAAAAAGAAATTAAACGAAATACTATTTTTATCTTTAAAATGAATCAATTTTAATTTTTATTGCCATAAATACAACATCATGATTATCATTTTTCTCAAAATATGACACCCTATATCTTTAACAACAACAAGCAACAAAAAAAAAAAAATTTAAAATTTTAAAAAAAATTTTAAACAAGGCTCTACATTCAAAACATAACATTGTTATTCTAAAATGGCAACTATAAACTTTCATGTTTATAAGTCTTGCCCAAAATTTAAAACCATGTTAACATTAATAAAATTTTAACTAATTCTTTAGTTTTGAAAATTACAGTTTACTCCCGAAATCTAAAATTTGAACAATACAATTTTAATTCTAAAACTTCATCGTTAAATTACACTTCTACAATTTTAACTCGTACGAATTTTAGGATTCGAATTTGCGTTCTAATATCTTAATCTCACATTTTCAACTATAAAATCCATCCTTCAATCTATGAACATAATTGTTATTTAAAATCTAAGTAATTTAAATTAAAAATGTTAATTGTCAATTATAAATTTCAAAATTGCATAATGACATAATGAAATTTAGCATACGTTCGTAGAAGTACAATATTCTAAAATTTTAAATTTACAATTTAATTTCTATTCACAAAACTTTAGCTGCTTCAAGTAATTCTATAAAATTCCTCCTTCTTAAACAATTGTAATTCTAAATCGTAACTTTAAAATTACAACCTTTAAAATTAACAACTATAATATTTAAAGTTTACATTGATATCTTGTAATAAGAAATTTTAGTTTCAGATTACTATTTTATAAAATTCCAGTTTTTTTAATTTTAACTTGTTGAAATTTTAACATAGACATTGCCGTTCTAACATTTTAGAATTAAATTTCAAATTTTACCTATTAACTAGTAAACCTTAAAAATTCTAGTTTTAGTTTTAATTAGTTTAAATTATTAAATTTCTGTCGTCTTCAAAATTGAACACCTTTTGTTCCAACTCTAAAATTTCAACATCAAAATATTAAAGATATTATATAAAGCTATTTTGGAATTAAAAATAAAAATTTTAAATGTTGAAATCCTAAAATTATTATTCGAGAACTCTAACTATATAAAATTTAGAGTTTGAATTCTTAAATTATAACACTCTAATTTAGAATTCGTTGGCGTTTAATATTGAAATTACTAACTATAAATTGTACAAAATTGTAATTTTATTGACATTTTAAAATTTTAAATTCCAAGGTAGGTAGTAAATTCAAAAAGAACTAAAAAATTGAATTGTATCGTAATTTGCAACTTTATAATTTTTTTGTTCGAATTTTAAAATTCAAAATGTTAATTAAAATTCCAAATTAATAATGTTAAAGAAAAATAAATTCTAAACAGAAAATTCAAAATCGGAAATTTCCTCAAATTTTTGAGTACGAATTTAGCTATAAATACGAATTTGAAGTTTTACAATTTTAACTTTAAAAATACGCTTTAAAAATTATTAAAATTGTAATTTCAACTCTAAAAGTCCATCCTCAAAAATTATTTCCAAAACTAAATTTAACTTTGAAAACTTAACATTGCATCTCAAAAATTTCAATTTTACAACTATAACTACCCAAAATTACTAGATAAGGACTTCTAATAATTTAAAAAAAATTAAATTAAATCTTAAAATTTGATGTTTAATTTTATTGTTAAAATTAAAACTAAATTTAACTTTGAAAACTTAACATTGCATCTCAAAAATTTCAATTTTACAACTATAACTACCCAAAATTACTAGATAAGGACTTCTAATAATTTTAAAAAAATTAAATTAAATCTTAAAATTTGATGTTTAATTTTATTGTTAAAATTATAAATGTTTTACAGTTGTGAGACATTTTTAATTTCAATCTTATAAAACATCGCTGTGTAGCATATTTTTAATTTTAATTTTAAAATTTCAGTTCTATAACTCCATCAAAAAATTTCAACTGTACAATTTTAACTTATTGGGGTGTGAAATTGAAGTGCTAAAATTAAAGCCCCAAATGTATACACTTGTAAATTGCAAAATCTAAAATGGTATTTTATAAATTTTTTAATTATCTAATTTTCTAAAATATTAACTTGTTATAAAATATAATATAATTCCAATTTCAAAATTTTGGAGTTTTAAAATATTAGTTTTAAAAATTAAAATCTAAATTTAAATTTTAAAATTCCTTCCACTGTAAAAAATATTAGTTCTAAAATGCAAATATTAAACATACCTTTAAAGTTCACTCTAGCTACTGAACTACGTATACTCTATTGGACTTATTGGGATTCAAAAAGGCCAACTCCAAGTTTTCAACTTCAAAAATCTAAAATTATAAAATTTTATTTTATTTCTTTCTAATGGCTAAAAACTCAAATAATAAATCAAACAGATTTAAAATTTTAGAAGTCGAACTCAATATTAAAATTTAATTTCAAACTCAGAATAACAAATTAAAGTCAACCATAAAATTTAAAGTTCTTCACTTTTATTTTTAAATTTTGAATTTGAGAACATTAACTTCTTTGAATTTTAGACCTGTGTGAGAAGCCCAAAATTCTATCCCCGAAAACATTAAAAGGTGAGACTGACTTAACCATGTGATTCAGGAAGGTTTCATAAATGTTCAGTAATTTTTTTAGATTTTTTCTATGTGGAGGATCTTAGATATAGTTCCTTGAACTCAGAAACTATTCGCTGGCCGAATAAGCGGGGTTTACCATGTGATTTAAGGTTTCATGTATCTTCAGTAATCTAATTTTAAATCTAAGTGTAATGTAACTTCATTACAGATACATGAAACCTTCCTGAATCACATGGTTAAGTTAACTTTTTTCGGCCAGTGAATTGTTTCTGAGTTCAACGGACTATATCTCAGTAGATCTTACACATAGAAAAAATTTAATAAAAAAACTGAAGGTACATGAAACCTTCTTGAATCACATGTATGGGACAGCTTATCCGGCCAGCGAATAGCTGCTGTTCATGGGACTACAGTTTTCTACAAAGCAATTGTGAATATATAAGTATCATAAAAATAAATAATTTTCGGGGCTGAGAGTAGAAAAATATCATAAAACTATCGTGATAGTAAACATTTTATGGGTTGAGAGCAAAAACTGTCGTGATAGTAGTGTTGCCATCGTAGTTTTCGGGGAAACTTCTAATTTTAAGCGATAAAATTTGGAAAATTTTAATTTAAGCAAGAAATGTATAATCTTAAAATTTAAAAAATTGTAAAAAAATCATATTTAGAGCCCTATAATTTGTAAAAATCATATTTAGAGCCCAATAATTCCATCCTCGAAAATTAGTTCTAAAATAGCTAAAATTTAACTGTAATTTAATAATAAATTTTATAATTTAAATTTAAATGTTGGTAGGTAAGAATTTGCAAATCCAATTGACTAGTTTGACTAGTCACTATTAATTGGACAGTAAATTTTCACTATGTCGTTGCAACAAACATAGTTCCAAATATATAGTTACAAAGTTGATTTTTATTTTATTGTCTGCTATAAATCTTTTTAATTTCCTAAACAAAACAAATAAAAAACAATTTGCGTCCATCATCTTTCTCTCTTCCTCGTCGTAGGGAGGCACAATATTAATTAGAAAATTTAATTAAACTTTTTCTATTAAAAATAATAAAAATAATTATGATGAAGAAAAAATGAAAAGAAAATTTTCCATAAAACATCAACAAAACAACAACAAAAAGAAAGAAAAACTAAAAAAAAAATCAGAACTCTCAACATCATCTCATCATAATCATCAAAATAAAATATATTAAATAATATATTTATATACATATTTATATATAATTTATAAATAAATATACAACAAACTAAAAACATAAAAAATTAAATTAATTATTCCCAGCAACTATAATTTATTATTATTATTATTTACAATTATTTTTGTTATTATTCCCATTATATAAATATATATAACACAATTCACCATTTATAAATATTATTTATTTCATTTTAATTTTATAATTAACTTACATAAAAATTCTGTTTTTCTCTTTCTTACCATATCCTAATACCAACCACTACTACTAAAAATTTCCTCATGGTCCACGAACACACAAATTATTATGATTTTGTTTTTGATGAAAATTAATGAAAATGTCCACAACATCTAACACAAAAAATCAAATTATTTACATTGCTTTCTATGTCCGGAATCGGATTTGACAGATGTTTAAGGTAAAATTTAATTTGTTTATTTAATTCTTTTGTTTTCTGTTTTGTTTGTTTACTATCTATCTCTATTTATCATACATACTTGTTTAATCAAAAGTTCGTATGATTTTATACGGTCTCCGATTAGTTATTTGTACGATCGGGCGTTTCCATCGTACGATAAAATCTGAGACCGAAACAGTTAAAAAATAATAATTATGTTTTTTCTCTTTCTATTTATTATTTTATTTGTTTGGTTTTGTTTTAAAATTTTGTTTGATGTTTTTAATTTATTTATAATTTTTTATATAATATACATTTGTTTTCTGTTTTTGGTTTGATATATTATTATTATTATTGTCACAAACGAAACATAACCAAAGAAATCATAATTATATATTTAATTAAATCAGTAAAACATATTGCAGTATACACATGAGATATATGAAATTAACATTTACATTCAACACTCGTATACGTATACATACAAATATTTACATAAAATAAAATGGATGCTGCGCGCTGTTGTCGTTAAATGCTATTTATTATGATATACGAATTTATTTTTGTTTAAAAGCTTTATATTTAGTGAGTGGATGCTGTTATTAAACACACACACAGTCTTATTATATATATAAATGTGCAATTAGAGTTATTATTTTATAATAATATAAAGTTTTAAAAGCTTTTTTTTATGCAGAATGTGAAGGTAATGTGTGAGAAACTATATATAAAAAAAAATAATAATATCGGCATTTAAGCACGTCTATATAATGTAGCTTTTCTTCAAACTATTTTTTAAGGCTATTCAAAATTTTCAACATTATCGTCGTTATGTATCGTACTGCAGTAGTTAGTAAAAAGTTTTATTTAATTTCTTTTTTGAAGTAACAAACTAATCATGTTAAATTGCTGAAGAAGATAGATTAACACAACGATTTTTGGAAATTGGATCTAGCTGTATGAATTTTCATCTGATGGGAGGGCAATTGCAGTAATTGCCTAGCTGGAAAATATTAACCTTGGACACAATCAAGATAATTAATCGTTGATTTGACAAAATTAACGATTTAAACCATTTTCAGAAATTGAAAAATAATTAAAAATCTCAGCTATCATCGTAATAAGCACTCACAACAAATCTGGGACCAATTTTATTTTGATCATTCCGAAAATCAATTTATTAAAATACGCTGACTGACCTATTACCCTTAGTGAAACCAATCAGAGCAATACTTATGTAACGAGAGATATTTCGCAAATTACGGTTTTCGAGATCCGAGAGGCTGTCCATTATGTACCTTCCCATATGTCTATGCCTTCCATGTGCTAAAGCAGTTCTGCAGAAGTCATTTGCTTTCAAACCTAGCCTCCTCGCATGTTCTTCAAACCGATAATGTCCTTGAGTTTCCAATTGGATTATTGGAGTGATTCAAATCCAGCTTTTTTCTTCTACTACTACCTAAGCGCTAATGTGAGCTCTGTAATAAACCACCACCTGCTTCCCGTTTCTGGTTGCAGTTAAAGAGAAGTATTCAGTTAGTTCGTCTGCCCAGAGTTCCTCATGCCGTCCGATTGGATGGGTGACCCAGACCATCCGGATGCTGAAATGCTCACTCATCTCATTTAAGCCCTGATTCCAACGACTTGATTGTCGCCCAACTGTCCACATAAATTGCAATATCAAATTACCACATTATGTCTCGACCAAGTCATATCATCTAAGCTTGATACACGCTGCAGTAATCGGGAAGGCGAACGTGTATATACTCGTATATACATTAAGTTTATCACGCTTCGGTTTCCGATAACAACCCGCTTCCCCAAGATTCTCTTGAAGGGCGCATGGTTTGGAAACCATTCTTGAAGCACAACGTTTTGTGTCAACAGAGTCGTGATTTGCCAGTTGCCTCTTTAGTGAAGACATTTCCACTGAGAAACGGCTGATAGTCGCGTGACCATATTTATCGTCTGCTTACCATAAATATCGACCGAGAGAAGTTGAAATTTAACCTCTAACGCACTTCGGTGTCGTTAGCGGTCGTTCTTTGCACCTTCTCGATCACATTCCTGCAAGTTACTTTTTCAAGAGCTGGCCACTACACACTTACTCCTTGCTTAAGTATAGGTCACCAAGGCCACCAAACAACAGACGCCTCAGGTAGCATAGCTTAAGCTGGAGATTTGTAAATAAACATCAGCATTTTGGGGGTCAGACACCATGACTTCCCAAATGCTCTTCTACACTGCCAGAAAATGGAAGTGACCTTCAAACGATCGTTCCTACAAAAAGAGAAGGAGCAGACAGATCTCCAGTATTCCTACATCTGGTGAAGACTATTAGACTAGTTTTCGATGCATTAACGTACAATCCATTCTCTAGACACCACATTTCTACAACTTGGAGAGCGCGTTGCGTTAAGTCGGATAGTATATTAAGGTATTTACCCTGAACCAAAACAACTAAATAATCAGCATAACTCTGAGAAGTGAAGCCAGATTGATTGCTGTAGTTTTACAAGTAATTCGTCAATAACTAAGAACCACTGGAGAGGTGAGAGGAAACCTCCCTGACCTCAATCTTTAGTAACTTTAACCGAAATAGAAAGGGAGTCCAGCTCGGCCACAGCAATGCGCGACGTGAGCAAAGTTCCAATCCAAGTAACAATGATTTGGTCAATTCAAAAATTTGAGCAGGCTTCAGTGATGGAAGCGAAAGAAGTACTATCAAAGGCACCCGCAATATCGAGGAAAGTTCCCACAAGAAACTCGTTAATACTAAGCGATCTTTCAATCCTCGTAACAAGTTCATGCAGTGCAGTTTCACATGATCTCCCAACTCTGTAAGCATGTTGAGTGCTACTGAGTGGGAGACAGATAAGTGATGATCTTTAATATATTTGTCAACAATTATTTCCAGAGTTTTGAGAAAAGTTGAAGAAAGACTAATAGGGCGAAATTCCTTGGGATCGGTATAATCCATCTTCCCAGCTTTCGGGATGAACACAACCTTACTCCTGCTCCGAGTCGAAGTAAATGTTTCTGAATTAGGGGAAACCTATGCTGTAATTCAGCAGGAAAAACTCCATCTGGACCACCTGATTTATAGGGTGAGAAGGAGAAAACGCTCCAGCGCAAGCTGTTGAGATTGACTAGCCTACAGGCTAAGTCCCAGTCGAAAGAATAATCAGTACCATTGGGCGGGACGTCAGCAACATAAACATGATTGATAACATTGCACCCAGGAAATGAATTGTTTTAGTTCGGCTATTTCCTTCCTGGAAGAGGTTAATCTGCCATCTCGCAGCCCTATGGTCCTATTAAGTCTGGCGATCCCAGAGATACTATTAATTTCTTCGTAGAAGCTAATCCAAGAAGTCCTACGACCGGATCACAGCATTTTCTTATATTCTTTTTGAGCTGCCAAAAAGTTATCCCAATCAACCTAAAGGTTAGATCTTTTGGCTTTGTTTTTGAATATCTTAGCAGTTTTCCTCAGTTTTTTTAAGATCAGAACACCAAAAACGCTTATTCTGAGATTTTTGAGATTTCTGAGATTTTGAAACTGCAAGCATCAAAGATGAGGATAACAATTCAATGTACTCAGTCGAACATATCTTACCCAACGAAACCAGTCGAGGTTCCAACTCAAGAGAGAATAACTCCCAGTTGGTAAGCTTCTTGTTAAGATAAGGTTTAAGAGTAGGTCTTCTAAGATTTAATTAAACGAGATGCACCTTTAGTCGGAGGTGAGAATTTCATTGGTCACCCTCCAATTAAAGATCAAATCGATAATCGACATGAAGCACAAACTAATGTCAATCACTTCTCTCCTTACTAAATTGATAAAGGTAGCCCACAGCCTTTGTTAACGATTTCAAGCTCAAATGTGCTCATCATTAATATTCGAGCTAACCCATAACGTGTGATGAGCATTAGCATTATTGCATCATACCACTAAAGGCAAATGATTTGTCCTGCTCCACGAAACAGGGTTGCTAAACTCCTCCGAGGGAAGAGGTGAGACCGAATCGTAAGGCAGATACACTGATGGTACCACCAGTGATCCGACTGAGTTCGACGATATGAGAGAGACGAGCACAGCTGCAACATCCGCTGGGCAACATTCATCAATTAGGGTAGCACTCAGATTGTTTGAAATAAACACACAGGCTCTTATCCTATCATTGGACTCTCTGTAAACGATTCTGCAGAAAACACACCGCAAGCAGAGAAGGTTCCTGAATTAGGCAAATGCTATGGTGTAAATGGATCTGTTTTAGCGCAAGCATAGAAGTCATAATAATGATTATAAGATAAGGAAACAATCGAGGGTGTGAACCAAACTACGTTCCTGATACAACCCAAACAAAAGTCGCAACTGGAAGCTAGTTTACTGTTCAATATCGAAATCACATAAGCTAGACCCGAATCAAGACTCGAGGTGGACCCAACCACATTGTTCATATCGAATTGTTGCACAATTGGATTATCGAGTTTCAATATAAGTTTTTTTTTATTGCACTGCACTACTCCGTATTTTAGTTAAACCATATTTACTTAATGCTCAATGGTTTAACGAGAACTTTTTACAACACAAATTCTTTGATATTTATGGAGCATAACTTAGAAAACAAACATTAATATTGTGGAAAGCTTTTGAGTAAACCTATAGAAAATCATTTAATCTACATTTTCCAATCCAAAAATTAAACATTACTTGAATATGGTTTAACTAAATTCGACTTACAGGTTTTAATTCCTGCTTATCTTGAAACTGTAGTATGTACACTGCCTGATATACTATCGATATATAAATATCGAAGTATCAATTTCTAGCACACACATACATATATATAAAATTTCCCCATGAAATATTTTGTTTTCTTTTCTTCAAACTGAAAATCAAATAATTTATTGATTTGATTGCTGGAACGTTATTCAGGTTAATCGATATTTTATTACACCTGCTTGTTTAGCAAAATACAAAAAAAAAAATAAATAAAACGATATTTTAGTATATACTTAATAAACGTAATATATTATAAACAAAAAGCTTAACTCACTACATAAAATATAAAAGCTCTATATAACTCGGTTGTTGCCGTATATAAATTTATAAAAAATATATTGCATCTAATGACAGCCGTGCGTGTACTTTATTAACATTATACACACTTGAAACACATAAAACTGATTAATTTGAAGATTTGGTTGATTTTCATTGTTTGTACTAAATACTACTATTTATAATTTTATATAAGTAAACCATACTTGGAAAAGCTTTCAAATGCTTTTTAGTAATTAAAAACAACAAAGCAAAAGCTAAAAACTGTTGAGAACTTTTTCATGTGTGAAAATTGAAAAAAAAATATATTGCTTGCAGAAAAAATATATTTAAGCTTTTAAGTTTACTGAATTTTTTTTTGTTTTTTGTTGGCTTATTGTTTTTCTATTTGCTGTCCATATTTGAGAATAGTAATTTTATTTCAAAAATCTGCTGCTGGTGCTTGTGCGGTGAGCATTTTGTGCGTGCGAAATATGTGAATATACATAAACTATAGATAATATTTTGTATGATGTGGTGGCTGCGATATTTAGCTATATCTTACTTATATAAATAATAAACAGGCCACACCTTAAATTATTTATATTATAAATATTATGCGATAAATTTATTATCAAAATTTAGGTTGCAAGGATATAAAGTACTACTGGCCTGCGGCTCCTACGGGGCCGAATCTACAGTAAATTTAGTTCGCTAAATTGAACCAGTTTTGTATGAGCATACTGATTATGTAATTAAATTAAGTAATTTATTTTAAATGTATTTATTTTATTCAGTCCTTTCTGCAGAAACAGAAATTGGTACTAAGGTAAAACATTCGAAACCTGATACCTCCCATTGATATTTTAAGCAATAAACTAAGCTAGAAAAAGCATTGTGCTACCATGGTGAAGAAAATCTTCCAACATATAATTTTTGAAATTATTGAAAAGTTCCAATGGATTTGCAGGATTACAGTGACACAATATTGTTACACAAAATGATCTCAATGCACTGGGTGACAGATGAATGCTCTTTTCTAATAAACAGTTGTGCCACTCTGCGGTATCGTTGATCAAACCTCTTGCTCGAGCTGCTTCTTTCTTTTGAAACATTCGTAAGATATTGCTTACAGCTTTCTCAGCAGCGTTAATTTTTAGTGTTTTTTAAACCAACTGTGCGGGAAATTGACATGCTTAATGACCGGCTGTTGCCTGAACTTATCTTTTACAAATCATTCGAGATGGTTTACCCATCGAGAGATATGTGGTTCTCACCAAACTTTCTCAAGCGAATATCTGAATCGCTAGCATTTTTTTAGATGGCTCGCTATCTAAACAGGGTGCTGGCTTCGGTATCTAGCTGGCCTTCGCTGGGTCTGAGAACTTCCGGCAGTTTGGGTACTTACTGTACTATTTCTCAAGCGGAATTAATCGCGGTTACTCGCTGTGCCATTACAGCTATTAATTACGCGGTTAATGATGACGATATTATTTTCTGTACTGACAGTAAATCTGTCCTCAACTCCTTAAATAATTCTTTGACCAACTCAAAACTGGTGAAGGATTGTAAGAATTTTTTGAATGTTCTCTGCCGTAATAACAAAGTTACGGTCTTGTGCAGGGATGGGCATTGTTTTCTACGTCGACGTGTAGACAACGTATAGACAATGTAGATATCCTAGACAACGTAGACTATTCTTAGAAAACGTCGAGACGATTGATAGCGTGTTTTAGTGAACTAGTTCTAAACTAAACATTTGTAAAATCTTAAGTCGAATTCTAATGTTTGTTTGATATGCTTGACATGGTTACATATTCTTCTATTTTTGCCAATAAGGAAAAATCAGGGTTTGCCAAGATGTCATTGGGTCTAAGCTATCCGAAAAATATTTCAATTTTGGAAAAACAAGACATTGAGAGGTTTAGGACAACTAAATTTGATATGATCATATATTTCGATTAAAGGAATTGTTACCCTAAACCACCTAATCCCCTACTTTTTTAAAAACTGAAATAGTTTTCGGATATAACTTCGACTAAATGACATCGCGGTATGTGCATATGTCATTATGGTGGTTATTTGGGAATTGTTTTTGTGGATTTTTAGGACAGATTTAGACAAATTTGACATACGAGTCAAATTATTATTTGTCATACGGCTTAACTGAATCGCTAGTCACTAACGCTTCGCAACTTCTCGTATTTAATAGAGTAACTTATAGCATCTTCTAGCAATAGTTTATATGCCAGTATCAGAACTTTTAAAGTTCAAAACTCATTATACTGGAATACTCATATACGCTTAATTCACCCAGAGCATCATAAAAGCAAGAGTTTTGGCAAAGTTTTAGGCCAATATCTGTGATTTGATTAATCCATCGCCTTAAGTAAATAAAAACCAATTTCAGACAATTTTTAACGATCACATTGAATCTATAATCAACGACGCCGTAACATCGGTCAAATATATAATAGATATTGAAGCAGTCGTCTATTTGTAATTTTAACATGCCAAATTATCGTAGGTTGTTTACGTTGCCTTATTTGTCGACGTCGATATAAAATATTGCCAAGTAGTCTACGTAATACTCTACGTATCTACATGGCGTAATCTACTTTGCCCATCCCTGGTCTTGTATCGGCGCATTGTGACATTGAAGGTAATGAAATTGCCGACAATTTGGCAGAAATTGGCTCACGTTCATGTTTCGTTAGACCTGAACTTGCTGCTTCGTTACTACTTTACATTGGTAATAAAATAATCAGAAATGCTGCTTTACTTCAGTTAAAGCAAGCGTGGTCATTCAACCCCACTGCCGTAAGGCGAAATATTTTATTAGTGCACTCAACTCGAATCTGACTAATACGCTCTTTCATTAAGAAAGGATAACTTAAGAATACTAGTATCGATTCTTACTGGCCATGGCCGTCGCATAAGACTAGCCAGCAATGCCGTATGCTATGAATGTTTTGTAGACGATTATGATAGAATACACTTCATCGGCAGCTACCCTGGTTTCAATTGTATTAGCTCTCATGTGTTTATTTCCAGGACAATTCCTGTGCATATACTATATTCTCTTTGCCTTGGTTCAAACTTCTCCAATTTTCTAAGGATGCAGAACGCGTGTGCGTGATTTGATAGATTCCAAGGTTTTCACCATGGGTCCTTTGAGGCATTGAGTGCAGAAGCTTAATGGGTTCCAGCCAAATTAAAAAAAAAAAAAAAAAAGATATTGCTTCGGCCCCTTTAACAGGAAGAAGTAGTAATCTGAGATGGTACAGCCCAGTATCTCTTGGAGTGATATAATTCTGCCGATAGTTTTTTCTCCAAAATATAGATTTTTTCTCCAAAATTAGATCGAAAAAAGCAGTTAGGGTGGTTCTTCTAACAGTTCCACGTCGTAATGCGTTTTCTATATTGTCTTCATTAAAGAATATTGATTGCCCCTGCCTAAGGTGGATGGACAACATGACAACATTGTGCGACTGGTCATGTATGGGAAGCTCTTGAAGGTGCCATGCTGTTTCTTGCGAACTTATATTTTTTTTTTTTGGTTTTTATTTAATATTTTAAATAAACAATTAGTCACCTGGACTAATAGTGACCTGGACTAATCAGCAATTTTATTCTAACTTTATTTACTATATTGTGTTAATCTATGGCAACTGGTGTTCCATAGTGTCTGATCAATTGAAGTAAACCACATTGGTATTGTGGATTTTAGATCAGCTATTTACGCTATTTACACTAACCATTACACCAGCTCGAAAGGTTTAGTTCGTTTCAGCCTGCGTACAGTATCTGTGTTGTTTAACAGCTTCGTTGCCTGAGTGTTAACATGTTGTTCGAGCCTTTGACTATGTCTCAATGCATTTTTTTGGATTTCCATTTTTTTAGTGTCCACTTTAAGGTTCCTATGGAGGTCTCTGTTTCTAACATGGTGCATCTACGATGTTCCTTAATAATTTGTCTTGAAATCTTTGGATGATTTCTACGTTGCTGGGTTTGGTACAACCCCAAAGTTGAATACGATAAGTCCAAACCGGTTACATCTTACAAACCAATACATCTTTCGATATTTAAGTCCTACTTCTTCGCTTTTCTTTTTGACGTTCTGCTTTCCATCGGAGATTTGCATCTAGTGTCATGCCAAGATACTTAGCCGTGTTGGTATACCGTATTATTTCTTGATTAATTGTAACCGGAATATGTTCGAGTCGTTTGTTTGTAAAATTGATGGGAGCTGATTTAGTTTCGTTAAATTTAATTCGCCATCTTTTGGTCCAGTTATGTATTTGAGTAATAGCTAACTGTAAATTTTGAGTTGATTCTTCGTTGCTATCTCCAACAGCTAAGATTGCCGTGTCATAGGACCGGACCTAATACACTGTCCTGCGGTACTCCTGCCTTGATTTCTCTCAATTCGGAATAGGAATCTAATTTTACACTAAAGAATCTATCCTTCAAGTATGATTCTAATATTGTAGTGAATTGCATTGGTAGTACAGTTCTTAACTTGGCCTTTAATGGATAACCAATATCCATAGATATGTGAGTTTCAGTGCAAAACATTTTCGGAAACTGTTTAGAACATTTTCCTTCCACCATATACAAACACAGTTGGGATCCGCATGGACCATGAATTTTGTGTTTGAGAATTATTTCATGCAGAGCTAAATTTTCAGTCTTAAAAGGCATCGCAGCAGAAATTATTCTGTCAACATCATAAGATGTTTTAAACTTATCTGATTTGCTCATTGTAAACAAACAGAGAGCATGAGGAATCCACGTTGAGGTCCACGTTTTTGATGCTCGATTATGTAAACATAACAGACACCAGGTTCGAAAATATCCGGACGATCAGATAGGTGTTAAAGTTGTTGTAGTTCGCGGGATTTAGTTTCTTTCCATGATGAGTTACACGCGAATGAAATAAACAAATCAGGACGACCGAATTTCCTTACCATATTGAATTGTTCGACGAATTGCAATCTTATGTGAATAGAACTGTATATATAGTTATAATTTTATTTCGAACGACGGTAGCATGATCAGCCCCGTGATACATATTTGTAGTTCAGCCGAATTCTTTATTTGGGACGAAAAAGGGGAAAAACATTGGATCCAAACAATATTGGATTTTCTGTTACTGGGATCGTCATCAGTATTTATACGTTGGTCGTCGTGAAGGTTCCGAGTGATGGCATTTGCAACCTCGCATTCATGTGATCTCGCAGTTTCTTGTAACTTTGTGCATATGGAGAGTTGAGTTGGAAGTACTGTTGATATAGTATGCATAATGGTTTTATTACATTTATGATTGGCCGGGTTGTTCATGCGAATATTTACAGATGTGTCGGTGTCATACATAAACAATTCGCCGTAAGATAAATTTAATGATAAATCGATCGGATATTTTCTGAATATTACGCCTCCCGGCATATCTTGAATTTTTGCACCCATTTAAAGGATAATGCATTAGCATTATTAAATTGTCCGATATACTGCTTAAAATTTTTGCTTTTATTATCAATACCAACCAAGAGTATCTTAATTTCATTAGGGAAGTTAGTGCTTATCGGTAAATTTGACAATTTACCTTGATGTCAACAACTACTTTCATTTTCGGATTAAAAAAAAACTGCGTCACAATAGAGGCACTTATTTCATTACCAAGGTAGTAAGAATCGGGGTAATAAAATAATCGGTGCCACTTACCGCAGATTTAAAGAAAATATTATTTTGCTGTCTGGTATTCCTGTTCAAGTGTTTATTTTCGATCCGCGATTGTCGCCTGCGTGCATTTATTTCGTCTCGGACTAAAGAATTTTGCCGCCAAGCTGGATTTTGTAGACATAGATGTAATCCCTAATCCGATATAAATAGAGTCAATCGATAATATCGTATATACATGTACGTATGTATAGAGATATTAAATCACGCACAATTAATTCAAATAAATCGACAAAAGGTATATAAAGATGTAATGTATGTCGTTTTACTTCCTTCAAGGCAACATACCTTTTAGCAATTTTCCACTCCCTGTGTCTATTTGCGCCCCCCAAATAAATAATTCAATATAGAATAACTATGTGTATGTACCCTATACATGGATACACATACACACACATACAGCAATAACACAATATTGGTATCCTCTTCTTCAACAATATAATAATAAAAAAACAAAATTTTCCTTTGATATGCTTTTGTTTCCTTAAAGCACGGCATCATTAAAATTAAAGAACATCTAAGTATAAGATAAAAAACGCTTGTCAATTTTTTATGAATTTCGTATATGCCAGAACACAAAAAATAGCTCTACATGTCATAATATATGTGTATAGTACAGCTAAAATTCTATCTATCCACATCCGTAATAGGGTCATTTACTCATTTCTCCACTAAATGCGCATGGGAAGCTTTTTTTTCTACGTCTTTGTTATTTTTGTATCTTATAAATAAAATTCTCAATTTACGTACAAAAGCAAAGTAAAAAAAAACGTAAAAAGCATAATAACATTCTTAAAAGGTTTATGCAAAAAATATTCAGCCCAAAAAAAATAAATTATAAATTTTATATTGCAAGAAATATTTTACTTGAGTGAGCGCAAAGTGATAATAAGTAGAGCTTAACACTTTTTTCTTTGTCCGTTGTATAATTGTTTGAGTGTTGTTTTTTTTCTGCTTCAATTTTGTAGCGGTGGTCAGCTAAACCAAAAAAGGGTATTATTAGCATTTTATATAGACTGGTTATAATCCTACTTGTTTTGAAATTTGTAATTTGAGGCATGGAAATTGAATTGGAATTTTATTAATCGCCCCTTCGAACTCAGTGGTGGAGTGCGTTATACGCTTGCTTTGAACTTGAAGAGGTCGATTCAGAATTTGTATTGTATACAAGCATATTCCAGAAAAAAACTTTACTTGTGCAAGACAGTCCTCCTTTCGTAATTGCCTCCATCCTCCACGAGGGCAATAATGTCCTCCGCCAGAAAAATAAAGTATGTGCCCAAAAATATTTATAAATAACATATATTTAAGGATAATCTCAAAAGGATATATTTGTGCAAAGTCTATTTACGCTTTATATTAAATTAGTTTTATCGATTTATTTATTTGAATTTTTTTGATGGAACCGAAATAGAATATCACTTTTCAGTCGGTATATTCCACATTTACACTGTGAAATCATTTGTTTATTTTGTACATCCGTGAGGTTATTAGTATTATACAGGAGGTTATGTATTTGACTGTGAGTATTTTAACGGTGATGAATTTAGAGCAGAAGATCGTCCTTCAGGAAGACATTAATAAAAATCTAGAAAAAGCTCGTAAATTAAATAAGAAATGAATTTTAGTGCTGAAAAGCTAAACAAAAAAATTAGGTTGGGCGGATTACTCCAGCACTCAATACCACAAACACCCAACCGTGATTTTTGGTCACCATCGGGAATCGAACCCGAGACCCTCGAAAAACGATGCAAAGACTTAATGTGCCAACGAGGGCGGGAAAAATCGAACTGATAAAATGAATTCTTTCGTTTAGATTTTGTAAATCTTAAATGAGAAACATAAATTGTACTGTCCTCCTACTGTCCGGCTATTGAAAAAAATTAGGGCGTTATTTTTATTTCATAAAACCAAAATTACACCAAAATGTACTTGTTATTTCGATCGCATGTATAAATTTAAGTCTACATATTTCTTTATTTTTTTGTATACAACGCCCTAATTTTTATTTTCATCAATTTTATTTATTCAATATTATTTCAATTTTGTTATTAGCTTGAAGAACAATCAAAACATTTACGTATGGAATTCGACATATCATACACGTTTGCAGGTATCGATTCATTGAACCCAATTTTCGATGAGTCGGCCACCCATTTCGATGGAAACGGCCGCTCTCTCGTTAAATATTGGTTCCTGTAACGACGCCGGTTTGTTGGCATAGACCTATGATTTAACTTAGTTCCATCAAAAAAAAAATCTAGAGGTGTTACATCACACGATTTAGGCGGCCTATCGACTAAGTTGATTGTTAGATCCTATGTGACATGTTGCTCCGTCTTGTTGAAACCACAGATCATTATTGGCTACCTCATGCAATTGACCAAAGAAATAACGTTGCAACATGTCTCTGTACCGATCTCCATTGACTGTAACGTGACGGTCATTTTCATCAACGAAAAAAAACGGTCCAATGACAACACCAGCATGAAAACCGCAACACACAGTAATTTTTTGTCGATGAAGTCGTATTTCTTGAAGCACATGAGGGTTTTCACATGACCAACAATGCTTCTTCTGCCAAAAATCGATAGTTGACAAAATGTCTGATTTATGATTCAGCTATGTCAGCAGAATTTTAAGATCAATGGGATATTGTGCTTTGTCTCTCAACTTTTGGAATCGGTTTTTGTGGAATTTTTGAATCGGTTGCAGAGTTTTATGAATTTTCAACAGAATGCAAAATTCTGAGAAAGTCATAACGTCATAAACGAAATACCAAATAAATTTCAAAACTTAAGTTAAAAAATATTGAATGTACAAAAATATTATGAAGTTTAAAATTGATA
Source organism: Tipula unca (assembly GCA_951394425.1). NCBI lineage: Eukaryota > Metazoa > Arthropoda > Insecta > Diptera > Tipulidae > Tipula > Tipula unca. The sequence continues at coordinate 35,317,431 of OX596381.1, forward strand.
AATATGTGAGATTTCAATCTTATTTTAGAAGAGTTCAAATTAAGAACAATTTTAAAAGTTTTAACCAGTTTTGACGGAATTTTGCCTCGTCATCTTATTAGTATATCGCTAAGGAATATATCAACAAACTTCTCTCTACGTGGATGAGTAAAATAATGTAAATGACCGTACCTCCCGACGTTTTAACCGTCTGTCTGTGTACATTACAAAATACATATGATCAAATATGTAATTAAAATTTAAAAAAAAATCTGCATCTGATTAATAAAATAAATCGTGCAATGTGAAGTCAACCCGGTTCCAAAACTTGTTTAAAGAACGACTTTATTTTGAGCTGGATAAGATTTCTTTGTTGCAAATTCAACATTTCTCTGTATAGAATTCGACGCTTTTAACGACAGATCTGGGGCCCTACTATGACTTTAGACAACGATTTTCGACGACGGTCGTTTTCCTATAGTAGGCAAAGGAAGAAAAAGGAAAACAATATTATAAATTTACTATTGTTTACCTTTTTCTTCCTTTGCCTACTATAGGAAAACGACCGTCGTCGAAAATCGTTGTCGAAAGTCATAGTAGGGCCCCAGTTTACAAAAAAACTGTAGTGCTAGATCTAGATGGTCAAAAGCTTTCGTTAATTGTTTTAATTGAAACGATGTTTCTGATATTTCAGTCAGATTGAAAATTCAACATTAGATAAAGGCTCTTCAGCGGATGAAATGAATTCTTCAATATCAGTCTCATGTATATGTTCGACATCCAATAGGCAATTCACATGGTATTAAATCGGTATCATCCACTACGCAATCAGGCCATAATTTTCGCCATACTTTATTCATGTTGGACTGAGCTACTTCATTCCATGAATTGTTTATATTTTCTACAGCTTGTAAAACGTTGTAGTTTTCCAAAAACAAGTAGGTTTCTATCAACCGAATTATCCATAGCTGTTAATAAGTTAATAATTGTCGCAGAGTCAAGCATAGGTAATACGCCTTGAATGACAATATAGCACCCTGAGTCATGGGTTGTAAAAGCGCTGTCGTATTTGCTGGAAGAAGAATAATTTTAACAGCCTCATTATCCAACTTCACAGGAAGACCGGCTTCATAATCCAAGGAATGTTTTTGACAATTTTGTTTAACTCAAGGACAAAAATAATGATCAAACCAGTCTTTGAAAAGGACAGCATGTCATCCACGATTTTTTATTTGACTTCCATATAACTGGGAGTCCATATAACTCGTGGGTTTTCGGAGTTGTGTGTAACCAATGGCTTCAGCTTGAAGCCCCCTCTGAATTGTCTCCAAGTAGAACTGTCAATACTTCACCCGTATTTTAGAGATTTCAACCGTATTTTAGGGAAATTTAAATTATAACAAATTCTATAATTAATAAGTTTTATAAATCGAATACAATTTTCTAATTAAATTTTCAAATCCTAATTTGTCACAATTAGGTTCCAAGTGTACAGCCTCTCGTTTAATTCTAAATTTTACGAAAAAAACTTTTTTTTTTTATTATTTTAAATCATCTAGTAATTTATCTATCTTTCTTATGTTCATTTTGCAGAGATGTAACCCATTTGTTAGTCTCTAAAAATTTGGCTGCCCAAATTGTGGTCTTCCCAATTCCCAGCGGTTTCTTTCTTTGGAGCCTTCGTACTCCATTTGTGTTACTCAGCATACAACGAAACTCAACTGATGTTGACCAAGCCGTTGTATATGTTTCTTTGCATGAATTGTTATCTCTTCGATGACGTTTTCCATCCGGAGGTCCCTATGTAGATTATCGTTTCTTATGTACCAAGGAGCGTTCACTATTCCACGTAACACTTTATTTTGAAAAGCTTGTATTATTTTAATATTGGTTTTCTTAATAAGCCCCAAAGCTGCATACCATAAGTCCTTATAGGTTTTAAAACTTGTTGGTACATATTAGGTATTGACAGCTCCGAATATCTTCCAATTAGCCAATACATATTTCTATATTTAATGTGCGTAGTTCATCCTTTTTCTTTTTAATGTTCTCTTTCCATTTTAACTTAGCATCGAGAGTCATGCCGAGATACTTGGCTGTGTTAGCATAACTTGTTTGCGATTTAGTTCTATTGGTATCCAGTTAACTATTTGATTGGTAAAGTTAACATGCGTTGATTTTTGTTCTTTTAGCTAAATGCGGCATTTTTTGGCCCAGCTACTTACCTGGTTCATAGCCCGCTGCAGTTTTCTGGTTGCTTCGTCTGCTTTATAACCAGTAGCTAAAATTGCAGTATCGTCCGCGAATGTTGCTATTGTTGTCCCGCTTGTGTTTGGCAAGTCGCTTGTGTAAAGTAAATACAAGACTGGCCCCAGCACGCTACCTTGTGAAACCCCTGCAGATACCCTCTTTAGCTCGGAAATTACGAAAAATGTTGCTTGATTTCTGTGCTTATTTCTGAATTTTGAACAATAATAGCAGCCTAGAATTTTAGAATACTTTTTGAATTGATCAATAAGACCGCAACATCAAAATTTGGTAATTCAGAAATTTTTAATATTTTACAAGCATTATGAAATTTGGGGGAAAATGCGCCAAATTCTAATTAAATATTGAAATATTCAAGTTTATTTAAACATTGGACAGTTTTAAAAATTTTGACTGACATATTTCATTTTTGAAGTATCAAATTCAATTTATTAAATTGGAAAATCTAACAAACTTGTATCAAAATTTTATAAATTCCAGAAACGGTAAATATTCCTGATGTTAACTCTTTATTTAACCAACCCAAGTTTGCTAAAATGATCAAACAAATATCACAAATTCAAAAAGCATTGAGAGTGTCTAAATTAAAAACACAAACTTGAGAGTTAGACTTAATCATTCGAGTTTTATTGAAATAAAATTGGAAAAATGTCACCAATTTTGTACAATTTAAAATTTCATAGTAATATCGAATTTGTAAAATTTTACTAATTTGTCTACCAGAAAATTGTATGTCTTCCTGAATTGTAAATATTCGAGAATTCAGCATTAATCTATATTTTAAGAAATTGTAGAATTATTATATTTTATAAATTGGATATAATTTCCAATTTAAAATTCTAATCTTCTTGTCAAAATTAAGCTAATTTCAAATGTTCAGCTTCCCAGTATTAAACCTGAATTTTATAATAAAAATGTTGCTTGATTTCTGTGCTTTATGCTGAATTTTGAACAATAACATACCATCCTAGAATTTTGGTACACGTTTCGAATTGGTAAATTAGACCGCGACTTCAGAATTTACCATTCAATTCAGAATTTTTGGAGCTTGCAAAGGTTTTAGAAATTTGTGAAAAAATATTCAAACTCTACTATCTGCCGAATTTTACAAAAATGATATTTTGGAAATATCAAAAAAATTTAAAAATTTTATCCGTGATTTTTAAAAAGTTTATCAATTTAGAATTTATATAACTAGAAAATACAAGCAATAAAATACACAAACATTTTAGAATTTCAGGTTTTTTTCTAAAATTAAAATTATATTTTAATTCAAATTTTGTCAAAAGTAGATTTTATTTCAAATGTCACAGAATTTAGTAAAATTTTATTAGTATCTGATTCTTTCGGAAATTTAAAAAACTAAGTTGGAGTAAAATCGGTCGTTGTTAAATTTACAGACTTATGTTTATGTAGGTAAAAACTTAACTAGTGTGAAGATGCAATGTAAAAAGTTATGAAAAAATTATGATTAATATTCCAATTATTGTTATCTTACTCAAATTGCCAGTTAAAATGCAAGCAAACTCGCGAGACTGTAATTAAACGTAGCCACCTAGTGGTTAATAGGTAGAAAGTAGCCTGTCAAATAAAAAGTCAATGATTAAGTCATAAAAATTGGTGTCAAGCTGCAAGCACACTCACTCACAGTATAAATCCAACTTTAATAAGAGCATTTGTGAAGTTCTAACAATATAACCATAGATGGCAGCCTAATCTAGAACTTTAAGATTTGGATTTATTTTAGATTGTTAGTTTATTTTTCAAACAAAATTTAGAATGAATTTGGACCTAATTAATTAAGAATTATGCATTTTTTAACAGAATATTAGAATAATGGTTAGTTTTAACATAGGCCTAAAAAATAAAATAATGGTTTCACCAACTGTATATTTTTTTAATGTTAAACTTTGTTATTTGTTCGAAAACTACACACCCGTGAAAACCTTGCCAATTTATTATTCAAATTCTAAAAAATGAAAATAAAATAGCATGTTATACATAAATATCTGGAATAAAAAAAAAACTCATAATATACCAGTCTAGGTAGTCTGTCTGGATGCCATTAAAATACAACCAACAACAAAAGCAAATTTTAATAAAGGGAATACAATAATTGCCTTTAGTGATGGAAAAGCATTGTAAAACTACATTCTGAATATTTATAAAGCACACCAACAAATCTTTAAAGTTTTTTTTTTTATAATACCGCTGAAAAACCCTTTTTTTATTACCCGCACATTTTGTTGTTGGTTTAGTATTTTCCTCATTTTGTGTGCGGCGGAAAATAGAAAAAGAACGAACGGCATACATATTTTTTATGATTATGTATTTTATGTATATAGCATAAAACATGAAACGCTTTCAAAAACATATAAAAAAAAATATATGTTTTGTATATGATGACGTTTGTTGACACTTTTCCGAATCTATATATAAAAACATAAAATGATTTTCCGGAAAATGTATATTTAGGTTTATTACATTTTGGGTTTCATTCAAAGGGGTTTGTTCTCGGCGGCGACAATAATACTGTCTGGTCGAGAGAGATTTATGGTATCCAAATATTGGGAACTAATCGAGCCTAAAAACGATTAAATTTATCGCCTCTATAATAATAAACTATAAATAACTATACTCTAATCAATCAATCCAAATATTGGAAAAATGACGAAATAAAATTTAATTAGTCGTCTCCCTCACGTTTATACATAAGATGTTGGTATTACCATTAATAGTTTTATTATTTACAGTTTAGAAAAATTTCCGACACCCAGCGTCCCCCTAATTATTTTAATTTAGATTTTTTAATTGCGCTCCCTGTGGTAATAAATTTAGGGAGCATAAATTCGACAATTTAACCATATAACTAAAAGTTTTATGTTTTTATTAATGCCTGCCCCCAACTCCAAAAGCAATAAAAATAATTGTTAAAAATAATTTATTGTGATAGTTTTTAATAAACCCTGTAAGCCATAAAAAATAAAAGTCTGTGTGTTTGTGTGTATACAGTATACCATAAATGATGTTGCAGCATTTCAACATTATATGTCTTGCACGATTTAGTGAGGTTATATAACCACCATTCCCACACCCACTCAAATTCAATTATTTCAAATTAATAAATAAATCATTTATTTACATACATAATTATACCAGAATTATGTGGTAACATAGATTATTATTTACTATTACATATTTTAGATGTTTGTATGTGTGTATAATACAATATATTAATTACATTAAATCGAAATCATATAACCTCAAAACAATGATTATTGTATTTTAATGACGCCTAAATGACACCACAAAACAAACGAAACGTGTTTAAGTATCTACGCGATTTTAAAATCGTGGTTAACAACATCTAAATCATTTCAATCTTAGTTCCATAATTCGTACACATCTCTTATAGGTATGTATGTATGTTTGTGTATAAGATTGAATTAAGGATCGTAAGATACAAAATTTTCCACGCATCTCATATAATAATTACACTAATCTTTCAAAACCTGTACTCTATATACATATATACGCACATATGAAGATGGCACACAAGAAAGAAATCTTACAAAATCTCCCAAAAGCTTAATAAATGGTTTAATCCCGTCGTTTTAAGAAAAGCAAAAAAAAAAACGCCGGCAACAAAAAAATTAAAATTAATAATTTTATGAGATTTTCTTCTGAACATAATAAATATGTTTTAATGCTTTTTATAATGTTTATGTTTATGTTTAAATAAACATATTAAATTTCATTTTAATTATTAATTAATAATTAACACAATGAAATATACAAATAAATTATGTTAAATGGTTTATTATGAAGATAAACGAATAACGGTTTAGTCTATATACTCGTATTATAGAAGAGGGTGGGAGCTCGGATGAGAATGTATGGTTAAATATTTAATTAATTTATATTTAAAAATATATATTTTTATTTACTTGGAAATTTAATTTTTTTCCTTCAACACCAAATTTTATTAATACACCAAACTTCGTTAAATTAATGATTTGCCCTAAACACAATACATCAATAAACAAATTGCAGACAAGGTCATTTGTACTAAAAACCTTAGTACTAATTTTACTACGATTTCCTCGCTTTTATATACATATTAACGCCAACAATAAAAATGGAAATCGGCTTTTAAAAAAATGATTTTTTGGTTTTGGGCCCAAGGCAAAATTATTTTTCGGGCCCCCACCACCTATCATCATTATTAAGAAGTGGATAATAAAATTTTTATGGTAAAATAGTAAAAAACCATTAATGAAATTAATTTAGCAAGCATAACGTACCGAATTAAATTCCAACTAAATTTATCAATAGAAATTTCTTAGAGTAAATTAGAAAGCTTTTGAGAAGCGTGAATGCTGAACGTTTTAAGTTCTATTTAAAGAGCTTTCAGGACAAAAGAAAAATTAAAATAAAACACAACCCTATATAAACTTAAAATGGCTGCAATCTTGAAAAGATACAAAAGCTTTATTAAGCGTTCAGATTCCAAAAGAATTTGAATATTGATACACAAATATTTGTAAAGCTCTACTATTAATATAGTAAAAATGTACTTTTGAGGATGTAAGCTTTCCGGTAATGTTATGAATTCATTAAAGCTTAATCACATTAAGTATCCAAAACTATACAGAACAGGCAAACATTTTACGAAACAAATAATCTAACCTAATTTTAAATCGCTCAGTTAAAGCTCCGCATATAGTAGCAATGAAGCGATAAATACGTCTAATCAATGCACCTGATAATTGTAACTTACTTCTGAAAATTATAATAGAAAAAATACTTTTTTGCTCATGTTTAACTATTTGTGAAGGTCGTGTGTCAATTAGTTAAATTTAAAAATTTAAAGTTAAAAATTTTGACAGGAAAATTAAATTTTCAATTTATTTCCTCAATTTGTGGTGAACAAACAAAAAAAATTGTTGTTTTTCGCCAACATTTAAATTTTTATTTATTTTATTAACTAATTGACACAGAGCCTAAAATAAACATATATATCTTCGATAAATTTAAAACGAGTACTAGATGAAAAAATTTGAATTTTGTTGATAAAGTAAATTCAATTTGGTTGAAGAACCGTTACTTTATGAACAAAAATTTTTTTTTTTATCATCTAGTACTCGATGTAAATTTGTCGATGTAATGTTACATTTTTTTTCTAAATTCTGTTACAAACATGGCGTTGACTAAAAAGCAACGGATTGTTATTTTCATACTTCTGGAACATAAATGTAATTTTTCTGTGATAATTTTGTGTTGCGAAAGGAGCACATAAAACGAATGGAAAAATAATAATTTGAGGAAGATGGCAAATAACAGAAAAACCTCTGACAACTAAACATTTAATAAAAAATTAATAAAGAAATCAAGGAGACATCACATTTTTGAAGCAAATATGACAAATATTTATTGCAATGTGATAAATGGCCAAAATATATCACAATCCATGAAGCATGGTTCCAACAACATAATACCGATCGAATAACAAAATGGCCCATAAACTAATTCAAAATTTTCCGAAAACGAGTTTTATGCTGAGCGTTATCTATATCGAAGTAAACCAGGGCCATATAATTAACGCGCCCGACTGTACGAAAAACGAAGCTTTCTATATGGATACCGAAATGGATGTTTTATATGGAAAATGATGTTCCATCATAAGAATAATGCTTTATTGCGAAATGTCAAAATTTTGTTTTGATTTTTTTGAAGAATTTTTAATATTTTGTCATTGTTTTTTATCATACTGCGCTCATAATAAATTGTAGCGATTGCATTCACTCTAATTGAGTTGAGAATGACCGAGGGAATTTGCTGTAAATGACAATGGCTTATGATGCCAATAAACATAAATCGAATACTGAAGGAAATAATAAGAATAGAATTGTATTATTTGTATTGGTTTTTTATTGTTTGTCGACGCGGTTAGATGTACGAATGGATGAAAAATGTCCGGCCCCAGCTCGTAAATTGCAGGTTAACTGGAATATCTTGTATTATAACTCAAATAATACTTTAAAAATATCTTAAACTGCTAGATAATCTAAATGTTTAAGCTTGTTTCCAAACGAATACGTATTTGTAGAACCTAACTTATTCAAATAAGCAAGCTGACCTCTTATTTTCTGTCTCTTTCTTGCAAAAAAAATTAAATTTATTATCAAAATTTATCAAATATTTTTGATGTGTATCTGTTGAAACTTTGCCGATGATTAGTCTTTGGGCCAAATCGCTCGCCCTATCAGTATCAGAAAAAATAGACAAACCGCTGCCCCACTTTTACAGAATTCCAATTCCGTTGCGCCTCCCTTTAAATAACGCAAAATCCATTTAGCAGCTGTCCAATGAGCCAGTATACTTCCAACAGCATATGGTATATTTCAGCCATTTCATCCCGTTCCTTTTTTGTATTTGGGCAAAACACCGCTGACAGTTTTTGATTGATGGTGTCGATACCGGATTGCAATTCGCTATATTATAATGTGACAGCATCTCGTTGATATATTGTTCTTGGTCAATCCAAATTAGACCATTCTGTGACAAATCTCCTGTGTCATCATTATCGATACTTCCGGGAAAATATCTAAATAAGAGGAACTGACTGATTCTGACAGTATCTCAACACGCTGGTTCTCGTGAAAAACTACATCACGACTAACTGTAATCCACATTGTATCGCGGCCATACACCCTGTAGGCTTTCGATACTTCATTAGAACCAACGAAGATTCCCTTCTTCGACTTTGGGTCAAATTTTTTTCGTTTTTGTTTTGGGATATGCACCCAACATACGCAACCGAACAGTCGAAAACGCGGCAAATCCGGTTTACCCCCGACCACGCTTCTTCTGGTGTCATTCCATTATGACTCTACACGGTGAACGATTAATTATATACGCCGCGATAAACATAGCTCCTGCCCAAAATTGTTTACCTAAGTTCGTATCAAAGATCAAGCATCGCACACGTTCTACTATAGTTCGGCTCTTGCGTTCTGCAACTCCGTTCTATTCTGACATATACGGTGCTGTTAATTGATGCAGATTATCCGGCGTCCGTATAATTTTCAAAAATTGCTTCTGTTTTTGACTCAAGTATGTAGACGAAAATACGTCTTATGAAATCCTTGACGAACACCATAAAGTAACGCGCACCTCCAAGCGAAGCACATTCAATTGGGCCGCATAAATCAGAATGGATTAGATCTAGCATTTGATTTGGCCGAACTATAACCTCTTTAAATGGGAGACGTGTTTGTGTACCCTTCAAACAAATTGAGCATTCGTCGTGGTTTAATTGACTAAAATTAACACCTTACTGCACGTTCTGATTTTAACTTCAACAATCTGTTGAAATTTAAATGTCGCATTCGCCGATGCCATATAATTTTTCATCTGAATTAGATGCCCCAGTATACCGGATATCAGGGCCACATTATCACTTGGCCGATTAAATATAAACAGACTATTTTCATGTTTTGCTGTGATGACTACTTTGTTGATTGATCATAAACATTACACCCACTGTTGCCAAATACCATCTTTTTACCGCTTTTTACTATTTGGCTGACAGATAAAAGCTTTGCACACAGATCTGGGACAAACGTCACCCTATTCACATTGACAACGCTTCCATCATCGGCCTCCAGTTGGATGTCGCAGTCATGACCTCGTTATTCGGATTTAGCGGTTATACTCAGAAACGAGGCAAACAAAGTTTTTTTCATTCTGAGGCTTTGTAGACCATTTCTCCGGACAATTAGACGCATAATGACCAAATAAATTTTCAGTTTCTTAATGAAAATGAAATTTATTTTAATAAATTTAAAAAAAAAATTTAAAAATTAGATTTTATCTTTGCATTTCTGTACATGATTCAAAATTCACAAGTGATTGTTTGTGTTTGTTGATTAATTTCAAGTTCAGCTATACATATAAACGACGTGACGATCTTCTCTTTAAGTTTGTTTACTTCTTAAACTTCCTAAATCCGCAAGCCAATATGCGATTCTGAAAACTTGGATGTTTGCGACTAATTATGATAATTTTATATTGAAAAATAGACAGAACAATAATAACAATTCATCATATATCTGGAATATTGACAATCAAAACAAAATATCATTTAACATTTCGCAGTACTCAGCATATTTTCACCAAAAGCATTATCAGTATGATGAAATATGCATATGGCAGCACATCGAAAATTAGAAATATCAAGAAAAATATTTAATTATTTAATTAATTTATAGATTAAATAGATCAGTAAAATTATAACACTCATTTGGCCATCCAAAAATATTAAAAGCTTAATGACGATTGGAGCATCAAGGATTCCACGTAGCGGAATTTTTCTAAAATCTATCCATTGCCGTTTAAAAACACACAGCCACCTAATTTCGAATACAAAAATAACAACGTTCCGATCAAATGGATCGTTCTTTTTAATAATCATTTTTTCTGCGAGAGCAGCTTATCCTACTTTTACAATCGTCAATTGGATTATTTTTTTATGAACAATCCGGCCTGTAATATAAGGCCTTGAGTATACTAAACATAAAAGTTTATATTGAAACTTCGAAAGTATTAAGCAGCTAAGTAATAAAATGTATAAGTATCTTCCTCAGATGACAATCATCTTCTGGCAAAATTGCGCTCGTGATACTAATCAAAAATTGTTCAGGACTGTCGGCTATTAAAAATTTTTTTTTTTTTAAACAGTTTTAAAGGCCATTACTGGCCCCTTACTGAGTCAACAATTCGGCTCCAGCGGTTTCGATCCCGAGCATGGTCTTCATACTGTCTAAGACAATCTGAAGAGGCCAAGTCGTTCTCTACACCGTGGAGCCATCGTCGCCTGCAACGACCTCTGTGCCTACCATATGGTGGCTCTCCTTTCAGAGATCGCTGCACAATTCGTTCCGGATCAGCACGCAGAACGTGACCGAGCCAGCGTACTCGCTGAGATCTTATTTCATGTACAATATCGGGGATCTTCATCAGATCTCTGATCTCGATATTGTACAGAGCTCGGTAGGTACCATCTATTTCGCGTTTTGGGCCGTAAATCACACGCATGACTCTTCTCTCAAATGTAAGGAGTCATCTCTCGTACTCATCCGTCAGCGCCCAACTTTCACATCCAAACATAACAACGGGCCTGATCAACGCTTTGTAAAGCTTCAGCTTCATGGCACTTGATAAGTGTTTAGATTTTAGCAGTGGCCTTAGAGGATACAAAGAACGACTGCCAGCTGCCAGCCGCACTTTAATATCCTCACCCACACTGTTATCGTGAGTGATAAGAGAACCCAAATATTTGAACCTCCTCACTCCCTCAAACGTGTGGTGGCCACTACTAAAATCTGGTGTGCCATTGTTCCTAAAACCAGAGATCAGGTATTTCGTTTTGGACTCATTGATCTGAAGTCCAACTGAAGCTGAAAACTCTACAAGCGGATCAAGTATTTCTTTCACTCCGTTGCTATTCAGTCCAATCACGCATATGTCATCTGCATATGCAAGCACCTGATTGGACTGGCGATATAAGATGTTACGCTGCGGTGTTTCAGTTTTACGAAAGATGTACTCCAACATGAGATTAAAGAGTATCGGGGACAGAGCATCTCCCTGCCGAACACCCGAGTTAACTACAAAACTTGTCGATAGCCTGTTCTCAACTTTAACACAGCATTGGGACTGCGTCACTGTCATCCTACATAGTCGTACCAGTTTTGTTGGCATTCCTAGGTATTCCAGGGCAGACCATAAACTCTCTCGATTGATCGAGTCATAGGCCTGCCGGAAATCCAGGAACACCTGATGTACGGGGATGGATGTCTCATAATATTTAGATAGAATCATCCGCAGCGAAAAGACCTGATCGGTGACTGATCGATTCGGACGAAATCCTCCTTGATAGTCACCAACCAAGCCCTCCGCTAGAGGAGTGATTCTATCCAATACAATGTATGACAGTAACTTGTACGCTGTGCAAAGGAGAGCTATACCGCGATAATTCTCACACTTCAAGCGGTCTCCCTTCTTGAAGATGGGGCATATCGCGGCCACTTTCCATTCGTCAGGCATAACTTCGGTTCGCCATACTAATCGAATAAGGTCGAAAAGACAGTTCCACAAAGTATCCCCTCCGAATATCAAGAGCTCCGAATTAATGCAGTCCACTCCAAGTGCACGGTTTCGTTTCAATCTCTGCATGGCTTTAGTGAATTCCTCATGGGATGGCTCCTCAGTGCAAATCTCCGCAGTCTGTATTAGAGGTGGCTCAACAACAGTCTGTGACGCATGATGGATTGAAAAATATATACAAATTTAGTGCGTGCGAATAATCATCGCATGAACACGCACAATACAACAGGGAACGTACAAACAAACATTTGTTTTGACAGCTAAAACTGACCCTTGTCTTCGCCAAATGAAAAAAGCTTTATTAAAAGTTCTTTACAAATGGCCTGCAACTAATCAGAACCCATCAAAAAAAAATTCTTAGAGATTTTTTCGATGTATAGGGTATAGCCCAAATTTAAAAACTTCCCTTATCTCTCTCTATATGCGTACATTTTGTCTTAATCTTATGTACATAAATACACATATACAATACATATAATATGACCATTAAGCTTTAAAGCTAATTTTTTTGCTGTATATTTTCGTATTGAAATACCTTCCGGGTTTTTAAAAAAACAAAAAAAAAATTTATTTGAATTTCTTCTGACGAATTAAACTTTTCCAGCAAAAGAGTAACAAACATAACAAAATACATACATATACCATTACACAGGGATTTCGGTATGTATGTATCTGTCGGTGTATTTTTAAATTGTGCCGCAAGAAAATTTTACAAACAAAAAAGTTTTTCATATTTAAATGGGCTTTTTGATTTCCAAAAATTTTTTCATCACCAACTTTTTTTTTTCGATTATCGTGTTTTGATTTATTCGATTACTTAAATTACATTATGTTCTCGGAGTAAATTTTATGACACTTAATGAAAAACTTATGTTTTTGTAAATTGTAAGGGTGAAGAAAATGAATCATAGAATATTGAGTATTCGGGCCCATGAGATTTATGGAAAAATATAAAAATGAAGTATTGAATTGATATGGTATCGTATATTATCGAAATTTGTAATACATAATATAATTGTTAGTACACTCATACCCATATCAACGGAATATATTGTATGTAATGGAATTATTTCAAAACCGGCTTCAAATTCTATTATTGATTTGAATACAAATGTAACAAAAAAATATGTTTTCCTTCTGTTTAATATTCACTTAAAAGTTTTCCCTATTAATGTACATACAAACATTGATATTTGAACTTTTCATTCCATTTGTTACGGTAATATTGAAAATTTTTTAATGAAAAACTGAAAAAACAAGAATTACATAGAAAAAAGGTCATATGGGTACAACTATTGATTGAAAAACGTTTCTGTTTTTTTTTTTAAAGTATTTTTGTACATTTTTGTGCCATTTCCTAGGCAACAATATTCTAGTCTTCATCCCGTTCTGTGTAAATATAGATTGGCAATTAGCCAAATTGTGTAAGTTAAACGTATATAAGGACGAATGACAATTCTAAATAGAATTAAACTTTTTTTCTATTGATCTGTATACACAATAGAAAACTAAATTAGAAAAAATCAATTTTTTTTTCAGGAAAAAACTAACTCAGGTCAAATTTTTTTTTAAATTTATTCTTAACAATATATAAGGAAAAAAGGTAACACACATACACAGTCATATATATGAATAAAATGTTTGTGATAACATTATCATGTTTTTTGTTCGAGGAAAATGAGAAAAATAAAATTAGAAACTGAAATGAAAAAGTTTTTTAAAATTTAAACTGCATTATGGTAATGATGTGCGCATGGATCCTATGGAAATAAATTTACAGAAGTTTCTGTTCTAGTTTACATAATTATACATGGAATAACACCTATAGGTATATAATGTTGTAGACATTTTTGTTATCTTAATTATATGTAAGGAAATATGCAGATAATTTATTTCTCACGTGAAAGCTCATCTCACTGTGATCATTATGAAAGATTTTTTGTTTAGACGTGTAAAAACTATAAACAAAAATTCGTTTGCTTATAAACCTGGTTCGTCCATACAAAAAATAATTTGATACAAGTTTGATTAGCATTTGAATTAGATATATGATTTGAATATATTTATGTACCATTCAATTCAAATTAGAACTAAATATAGGTATAATCAGAGATGGACGAGGTAGATTGAAATCGCCATGAAATCTATGCGGTTGTAGACACGTAAAATATAACGTAGATTACTTGGCAGTGGTTTTTGTCAACGTAGACAATTAAATTTATGTCAATAACCTACGATATTTTAGCGATTTAAAATCGAATGCGCCAGTTCGTGGGAGTATTTTGTAAAAGCGTTCCGCTAGAGGTGATTTTTTTATTTGTTTCTTTTTGACAAATTACGCAAGAATAGTTTCAAACTGTCATCGTGTTTTATTTATTCAGTATTGTTTGCCATTTTATCATGGAAAGACATTTGGTTCCAAGAATTCGGACGCTATTTTCCATATAGCGCGCGAAGCAATGTACTTATTAAAAAATCATGTTGGCGAGCAATTAATTTCACGGTTCGGATCGTTGAATTAGCTATTTAGATCGCGTGTTACCTCTAGACTCTTTTCTTTAGGGCTACGCAAAGTCCAAAGTCTATGTGAATAACCCAGTTAGATTTGAGGCATTGGAAGCCAATGTTACTCGTATCATTCGCCAAATACTATTCGATATTCTCGAACGCGTAATAAAAAATAGGACTTTGAGAAAGGTCCAATACAGTTGCGGCCATCATTTGAAAAAAGTAATCTTTAAAAAATAAATGGCAAGAAATGTTCTTTCGAATGGTAATAAAGTTTCCATACGATTAAATTGAATTTTTTGAGTTTTTTTAATTTTTGCACAAATCACTTCTATATGGATTTCGTTATTTCGGATAAAATCACGCACATGTTGTTTGGTGCTCCCTATTTCTGGCATAACCACCGGTGTGTCTTTTGCACTTCAGCACTCTTTCCACTATATTCCACTATTTCTATACCTCGAAAACCTTTGGACTCTTTGAGGTAACGTTGTTTTGATTAATCTCGTGCAAATTTATTGCTTCTGTTGGAATTAGAGTCGCGTGAACGAACTATATGGCCAAAACTTTACTGCAGAATTGTGTTGAAGAATATGCGGCCAAATACCTCGTTATGAAAAATGTAACAAAAACCAGGCTTCACAACTGCAAATTGCTAATTCAAATCATACATTTTTTTGCAAATGTATCTAACTTGAAATGTTTCAAAACCAATTTCATGTACGTTTCGTCATCCATGAAAACACATCCACCAAATTTTGTGAAAATTTTGTCATCAGTCTGGCACATATTTTATCGAACAAGTGTTGGTTATCTCAACGATTGGGCTTTTTAATAACTCGGTACACTTATAGCCTTCCTGAACTCGAATTCGTTTTGCCATGGAGTGGGGTGTATTAAATTGTATGGCACGGTCATAGTTAAGGTTCCCCGGATTATTTTTAATGAAAGTTATAACCTTTTTGTCTGACTTTTTCTGAGCCGTTTTTTCGATTTTTCTGCGAGCTGTTTTATACCGCTCCACTATTATATATAGGGCGCCACTCTATATAACGCTATATATCGTTATTTTGGGTCAATTTAATAATTTTGTAATGGATAAACATGAAGCTGAAGTAGATTCATGGTATTTGAGCCCGATTAATTTTAAATCTCGCTGTTTTTGAAAAGATATTTAAATGCATTGACGGACATTCTATAAAACTATCACCAATAACGCATTGTTCCTAAAGAAGCATAATCTGACTTGCCAGCTATCGGGATGAAAATTATTCTTCGGTATTAATGTTAGTCAGAATACCACCAGATTAGAATCTATTTTGCAAAATCTACGATCAGTTGAATCTAGAGTTGAATTTTAAAGTTACAACTTATCTGTTAAATCTTCGAATTTGCATAAAATTAAGTGTTAAGTTTTAAAAAAATTACTTGAAACAATTTAATATTTTCAAACCGTATTCAATTTCTTTTATAACAAATAGTTAAATTTTAACGAAGAGAAAAGGTGTTTTGAATGAAAATTGAGACAATTCTGACTAAACTAAATTGTGTTACCGGTAGCTTCCTTAATTTTTATTTCTTTTTGTAGAGTACTCTTTTGGAGATCGGATCCAAAACGATCCGTTAAATTCAGTCTTTCTGTGTTTTGGCGGTTTTCTTCCTCGTCATCTTTTGATCCTGTTTCCAAACACTCATTTGCTGTATAACCTAAGTCCGATTTCGATGAATCGTCTACAATAAATAATCTGTTCAGAACATTCCCTGCAAATTTTGTTACTGATGTTTTGAAATGTATCAGTTGATGTTCCATTTCTGTTTCATCTTTCAAATTCGGAATATATAGAAATTTCAGCAACGAGACAAGCTCCGATATTCGGACGCTCTTTGATTCGCGTTAATTAAGCATCTAAAAGCTCATTTGAAATTTCGGTTTTATTTGATTTCAGCGACTTTAACAAAAATTGTAGGATTACGAGCAAATTTAACTCTTTTCCATATGTTTCTATTTTACGTGAAGTTGCAAAATAGTGTTTTGCACTAGTCAAAATTTTAAAAACATTTCAACTGACGCACTCAAGTCATCTCGACTGCACATTTTGACTTGATGTGGTTGTTCAACAATGAGATCATTCCGATTCATCTCATCGTCATCGGTTTCAGCAATCTTCATTAAGGTGTTCCTCTTCGTGATCACTATCTACGATTCTTGTAAATGACATCCAATTGGTACATTAATTCCTTGATTATAGCAGAGTTAATGTTGATATTGTGAATCTCGTCCAAATTACAATCACTGCCCCGTCGCGGGTTGTTACCATGATAAATGTATACATTCACATTTAGCTGAATTTTCCACTCACTTTTTGTGAAATTTTAAGGCTTCAATTATTTTCTAGT
The DNA here is from genome assembly GCA_951394425.1 of Tipula unca. Classification (NCBI taxonomy): domain Eukaryota; kingdom Metazoa; phylum Arthropoda; class Insecta; order Diptera; family Tipulidae; genus Tipula; species Tipula unca. Next base: position 35,334,753 of record OX596381.1, read on the forward strand.
ATATACCGAGCACTTAATGTATAGTTGCGAGCACTTAATGATTGACGAATAAATTCCCTTTTACAAATAATTTCCGCCATAGATTTAACTTTACCAAATTTTGTTACACTACCGCAATGATTTGGAGATTCGAAAATACTATACTGTACAGCTTGCAACATTGCTGTCGTTTTTACGTTTATATGGATTGAAATTGTGCACATTTTCTAGATTTTGTTTTTATCCGCTTGTAGAAGATCCTTTGCAACTAGGGATTATGTTTTATTTTGACGAAAATAAAAAAAACGGAATTCCAAATTCGTATTTAAATATTTTCGGAATTCGGTCGAATTTCGAGATCACTTAAACCTACGTCACCTAGCCTCGATCGAACTTTTGTACAAAAGTCACCAGCAACTGAGAACACTTGCTCGGACTTTACGCTCGTTGGTGGAATTGAAAACGAAAATAAGTATACGGACTCTAAAATATTTCTTCGCACGCCGTTCGCTTCAAAGAATTTCATTTCGGATTTAATTTGTAAAATTAACCTCCAATTTATTGCTTGTTGAGTTGAACCGGAGGAGGATATGTTCGACGAGAAATTCGAATGAATTTTGTTCTCCAAGTTCTCTTCCAGATCGTGCAGATTCTGATGAATTTTCCATATTTGCGTTGAATATCAATCTTTGTGCAAAGCTTTTAATAACTTTGGCTATTATATTTTTCATTGGTCTGGTGAAAGATACATGAATCTTACTTAGTTCACCATTGTGTAAATACTGAAGAGTACCAGATACATTTGTGCGTCTTTGGCTGATTCGTTCTTCTAAAGCGTGTTTCAATTTTAGTGAGAGTTCATCAGATCCTAAGTTCTCAAGCATACAATACAGTGCTGCATCAGCAGAAAGAAGATTTGCATCCTTGCAGTAAGCTTCGCTGGGAGAAGTGCAAAAATAATGTTATTTCTTATTAATAATGCTTTCAGCATTTGGACTAGGCTATTCCATCTAGTTCTAGTGTCCATAATAAGTTTCAATTCTTTTCCAAATTCTTGTTTCGCATACATTTGAAGAATATCATTCGATTTTCTCGAAAAACGGAATTTCTTTACAATCAAACGAAATATTCTGATGATCAAAACTAACTCCAAATTCTTCAGTCTCCACAACATACTCTAATTCTGCTTTTTTTATCAATTCGATTCCTCGTTGTCACTCCGTGGTTCTTCTACACTAACATTTTCTGTGTTTATATGCTCCAATTCAATTTAATATTTGATTTGTTATAGAGAATATTAACTACAGCTAAGTGAATCGCGTGTCTGTTGATTACATGTTAAAAGGCGTCCAACTTTTTGCATAACTGCTGCTAGTTATTATGGACGAAATTTAGATTGTTGTTTTGCAATGTGGTTTCCAGGGCCGCAATGCATTTCTCTGCAGGGAAACGTCCTTCAATGCGTAAGTAGTCCTATGTTCCAGAACTTTTACTTGGATTGGATATTCACATTCAAATAGCATCTTGTTTCTTGTATCTTGTATCTGGTTTCTTGATGATGTCCATTCATCTAAAGTTAAGCAAAACCGTGTTCCATTTTCTTTTGAAGCAATAAAAAAATCCTGCAACATTTCAGAACACATCTTTTGAGCGTATGCTAAAACCATTTTTCGAATGGAGTTTGGTGATTCGGAATTCTCTATGAATATTTCGGATTTCGAAATTATATTTTTAAGAAAATGCAATGCTTATTTGCAACTTAAATAACTTTATTTGAGCATAGCAGGCATTTGGTATTTTCTCCATTCCTACCTTTTTTTAAATGTTTCAAGACTTCGGCAAACATGGTTGCTCCCATAATTAAGGGAATCGCTTTTTAGTTTAATATTTCAAATAAAAATCAATCAATACAATTACAATTAAATATTAATGATAATTTTTCACAATTGCGGACTCGTAGAGTGTAATGCGAGCAAAACGAATAACGATATTACGAATAAACAAATCTAAATATGAAACAAGTGAACGCATTAGATCTATTAACAGTGTTGCCATATGACAGTTCTTCCTGTAAATCACTGTATTTTGTTGAAATTCCAGTTTTTCAGAACTGCATCAGTTTTTAAATTTATGTTCCATGTAAGTTATTTTAAATCATTTTCGGAATTATAAAATGGAATTTTGTACAGAAATGAAATGAAATGATCAAAAGTTAAATTTGTTAAGCCTATGCAGTGCATGAAATATTTTTGTATATTTTTCAGTTATTCAAAATAGTCCAAAAATAATTGATTTATTTGCACAGTTTTAAGCTATATTGGACTCGTAAAATGTTTCCGTCCCAAACCCGGGGCTTCCATTAAAAGTAACAGTGAACGAACTGTTGAGTCAATTGGATGTTCTTAAATTATGATTTATCCACGAAGATATCCAGAAGCAGCATTTATCGCAAAAAATTATGAACACTTTAAATAATCTCCAATTTGAACAGTTTTTATAATTTTAAAAACATATGTTAGGCCTGATTAATAAATTATATCGATTATTTCAAAGTGAGGAACCATAAGTCCATATTATGCAAAGAGAAATATCTCGTTGTATTTGTCAATTTTCAGCTGTTTTATTAAATGAATTCACTTGAAGATCTTGGTTACATTTTTCTCTCGGTTTATGTAGCACAATACTAATTTAATGTGACTTTAATCAGTTGAACCTCCGGCCAATGTAATTAGAAAACAAACCACTTCAATTTCTCAAATTTTCAACCATATTTAGTTTCTTTTTAAAAATCCCATATCGACAGTTTTTTTAAATTTTACTCAAAATACAGGATTTTTTTTGCTAAATCACAGATTTTCGGTAAAATGATATGGCAACACTACTACCATCTTTTTAATAGTTGTTTACATGGAACTAACCTTTAAAACAAACCAAACGACATTGTGTATTTTATTTTAATTTAATCATTTTGTCAATTGAACAAATAATTTTCCAAATTTCCACACCATAAATGTACCTAGTATGTACTTGGAATACATATCGTCTAATTTAATTTCACCTGTATATAGAGACTTCTATAGAGAGGGTAAAAAATTTCCAATCCTCTTGATTGATTTACACAAAAATTGGGAAAAAAGGGTACATTTTTGATTGATGTAAGACTTATTCGCGTAAATATTGAAAATTAAATTGTGAATTTCCATTTAGATGAAATTTATGTTCGCCCGGCTCGATTTAATATTCTTGAATGTGTGCGATACGGCTGTTGTTGGTATATTTAGTGTTTTAATAAAAATATATGGGGCTATGTGGCAATGCAGGAGCACCAATATGTTTAACATTTTAATTTATCCAAAAATATTATTTTAATTACAAACATTTTTTTACTTTTGTCGAGGACATAAATAAAAAAGTCCTTTTAAAAAAATGTATATACTCGTATATATGTATGTTCATTTTAAATTATTATGTTAAACATTTTTATTACATTAAATTATTATTATCCTTTGAATACTCCCATATACATATGTACATACATATATATTTTTTTGGAGCTGTACATTTTGTTGTAAAATTGTGTTTGAGTGCGACAGGCAGGATGATAAAAAAAAATTTCATTTATTTCGAGAGATTTTAGTTTGGGTGAATGATTTTCCTATCATATACATATATACATACTCGTATATGTACAGTACAGGAGGTATATGATATGAGATGAGTATTATATATCAGTAGAGTAGTATATGCGTCGCCGAAATATATAAAAACATATATATGTATATACATATATATTTTATACATAAATGACAACATATTTTTATTACATAATAAAATAAAATAAAAATATCGATAATAAAGTTCTCTTCGAACAAGTTTTATTTGTATGTAATAGTTGACTGGTGTGTATATGTATATAGTTGAATGAATGAATGATATCAGGACGAAGGGGCTTCTTTATATACGTGAGTATATATGGTGGAGGTAAATTTATCTTCTTTTTTTTGGTTTAACAAAAACACATTTTTTTGGGGATATAAATCAATTAAATTTGATTTTAGGATTTATATGTTCTTCACAAGCTGTGACAATGATTAGGTAAACAGGAAGCATTTAGTTAATAATGTGACGTTCGGAAAATAGATTGATATAGGATGATAAAATTTATCATTTAACCAATTTTTAATAATCCTGCAATTTGTTAAACTTGTACGCCAAAATTTAGAAATTTTATTTAATTTAATTTACGTGATTCTATATATTCAATGGTTTGGGTTTATACCATCCACATTTGTAGGTGGTAGATTATTCTCTGCAGAAACAGAAGATCTTTCATTTTAAGTTGTGGTGTTGCTCGTGCACTTTGGCCATTTTCGCACTCTTCGTAAAATGTATCTACATATCGTATTATTTTCATTTTTAGATTGGTGACCGTCTGATGGTTGATAGCCCTTTTCTTTTATATTTTGATGCCAATTGTTAGGATTGCAGTATTACACCCTAATGTTGATATATTTCTTTATTTTATAATCGGTAGGTCCTACATTCATAAAGATACATCTTCATTTATGTTTGTAATTAACTTGATGTACTCTAATGCCAAACTGGGAAGAACATGTTTTCTTTACTTTATTATTAGTTTAAGAGTCCTAACTTCTGAGCAGTAATTTTTTGAATACTTTATTGGTGAAGGTACGGAAATCATGTTTTTTCAAAGTATGCTGCAAACATGACAGCTTTTTGTTTGTCAGATTTATGTTATAGGTCCCATCATAATTTTTAATTGAATGTACTTGCATTGAAGTGCATTTCTTTAATAAGTAGATTTAACTTATCGCCTTATGATAACTAAACAATTGTTGCTTTAACTGGTGACCGGACTGTTTCATCTGTCCAGGCTATCTGTGATATCCGAAGTTATTTAACTTTGTGTTAGGAGTGTTCTGGTTTGGTTTTGTGGCTGATGCTTCGCTTGTTTTTAAAGCACAGTTTGTTTCTATTTTCTAATTATTTTTCGAAATAATGATGTCTGGAATTTATTCGGTACCTCGCTTTGTGATCCACTTATTGAATGGAGCTTCCGGAAGTTTCTTTTTTTAAATAAAACGCATTAAAACCAATTTAATAATCAAAAATTGTATTTGTGACGTAAAGTCGGTTTATGACATTTAATGTTTGAAAATAATTTTTTTTAAATGTTGTCCGCGGCTGGCTCTTAGATGATCCGTTCTATGGGTCCAATTTTTGAGCACTCTTTCGAGCATTTCGACCGATATTTCGTTAATTACGCGTGTTATGATCGCTTCTAATGCAGAAATCGATTGTGGTTTATCGATATAAACAAGTGATTTCATATACCCCATAAAAAGTAATCTAACGGCGTCAGATCACAAGATGTTGGAGGCCTATTCACAAGTCCCTTTCTTGATATATGATGTTCTCATTAAACAATTTTTTCAATAAATTGATGGTTTGGCCTGCTGTGTGACACGTTGCACCATCCTGTTTAGACCACAAGTCGGCTACACCAATATCTTGAATTTTTGGCAATAAAAATTCATTGATCATTGCTCTGATGTTTACACGCTGTTCTTCCGTATTTTTAGTGTCTTCACGTACACTTTCAGCTACAGCAGCAATATTCACGAGATCGACTTGTATACGCACTCTAGTCGGGTAATGAATATCCAATAATGAAAAAGTGGTTCGAAATATATTGATTGTTTCGCGAATAGTGCGCTCAGTTGGACGATTATGAACACCATATAATGGTCGAAAAGCACGAAAACAATTTTTCACTGAACACTGATTTTTGAAATAAATTTCCACAATTTGTAAACGTTGTTCTCGCGTCTATTCATGGTGAAATGTCAACGAATACTGAACACAAATGTCATATGAACATGACAGTTGTCAAGCATGAATCCCATTGAGAATCCCAATTGAACGATTTAGACTGGATCACGACAGTTGAAAAGAGTGTTTGTGCGGAAATATTGACACCGTTTGAATGGAGCTGAATTGCAACTGCTATATATATATATATTGGTTTTGGTTGATAGACAGAAACGAATGTCATTGTAGCTCTTGTGGGTTTTCCTCCATATCGTATGTATTTTTTACTTGTAAAAGATCTACATAATCGACTTTGTAAATGTCTGTGAGTATCTCGAATAATTTTTTTTTGTATTATTGTAGAATCCTTCTATGAGGAGGAGGTCTGGGTATAGTTTGATAGTTTGCTTCGTAAATTAGAAGTCGTTTTGTTATGCATTTTTTTAACTTGATAAAGCTTATTATTCGTAGGTTTAAATGTAGGATTACGTCATATTTGAACTTATTTTATTACGACATGTTATGGTTGATTAGTAAACTGTTCATTTTCAACTGGCACAAATAGCTGGATTGTCTGTTGGTTTGATGACACCACACATCTATCCATTTTGAGTTTTTCGAAGGTCATCCCAACTATGGTAGTGATGATCGGCTTTGTTTACAACGGACGCATACATATATATTTTCAAATTATATTTTATTTTGAATCGAAGGATACAGCGTGCGAGTTACATGGGAAATTTTTTACTGAGTTTACTGATTTTACTGAGAGGGTGTTGACTTCATTTAATATACATATACATATAAGAAATTACACATAATATATGTATACATATTCTCAGCCATTTTTAAAATAATATTTGTAAAACAAGTTACATATAAAACAATTAAAACTTAATTAAAAAAGCTTTTTAAAAATTTTTTTAAAGAGTCTTTAGAAATTAAAGTCGAATGTATCGCTAATTTCGTTCAATTGTTTGGCCATTCGGTTTATTGGTTCATTCTCATCATACTCAGTTCGATGTTGATCAAGTTTGATTAATTTATTTTGACGTGTAATATTGGTTGGAATGTGTAAAGAGATGTTTTCCATGATATATGGTGAGTCGATGTACCCTACCAGAATATTTCCTATCATTGAAGATATGCTTATTGAACATCATATTTTCAACAAACGTAACTCGCAAATCTCGAATTTCATTAGTTCTATGAAGAATTGAGCTGTTAATATGATATTCAAACTGTAATGGTTTCTTCTTTCTAAAGAAAGAGATAGTTTAACATTTATTTGTATTTAGCCGCAATTTATTGGCGTCGCATCATTTCTGATAACTTTGAATATTTTTAAGTCGCCGATATATATTAAAACATCAGAGTTTTGGATAACCCTGGTTACGTCATTAATGAAGATGATGAACATAACCATGGTCCTAGATGAGAGCCTGGTGGTACCCCAGAGTGTGCTATAATGGAATTTGTTTTTTTTACCACCCATTTCAATATATTGTTGTCTGTTGCATAAGTAAGATGAGATCCATTTAACAAATGCATTGGAGAAACCAAATATTGACAGCTTTGAATGACTATTCCATAGTCGATTGAGTCAAAAGCTTTGATGAAATCTGTGTATATGGTATTGCTATTAAACTCAGTCAAATTAGTTGAAATAGACCTTTCTGGTAGAAAGCCGTGTTGGGCTACTGATAAATGACGAGGAATAACTTTTTGCGTTGCATATGACTATAATTCAAGCAGTTTGTGAGTTGATGACAACGATGATATTCTTCTGTAGCATGATATGTCAGCTCTTTTCCCAGCCGGGCAAAATAGGCGTTATTTTAGTTACCTTCCAATGGGTTGGAAACTTACCACTTTCTAGCGATTGATTGAAGAGCAGACATAGTGGTTAAACTAGTTCCGGTTCTAATGTTTTCAAAATTGCTGATAGTATTTTATCAGGGCCACATCCATCCAAATTAATTAAGCGCTTGTAGAATATCTACCTTTTTGATAAACGGTATATGTATATCCAGATTAGATTGGATACCTAAGCGAGGAGGTGTTGAGGTTGAGTAGTTTTTAATACTTTAATACTTTGGATCGTTTAAAATACTAATCGTATAAGATGTTGTTTCCTTGAAAAGACTTTCTGTTGTATTCAGTATCGCTAATTTTCATTAGTTTGATATGCTTTATTCCACTTATTTTTCAGTTTGTTAAGCACGTAGTCATACCATGGTGGATAGTTGATTTTCGATACTCTGGACAAAGGAACATAATTCTCGTATGTTTGGGTAATCAGTTGATAAAAAATGTCCACGTTCACGTCTAGGTCATATTTAGATAGTTCACTCTGCCAGATGATATTATTGAGTGAGTTTTTCAATTCGGGTAGGTTAGCTTTCTTGAAATTAAAGCGGGTTTCCACGTTTGTATGATCTATACATGATGAGAGTACTGCTGAATTCAAAGATATTTCCATTGCCTTATGATGGTCGTCATTTATAACGAATGGTACCAGAGATTCTTTTACATCAAAAATATCAGGATCATTGGAGAGGATAGGGACCTTTTCAGGTCTCTCAGATTGCCCTGATAAAAGAAAATTTCCGACTCTGATGGGATTCTCTATAAATGGAATGTATATACATACATACATATATAGGTAAAATAGGTAAAATGTTTCAATTTGACTTGAACACAAAGTTCTCTTTTAATTCGCTTGAATAAAAATTGTAATAAAATATTTAATTTCCGAAATCGTCTACAAATGAAATGAATGACATTCTGCTATAAAAAAATATACCAAATGAAAGTTATATCAGTGTGCGGCAAATATTAGATAGATTTACAATTTTGTATGGCTGTCAAAATTGTTTGTGTAACACTGTTAAAAACACTCAGTACTTATTTACTTAGATGATTCTTTGTCTGTCTCACACTCAGTAATATATATTTTTTCCCTACTCTAATTTTACTGGCAAACAACTTTTTTCTATGGATCCTGAAGGCTTTATGCATAATGTGTCAGTGTTTCTTGTGGTAATTGGATGTGGCAACAACGAATGGCTCGAAAGTAGTTTAGTTTGATGATCAATATATATATTTTGTTATTATCGATCCCCGACAATCGTATCTTTCATTGGTCACTTTCTACGTAGCTTTGCAGTTGTTGCATTGACTGATTGTAGATGATTTATGAATTTGGCTGCATGCCCACCTGTCGTAAAGCATGTGATTTATATGGTGCGTGTTATACATACTGTTTTGTTCTAGTATACCAGTTTTCTATTTAAAATACGATATTTCGATTTTGCTGAGGATGCGAAATTTATTTGGTTTTACTTAGTTAAAGTTTTTCAAATCTGTCATCTTTCTCTAAAAAACTGTTAAAATATAATTAGTGCATGGTAGTACAATAGTGCTACTTCAATATTCAATTTAGTTGTGAATTAGTTTGTCTTAAAAACAATATATTATACACGATCTGGAGAATTTCAAAACATAAAATTTAATGTTCAAAAAAATTTGCATATTTTATTCGGTTGTGGAATTTCAACATCATTTTTTATATTTTCCAGGAACTAAGTAATTTAAAAATAATTTGTCTAAACTCTAAATTACCATTTTGCACTTCAATGTATCACACAATTGTTTGTAAAATATATAAAACGTGTGCCACCACTCAGCTAGACGATATATACATACATAAAATAAGAATAGAATGCGCACTTCAACAAAAGGAAAAATATTCACCGCCTAGCTCGCAATGAATCATCTATCTTCAACCCTTAACTTTATTCGGTATATTATGTTTATTATATTTCCGCTATCACCGCACTCACAAAAAAAAAAACATTTAAATATAAATTTGAAAATAAAAAAAATACGTCAAATCAATTGAAAACCACTCCATAAATATTACAAATGATACGTTAAATATACAACATCAATTTATAATCCCTTTTTTAATTTTTGTTAACCAAAAAAAACATTTAAATGCAACATATTAAATTACAAAACAAACCAAACCCCATACCACCGAAAGGCACCACCCTCAGTATATCAAGTATATACCGATGGAACAAAAACTGCAGTCTCGTGTCAATGTTTTCAATGCTGCTGCTTTTTTTTTTATAATCGCGCTTAGACTGAAACTATTTGCATGTCATGGTTTTAATTTTGAATTTTGAATTTTAATTTTTCACATTTTTCAAAATATATATTAAATTTGCTGCCAAGCTATATATAAGAATATAACATCCACCACCCTTCGAAAATTTATAAAAAAAAAGTTAAAAAAAAACAAAAACATTTAAAATTTTGAAACAAGAAATTAGCATATAAAACAAAATACATAAATTAAACACACACACACACAACAACAATAACAATAACAACAACAAACATACAAAACAAAACAAAGAAACACATTGGCCATTAAGGTGTTTAGTATTTAAAAAAAAAATACCACCTTAAAGGCCATATACACTATTATGTACACAAAATACTCGTAATTATTTTCTTAATTAAATTTCGTATCTGATTAATTTTTTGATTAAAACAAATCTTGAATGCCACAAATGTGTTTCTTTATTATATCCGCATATATATATATATATATATTTATTATTGACTTAAATTAAAAGTATAATATAAATTCTTATAACTTAATTAATTTCGTTATTTTATTTAAATTATTATTTAATTTTATTTTATTTTTTTTGGTTTGTTATTTAATTAATTTGGATTAATAATAAAATATTTGAACAAAAAAACAATTTAATTGATTTGGGCAAAACAAAAAAAAACTTTTATTTTTGTTTATATAATTAAATATTTCAAATTATTTTAATTAAAACCAATTTTTTTATTTTAGTGTGTCTATTTTTAATTTATTTTGTTATTTGATAAATTTACCGAAAAAAAAAATTAACAAATATTCGCCGAATTTATAATAAGCAAAATGGCTAATTTAATTAAACGCTACATTAATTTATAGAAAAATATATTAAATTGTGATTTTTGTTTATCAAAATTTATTTAAAACCAAAAAAATATTTTTATTTATTTTTTTTTAGCAAATAATTTTGTTAGGCTACATGGAAATGGCAAGATGGTATATCTTTTATCGAAACAATCGAATTCCTTTTAAGAATCTCATATTTTTTTTGGTTGGATAATTTGGATTTAATTAAAAATAACTAGAGAATTTTATAATTTTGGTTCGACGTTTCATCTGAATTTATCCGCTTAAAAATTCAACCGTAAAATGGGTCCTAAAAACGCAAGTTTATTTGATAATCTAAAGAACATTCAAATAATTATTTAATTTTGTGGTTCGTTTCGCAGGGCAACACTAGAAACAAGACAAGTTTCGCCATCGTGTATTTCATCTAAATGGGCAAATTACATCTAATGTTAAACAGTTACGTACTTGAATTATTATAATTCATAGTAATAAAAATAAATAAGCTTCACATTCACATCGGAGTCACAATCCAAAATCTAATATTATGAGTCAACATAAGGATAGAAAGTGATTATTTTCAAATACTGTAAGCTTAGTGTTAGTACTTATCACCAGCCTAATCGAAATCACGAATGAAAAGTTACTTTTGCATCCCACCCCTCTCTTATTGGGATTGGCCCCTATTTGTAAATTTGAATTCGACCAAACGAACGACGTTTTCGAATGATCAGTATTTGTGAATTCGAAAACGTATAATTATTCAACGAAACCGAGCTACATGGAAACAAAAACGAATGGTACGAAACGAAAATAAATTTCCCTTATTTGTCAATCTAATGTCAAAATAATGCAGTTCTCTGGCGCCTGACAGACATCTAAACCGTAATTTTAAAATTTCAATAGTTCGTTCGATTAATTTTCTTGATTTAGAATGTATTTCGTTGAATTTCGGTTCTCTTCTGCCCTCCTTAGTCGCTCTAGATGGAGTTAGCAGCCAAAGCTCTAATGAATACCCAGAGTCACCGAATAGTAAAAATTAGATGTGAGAATTACAATATCGGCGTGAATAATTTGTTATGCCTTACCGAGCAACCAACAATTAGAATTTTCATTATTCCGATTCAGCTATTGTAAATATTGCCGATACATAGATAAACTCCACACTAGTGAATCGTGTGAAGCTCGGCCATATTGCGGATCTACAGCCTTGATTCTTGTATTGTGGTCGCATACCTAAAAATATATTTCAATATTAGTAAATGTAAATGTTGAATATAGATAAAAAGTATTACAATCATGGTATTCATGCTGTGCTTCCCTTTCCGGTTGAAATACAAATGCTCTCCAAAAATGGTTGACTGCCTCTCGTTTGTTTAGGTTCGATTGCCGAAATGAAATCCATTTGGGGCTAACTTTCTCCTGCAATACTAACAGCACATCATTTAATGTGACCGATACTGATGATTGTGATAATCCAACAACAAAATCATTACCAACGAACTTTATAAACCTAAAAGTAATTGAAATGTTAAAACAATATATTAAATATAATTGCAGCCGTATGTTTTAACTTACAATATCAGGTAGTTCGAAAATGTTTGATTAGTCGCGAAGGAATCAATAGCGTAAGTGTGGTGAAACAATATTTTCTTCACTATCACTGTCATGTGAAAAATAAACCGCAATCGAATCCATATTTTTATTTTTTATAAAAAAACAGAACACTATAAAACTTTAATATTTTACCAAAGTTTGTATTTTTCATGTAGGTATAACCATGAAGAAAAATGTACCTCGTTGTTAATTGGCAGTGTATATTTTCATTTTCGATCGAATTCCCAAATACCAAATCATGTTCGAATTGAAATGATCATTCGAACCGAAAATCAATTCGAATCGAATTCCCAAACATCGTTACCGAAGTTGTGACTATTAATGCGGACATATAAATGCTATAGTTTGGCAATTTTGATAAGCTCATTTATTTTTATTTGTGCGTTCATACTCGATGATGGAGTTGGCGATAGTGATGATATGTTCATATGATCGTCCGATTTTATATCACAAACAGCCCTACTCGAATCATTGAATAAAGAGCTTATTTCTTCTGAGTATGGGTTCTTCATAGTCTGTCTTTTACAATTTACCAGATCTGCTACAAAAAAAATTTTATTTGGACTGGATGCTCCAATTCCACTGGTACCCGGGCCAGTATAATAAAAAATCACTTTTGCATCCCACCCCACTCTACTTTTTGCGATTCGCCAGGTCTGAAGCTCATATAGATCTTATCCCCTTAATTTCGTAATCAAATAATGCAAAATCGCTTGAATGGCGCAGCTTCTTTTATAAGCTGACATTTATCAATTTTCATAGTAAAACCCAATCCGATGGGAAATTGCGATTTTTAAAATTTTAACAGTACTCGAATGGTTTGTCATACACAATTAATTCCTCAATTTACCCTCTTTGAACAGAATATTTAAAAATAATAAACGATTTTACCACCTGAGCACTTTCTTCGGGTGCGAATAAGCAGAGTCCAGGCCCCAATTAATTAACTTACACTTTTCATGTATAATTTTCACTTACTTTCAAAATAATTGGGTCCGGGTTCAGGAGTCACATTCGCATACCAATTTGTTTGTACACTTTCGATGTACATATGATACGATCGATGTTTTTGGGTTAAAAATGGACCAAACAACTTCCATATATCTTTTCCAGATTAAGTTGAACTTTTTCCAAGTTAAACGCAACTTTTTCCATCATAAAAGAAACTATTTCCAAATTGAACCCAACTTTTTCCAAATTAAATTAAACTATTTCCAAACAGATTTCACTTTTTTCCAAATTCACTGAAACTTTTTTCATTTGAAATTAAATTTTTTCCAAGCAAAACTACACCATTGATGAATATAAATTAAACTTTTAAGAATTAAAATTAACAATTGTCCATTTCAAATTAACGTTTTTCCAAATGAAATTAAACTTTCATAAAATGGCATTTTCTAAATCTACCAAGGTTTGTCGATTGAGATATTAAATTATCCAGTTTATTTTTAATGATTTTAATAGAATCCGTTGGTTCATTGGTAAGATTGCGATATAATTTTTTTGGTTAGCTCAATAAAACCGAGAAAAACTTATTTGCATTATCATGTCTAAAATATAATTAGAACAGTCGGTACCTGAAATTTGGTTTGCCGATTGTTCGATAACCTCAACTAGGTTATGCTCAACTGACACATCAGTTAATACCTACTTTGCATAGAGTTTCATTTTCAAGTTTCATTTAGAGTTACAGTTTAAAAAAACACTTCTCTTTGGGATTTAGCAGTGGAGAATATGGAGGGAAAAATCTTAAATTTAAATTAAATGATTCGACCAGCTCTCTCCCCTGCGTTGTTTTATGGATAGCTGCATTATCCATAATGAGGCCGCATTTAAATTAATTGACGCAAGTACTAATTTTTCATTAAAATTCCTGGAAAAATATACAAAACATACTGGAATTGCAAGTGTTATTATAAATTAATTTATAGTGTACGACACCGTGATCGTTAATGGCGCTATAATTGTTGTATTTGTATCATCGACGAAAATAAGTTTTTCTCTGTTCTATATATTGAGCAAACCGAGAAAATTCTATCGCGATCTTACCAATGAACAAACGGATTCTATTATAATCATTAAAAATAAACCGGATTATAGCTTTTCCATGTTAAATTGAATCTTTTCCAAGTTAAACGCAACTTATTCCAAAGTAAACGAAACTATTTCCAAATTGAACGCAACCTTTTCCAAATTAATTGAAACAATTTTCAAATTAATGACAACCTTTTCCAATTTAAATTAAACTTTTTCCAAATTGAATGCAACTACTAAATTCAGTATGAAAAAAGTTGCATTCAATTTGGAAAAAGTTTAATTTAATTTGGAAAAGGTTGTCATTAATTTGGAAATAGTTTCAATTAATTTGGAAAAGGTTGCGTTCAATTTGGAAATACTTTGGTTTCCATTGGAATAACTTGCGTTTAATTTCATTTGGAAAAACGTTAATTTGAAATGGACAATTGTTAATTTTAATTCTTAAAAGTTTAATTTATATTCATCAATGGTGTAGTTTTGCTTGGAAAAAATTTAATTTCAAATGAAAAAAGTTTCAGTGAATTTGGAAAAAAGTGAAATCTGTTTGGAAATAGTTTAATTTAATTTGGAAAAAGTTGGGTTCAATTTGGAAATAGTTTCTTTTATGTTGGAAAAAGTTGCGTTTAACTTGGAAAAAGTTCAACTGAATCTGGAAAAGATATACATCACAAAGAGTTGATATTTGACAGCTTATTTTTTTTATTTCGGGGTTGGTTTACAAAAAATGTGTACATTTTCTTAGTTTTACATTTTACACATAATGTTCAGACGCAAACTATATAGAGAATATTTTCAACAAAGATTGCGGGCGAACATAAAACTATATAAATGTAATATCCTGTTGGCCACATCCTGCAGCAATTATGATAAAGTAACAGAATTATCCTAAATTAAAGAGAAAAATTTAATTAAAATTAGTTTAACTAAAACGGAAGGCACAATGTTTTTGATACTAGTGCCATCTATGAATGGCCGACAAGTACTAAACAACAATTGTCAAAAATCAGTGATTTAAAACATCGGTTCTAGACAGCATTAGAGATTGCAAAATTGAGCAATATCGATAATATGGCTCTAATTTTTAATGCCATTATTAGCACAATTGAAAAAAATAATAAATTGATGTTCTATGATTGCAAATATTTTGACAAGTTATTTACCTGCTTGGTATAATTTGTGTGCAATTTAAAAATATTGATTTTTTGTTCAGAAACTTGAATATGATTTATGTTCACATGCATTTGGAAGCACATCAAAAATATCCCACTCTGCCACAAACCAAACCATAAAGCCAAAAACTAAATTACGCTTGCTTGTACATAAACAAAAAATCCATTAAATTTAAATATTTAAAAAAAAGATTATTAAAGCACACATTTGTGGCTAATAAGAGTTTTCCAAATAACAACCAAAAAAAAGCAACTTAAAAAGCTTGCAAAAAAAGCTTAATCGACCAATTTTTTTTTTTATTTGTTATTAAAACACAATAAATATGTTTTCACATTTTTCGTTTGTTGATTTTATAATTTTTCTGTTTGTTCATTGATTTTTTTCTTTATAAACAAAATTTTCAATTTTTTATTAAGTAAAATAAATAAAGATTAAATTAATAATTTTTTATTTTTATGTTTCTACACATATATTTGAATTTACAATAATTGTAAAAAAATTTAAATAATTTTTTTATGTATTATGAATAAAAATACCACTGTTTGGAATTTAATTTTGGGGGATTCACATATCTGTATACCAATATACTACAACTATCTATAATATATAAAAAAAAATATATATATATAATTAATTATATTATATTATTATAAATAATGCATATAATTTATTTTTCTTTATAATTTTTTTTTTGTTCCAACAACTTTTGATGGAAAACCTTTAAAAAAAATATTAAAATATTTAATTCTTTTTTTATATAATCAAACACTGATCTTCGAACAAAAAAAAATGGTCGTTCTAATAAAATAAAAAAATAATAAAAATTAATTAAAATAAAATAAAAAATAAAAAAAAACTTATAGCCATTCAAAGTAAGTATTTTTTCCTTAATTTTTTTTTTATTTTGTTTTAATTTTTTTTTCCTTCATTTTTCTCTTATTATAAAAAATATTATTTATTGAAAAAATATTTTGTTTCCTCCTTGGAAATTAATTATTTATATTAATATCTGTACAAAGTAAAAAGGCAAACACTATGTATACACTAAATAATTAATTAACGAATATTTGATTTTATTAATTTAATAAATTTTTCTTCAAAATTGCCCAAATCAGTCGCCATTCTTATGTACCGTCATTTCTGTGTGTGTGTATATGTAAGAAATGATAAGAAATTAAACTACTTTTTACTTTTTAATGAATCCGCGAAGTTTTTTTTTGTTTTGTTAATTTTAGTTGATTTTTTTGTTTGTTTAATTCTTTTTGAATTTTGATTATATTATATAAACAGTTTTGCATGTTCAAAATAATTATACATCTAAGATGTTTGAATATGTACAGTAAATTCTTGATTTATTATTTGTGGGTGGAAAATGATTTTTTTTTTGCTGTTTGTAGTTTTGATATAAAAGCACCAATTAATTATTATTACTATTTATTACAGTGATTTACTTATAATATGTATGCATTTGTACGAAAATGTTTTACTCGACACAAAAAATTATGACACATGTAAGTACATGTTAAAGAAATAAACTTCTATAACTATCGTCTTTAACCAGATGAAAAGATCTAGACCAAGGTGGAAAAAATATTTGTGAATGCTCCTCGCATTAAAATATTTATTTAGTTAAAAAATATTTTAAAAGTTTTAAACTTCCAAAAATTAGAAATATTAACTTTCATTATCAATAACGGACATTTGTTTTATTTATTTTTTTCTATTACTACGTTACTACATTACTAATAATTGGAGGTAAATTATATGATTATTAGAAATAATTAGTGCGGTCACCGATAAAAGTTAACTAAATTCATAATTTTAAGATGGCAACCAAATATACCAATTTAACACAAAATGGTAATCTGATCTTAAATTTAACAACATAAATTAAGCTTACCAAAACACAATTTAGACATCTATTAGTATAGAAGTGCTATGAACAATACAACTTTTTTGATCTGTGTATAAAAATGTCAACCTCTACACTTTTTTTACAGCGTAGCAAAACTGAATTTTTCTGTCCACAAATTTTAAAATCACAATGTGTTGATCTCTGATCACCGCCATGTTTATAACTGAATTAAAAAACAAAATATAAAACAAACAATGTAACATCAATATAGACATAAATCGAGTACTAGATGAAAAAATTTGAATTTTGCTAAAAAAAGTAACAGTTCGTCGAGAAATTTGAATTTTATTTATTGTCTTTTGAATTGACATAGAGATTTTAGTTGACGTTTGACTTGATAAAATTAATCAACATCAGTGTTGCTAATTTAGCACTTTCAGTGCCAGGTTTCCAGGTTACTCCACTATCCAATTTATTTTAGCCCCATAAAAATCAATTTTTCACCCAAGTGCAATTTGGCACTATATAAATTTGTTTAGCACTAATTCTAGCACTTTCAAAATTTTTTATAAAATGTATAGGCCCATTATCGAGTTTAATTTTTAATTTCCAAAGTTTATTCTTTTTTGTTACGAGTCATAAATTCGAGGGAATAAACCCTCGGATATGTATACTAAAAAATCTACTACATTTTTCTACATTCTTAAGTAATGTATAATTAATCATTCAATAGGGATTTTTATGGGAGCGAAGGTGGCAGGCAATTTTCGTTTGCTTCTACCTTGTTCTTCGCCGAGTAAAGTAACCTCAATGGTTCAAACTTCGCATCAATATCGGTTAATACTTTCCGATATATGTAGATCAAAATAGTTGACTAGAGTTGAATAAAGCATTTTAATAGATTCTGATCCGACATAATAGTTCTATTATGAAAAATTGAGCTTTTGGCAAATAACTTTCACAATTGAAAATTAAATTTTTGATTTATAAATATCAATAAGTGCGACTTTAATTAGAGAATATTTTTTGAAAATATTTTAATTGATGACAAAAATTTCATTTTATCAAAAGTTGAGCTTTATTTAATTATCGTTGAACGTTTTACTCATGATAAGATGAACTTTTTAAGAAAGGTTTTACAATTATCCTAAAAGTTTAGGTATTTGTAATCATCTTCTTCTATAGTTAAAAAACGAGTGTAAATATTTTAATTCACTTTGATCTGACATAAAAGCGATTTTTTGAAAAATTAAACTTTTAAAAATAAGTTTCACATTATTGTTCTTCGAATTGTAAATCAACTTTTAGATTTTTCAATTATCTGTTTATTTAAAGAGAACAAATATTTTTTTCCGATCCAACATAAAAGTTAGCTTATGAAACAATGAGCTTTTTGGAAAAATGTTTATATCTGCCCTTCAAATTGAAAATCAAATGTTTAATAATCATAATGATTTGCTTCTAAATTAAAGAACAAGCGTAATTATTCTAATTAATTCCAAAAGTAGAGCTTTTTGAAAAAAGTGGCCCTTCCACTACGAAAACTTATATTTAAAATTTGCGATCATCGAATTATTTAGTTAAAGCACATAATGTTAAAAACTACATTTATAAAAGATGAGCTTTTTGTTAAAAAGTTTCACAATTGTCCTAATTGAAAATTAATAATTTAATATTTGTTGATCATCTGCTTTTGTAATTAAATAACATGTGTACATTTTTTATTCAATTACAATCCAACATAAAAGCTCCTTTATGAAAAAATGAACTTTTTGAAGAAATATTTTGCAGTGTTTCTATTTTGTAATTGTCTGTTTCTCTAAATTAAATGATAAGTGTATTTATTTTATTTGAATTGATTCCAATTCGACATATCAGTTTTTCTTATAAAAATCTAAGCTTTTTAAGAATATAGGTTTCACAGTCTCTTCCAATTGGAAATATTAATTAAAGCGTAACGGTAAACATTTTAATTGATTCCGATCCAACATGCACGTTCTATTGTGAAAATATGAGCTTTTTTAATTACAAGCTTCTATTATTAAAGAGTAAATAAAAATAGTTTGTTAAATAGATTCCAATCCGATAAGTTAAGTTTAACAATATTGTTTCATTAGAAGTACACACATTTTGATATTTGCAATCACTTATCTGGCTCTTTAATTAAAACAGAAGTGAAAATATTTTATTTACCCCTGATTTCCTCTAAAAGCTAGTTTATGAAAAGTTGATCTTTTTCAAAATAATCTTCACAGTATTGTCATTCGAATTGGACATTAAATTCTTGATTTTTGTAATTATCTATAATGTGTTTATAATTAAAAAACAAATATTTGCTTCCGATCTGATATAAAACTTCTTTTATAACAAACGGAGCTTTGTGAAAACATTTATTTGTCCTTTCAATAGGAAATTAAAATTTTGATATTTGTAATCATTGGCTTCTTTAATTAAAGAACAAATGTTTTATTTTTATATTTTGAAAAGTTCTTTTTTATGATGCAAAAATCATAAGCTTTACCTTGGCGTGTGATTAAAAATTTAAAATCAAAAATGTATTACGAAAAGTTTATTATTTGGTGAAAGCTCTGCTATATGGACAATTCAAACAATTTTTTAAATGGTTTTTCAACTGTTTGGGGTCCAAAATAGTGATAACGAAAAGTTTATAAATCAGCTCAAAAAATAGTTTTATAGTACGAAGGAATATACTCGTATATATTATAGCCGCTAGTGGCGAGTTATAAGCGTAGAAACTCTTTCTACATTAGCATTGTGTTTAAAAATGAGCACTGCATTTATAAAAACTAATAATTTTTGGTGAAAAATGTTATATTTATTCCGAAAAAAACTTACTTTTTAACAATTTATAAACATGGAAATAGCAATCTAAGAAAATTATCAAAAATAATTAGAATTTGAAAAATGTTTCATTCAATTTGTGAAAGGGTTCGAGCAATTAGCTTCAACATGGGAAGATAAGTACATAGTAACGTTTTATCCACAAACAATTTCAGTGAAATTAGGGATATACAATTTATACATTTTGTGAATGAAGCAGGGCCTAAGTTTAGGAATTGAAATTATTTAACACTCTATACTGTCAATATAGCACTATCAATTTAGCACCCAATAAAAATAATAGTTGGGAATACTGATCAATACTCGCCAAACATTTTTTGGTAAAACATTTTTGACATAAACACTGAATTTTTATTTTTTATAAATGTAATCACGTAAAAATCAAGAATGTACTGTACACACACGTACCTACCTATATTATATCCCAAACAAATAATGTTTTTGTCGTCTGTTAGAGGTGTCTAAGAAATTTATCGACAAAAAAAAAAAAATTAATAATTTTTTTAATTTTTTTTTTTTTTTTTTTTTTTTTTAATTATAAAACACATTTTTGTTGTTTTTCGTATACGTAATAAAAAATTTCTAACACGAATTCAATAAAATGGGTTATGGAAAAATTTTTTTTTTATTGGTTTTGGTGGTAATTTAGTGGTTTCTGGCGTTTTCTGCTATAAACAATCATTTTTTTTTTTGGTTTTCATATGGTTTTGCCGCTCAAAATTTATTTTTGTTTGATGTTTTGTTTTGTTGTTGTACATAATATATAAACATAACCATTTTATTGAACACAAATTTTTTAATTAATTTTAAAACATGTATTTTATTTAATGTGTACGCCGGAATATTTTTAAAATTTTACGTTGCGGTAAATTATTTTGTCACTTCACGCCCCGCGCTGATAATGTCCAATTATTTTATAACACGATGTACAGAAAAATACAGTTTTTAAATTAATTAAATTAATTAATTTATATTTATACGCTTTTTTGTTAAATACTTATGTATATTATTGATTGATTGATTGATTTTGACAAGAGCACCTAATTAATGTTAATAAAATATATATTAACGCCAAAAAAATATTATTTTTTAATAATTTTTTTTTTGTTTTATAAAACAATCGAAAGACTTAACGTACAATAATTGAAATTTTAGAATTATTATACATAAAGATGACGTAGTTATTAAAAAATTAAGAAAACTTTTCTTAATTTTTGGTTTTTTCTTAAAATTTTTTGTTTTTGTTTTTCGATTATATTTTTGTTGCAAATATTAATATTTACAAATAATAATTAAACCAAATTATTATTATGAGAGAAAATCGCAAAATTTTTATTAAATTAAAAGTTTTTCCAGAAATATTTATAAAAAAAAAAAAAAGTTTTCTTCTTTATATACTTACTTATATAAATTAAATAATTTATTTTTTATATATTTAACTCAAATAATTTAATATGACAATTATATTGTGTTTAAAATTTAAAATCTCACACTTTTTAATTTTTTTTTGATAATTATTTAATTATTTATTTATTTATTATTCTAAGAAACAAAAAAATTTAAAAAAAAAATGCAATGTTATTTATTTTTAACCACGATGAGTTTTAAATTGTTTTTTTAGATTTGGGTAAGTTAAGGTATTTTGAACCACAGATGTGTGCTGCACTTCACAATTATTTTGGAATTTTATAACATTAGCCATTTAATTTTTTCAAATTTGTAATAATAATTTAAGAAATAATTTAAGAAATTTCAGTTTAACTGAGGATAAAAAATTTCATAGAATTTGAGGACAAATTTGATAGAATTTTTTTGAAATTGAAAACATAAATTCATAAATTCAAATCGCTAATTAAATTCAGATACATTTTGAATACTTATAATCATAGCAATTTCTTGGAAATTTTGATGATGAAATTTTCAATATTCCGAAATTTTTGTAAGTGAATAAATGTTTCAATAAATTGAACTCGATAATTTGAAAATTATATGAAAACTGTTTTCTGAAAATTTTATTTCCAAATTCTTGACTTAATTCATTCTTTATAAGTTCAACATGCCTCACTATCTAATTAGCCCCGTTCATGTATATAGAACGAGTTTTCTAGTCCTACCTAGGAAAGCATATATTCCTTCCATTTTATTATTAATGAGTTTACAAAAAGAGGTCGCACATGGGCAAAATAGAGCATGACACCCTTATCATGACTAACAATATCCAACCGATTCTACTGGAAATTAAAATTGATTTGTCTCAGAATTTGTATTTTGGTGTACATGTTAATCTATTGAAATTTTAAAGCAATCGAACCCCGGAATCACGGACCTATATTACGATCAGAAAGCGTATTGCAGCATACAGTGGAAATAATTTCGATATTAATTCCACCCCACCTGAAGGAAATACTTGATCCGCTTGTAGAGTTTTCAGCTTCTGTTGGACAACGGCACACGTGAAGAGAATATGTGTCCAGAGGTCTGGTCACATTATGACAGTCTGATATACAAGTATTGCTTCAGGAGAGGTACTCAATATTTCTGGAATTTGTGTGATAAAGATCACCATCATATTACACCAGATCCTGCTACGCGAGATCCGTATGGCTTACCAGTAGTTGTGTATTGATACAAAACGATGGATTGTCCGAACAATCAAAAAAAATCTTTGTCCGAATAATGGGTCAAAAACTAAATACATGATCTCTGGTCATAAGGACAATCGCACACCAGGATTAAATAGTTGCCACTACACGTTTGAGGGAGTGAGAAGGTTCAAATATTTGGGCTCTCTTATCACTCACGATAATAGTTTGGGTAAGGATATTAACACGCGGCTAGCGGCTGGTAGTCGTGCTTTGGATCATCTAAGGCCATTGCTAAAATCTAAACACCTTTCAAGTGCCGTGAAGTTGAAGCTTTACAGTTTGAAGTGAAAGTTGGGCGATGACGGATGAGTACGAGAGATGGCTCCTTACATTTGAGAGAAGAAGCATGCGAGTGATTTACGGCCCTAAACGTGAAGTAGACGGTACATACCGAGCTCTGACCAATATAGGGATCATAGATCTGATGAATATCCCCGATATTGTAAAGGAAGTAAGGTCTCAGCGAGTACCCTGGCTCGGTCACGTTCTGCGTGGTGATCCAGAACAAATTGTGCAGCGATCTTCGAAAGAAGAGCCACCATATGGTAGGCGCAGAGGCCGTTGCAGGCGACGACATGGCTCCACGATGTAGATAATAACTTAGGTTCTTCAGATTGTCTAAGACAGTATGAAGACCATGCTTGGGATCGAGACCGTTGGAGCCAAATTATTGATATAGTTAGGGGCCAGTAATGGCCTTTAAAAACTGTTATTATTATTAATTCCACTCCACCGGAGCTCATAATACTTATAATAACTCCTAATCGCTTGGTTGATGTAGAATTCTTAATTTGTTATACCATGTATACATGGATTGGAATAACTTGCCACACATATTTACAATACACTATGGGTCATTTCACTGCTTATCGCTAGTTTTGTATTAAAAAAAGTTCTAAAAATATTTGGGAAAATGATTTTCAATCGACCAAAGAATTAGGTGACTATAGGAATGATTTTAGATAGAACATAATTAGGAAAAGGATATGTGATGGGGTGAGAAATACCTACAGATCGTTCATATTGTAGGATACGAGTAACAATGGTTTTTGTATGAACTCATTTTTCGAATATTTCGACACAGACTGCTATATCCAAATTACTTCGATTTTGTTGAGCTTTCAATATGGCGTCCCGTAAACATCGAACGTTTTATATTTCGATATTTCGTAAATATCGAACGTTTTAAACAAATTTAAATAAATTATTTGAACATGAGAAGTTTATGTAAAAGCCCCTTCTAAATTACTATTCTGTTTCTAAATTACTATCACACAGTTTTCACTCATTCAATTCAAGAATTGCAATGCAAAATAAATTGAAACTTTGCATTCAAAATTTCCAAATAATTCCGCAATTTCATTATTCCTAAATATATATTTCCAAACTTCAAAATATTTGACC
The DNA here is from genome assembly GCA_951394425.1 of Tipula unca. Lineage (NCBI taxonomy): Eukaryota > Metazoa > Arthropoda > Insecta > Diptera > Tipulidae > Tipula > Tipula unca. The sequence continues at coordinate 35,359,123 of OX596381.1, forward strand.
CCAAATCTTTTAAAGTTCCAATATCCCAAAATTGGAAAAGTTTTTAACGAATTTCGAATTTTCGTTGAGAATTGACGTGTTAGCCCACGCAATGCCCATGTCTGCAGACTGCAGCCAAATGATACCAAAATCCAATTTTTCACGAAACACTTGATCTCATTATTTTATTTTATTAAAAACCAATTCATTTTTTATCACTCGATGTGGATTGCCGAATATCGTCATTTGCGTGTTTCTTATTTTGTTCCGTATTAAATGTTTTCTCAACGGTAATCGTTGCGTTCATTCGTTGCATCGCAATCGTTTCAATTTTAATCGCCAAATCAGGACTTGTTGCTATATTTGCCACATAGTCCGATTTATCCAATCGATATAGTTCACAGTATTCAATCGCAATTGTATCCGTAACACGTTTACCATGTTTTGTAAACAATGATACTTCACCAAAATGATCACCATCTTCGAGATGCAGTAACTCTTGTCCGGTTGTCGCCCGAACTGATACCGTGCCAGATGCTATGAAATACATACAATCGCCCATCATTCCAGCTTTTGTTATTAAATCGTTTGGCATATAAATTTCCGGTTTTAAGCATGACACTATATTGTTGAGCACGTCTCTCGGAATGTTTTCAAAAATCGCAATGCGATTGATAAATAATTCGCTACAGTGGATTGTGAGTTCGCGACGCAATGCTTCGGACAGATTTTTTTGAATCGTTGCCTCTGGAAAAAATCGATACTGGTACCGTTGCTGATAGAAATCGATTAGAGAATTTTTTATTGCAAGTGGTAAACGTTTTGTTCGCATATACTCTTCGAGCTGATTCATAATCTCCTGATATTTTATTTTCGAAGCGTGCCGATATTGAATAATACCAATTACTTTGACTGTGTATGGAATAAAAAACTAAAATAAAAATACATTTTGATATAATTAAATTGCTAGGCACGGCTCTACTTACCCAATAAAAATAAATGATAGGTGTACGCTCCAAAAACAATTACTGTGAAGACTATAATCTCAAGTACCGTTTCATCAGCGACTATCAACTTGTCATTCACAGCCGAAAAACAATAAAATTGTAGTGACATGATAAACAAGCAATATAGATTTCGATACCAAAATAAGCTGAGTGGTAGACTGCCTTCTATGTTATTTAACGGATGCGTACTATTATTCGGATGTATTGTTTCATCCAGATTGGCACTAATCAGATAGAAACAAGCGGCCAAATGGAAAAGTAAAACTGAGTAGAGTGATAACATTGCAACCCTGTAAAATACATAATGATGATACCAAAACGACACCGAGTGTCTAAAATATTGCCTTATCCGGTTAAATGTGAAGATCTTTAGGCCTTGGTACGTGATCACAATGTTAAGCGCCAGTTTATTTATTCGATTGACCAGCAGGCGTTCAACCACTTGAAACGGTATCGATGCAATTAAATCGATTAAAAATAATGATTTTAAATAATTCATAACGATCAAGCGTTGATCCAAAATAATTTCGTGCTCGTTTCGGAAGCCGGTAAAAAATCGCAACACAATATCCACGTAACACGGAAGCTGAATAGCTAAATTGATTTTTTCCGAAACCGATGTTAGAGCGCCATAGTTCGCAATTTGAAATAAAATTACATACCAATTCACGATATAGACGATCAGCATTATCCGTTCCCATGCGATGCAAAATTCCGAAAGTGGATGAATTATGTACCAATACGGCCCGTTTATATGCCGTTTCATTTCTTCTTCGATCATGAATATGCTGAAGCAATACTTTTTGGTTAATGGATTTGATTCGGAAATTGATGTTTTGCGTAGAAATCTCGATCGATTACGAAACAAGTCATCGTATGTTATAAACTTTAGCGTACATTCGTGAATAAAATCAGCGTCTTCTTTCGATTTTATTCCTATTACTTCATTCGCTGTGTCCGAAACTCTTTCGTGCAACATGGTGCGTTTGCTTGATGTAAAGTTTTATCGACAAGTGACTACTAAATCGTGTCTCTTTGCAATGATAAGTTGATTTAAAATGTAATTTGGTGACTACATGCAAAACAAAACACAAAATTCAGAGCAAAGTTTTTTTTTACTAAATTACCGGCTTTGCCGAAAACATTAAAAAGCCATTCATTAAAATTGGGCCAAAGTCTATCAAAATGTTTTCAATTTTTTATAAAAATTAAATTCACAGCATAAATATCATAATTTCAAAATATTATTCATTTGGGTACGCGAGCTCATAAAATACAGTCAAGAGTTTTAAATACTTCGCAGTAGCAGCAAAACGGAATCAATTAAAGTTAAACATGTGTGTACGTTGAAAGACAGAATAGAACTGAATTTAACTTTATTTCAACAATATAACAGGGTTGCCACCTCTCATTACATAAATGTCATTAAAGGCTAGTTCACACTTCCAACACTCCGCCTCAATTCCTATCGATAATAATCCAAATTCGATCGGCAATTGCAAATATCAAGTTGAGTTCACATAAATAATACAAAAAAAAATAATTATTCAATCAAGTTTAGTCGATTTAACAAATATTCAAATGTCGTCTTTGGTTGCCCTTTAGTCATGATGTGAGCTAGTTGTTCATTCGTTGAAATATATCTAACTGCGATGATACCTTTGGCTATTAAATCACATACAAATTTAAATTTAACATCAATGTGTTTCGTGCGGTGCATTTCCGTTTCCTGAGATGAAATCACAATCGCACCCTGATTGTCGTACAAGCGGCGTACATCAAGCATCTGATTAATTCGCGGTAAGATTTAGTCGTCAGTTCAGCTTCAGCCTTCCTCTCTAATTTCAGTTGGCATTCCATTAGAGTCAAACTCGGTTTACAATGGGCCATCCCCATCCCAAAACGTTGCAATATACGTCCTCTAGATAGCCGCGTTGGTTAATTCTCAGAATTCCCTGGCTCCGGTCACGTTCGATGTTGATTCCAAGGAAACTCTTCGTTTCGCCCATATCACGCATTTCGAATTCCTTTGATACCAGCTGTTTGATCTTGATAATTTCCTCAATGTTTTCGCTCAATATAATCAAATCATCCACGTATAACAGCAGCAATATCATATTCTGAATAAATTCGTTTTCGAGCATGAAATTATGGAATCGTTCATTCCACACACGTAACGCTTGCTTCAATCCGTAGAGTGACTTATACAATTTACAAACCAAATCACCTTGCACGAATCCATCCGGCTGTTCCATGTAAATGTCCTCTTCAAGTTTTCCTTTGAGGAATGCCAACTTCACATCCATCTGATCTATTTCCATGTCACGCTTGTCAGCAAGAGCCACATAACTCTTATTGTAATAATCCTTGCCACCGGAGAGTAAATCCACTGGCTACCAGTCGCTTCTTCTACGACGCCAACTGAACGATTCGGCGGACGTTCGACCAAAATCCAAGTTTTATTTCGCTTTAATGAATCTATTTCACAATAAACTGCTTCCATCCATTGAGCTGCATCATCTCGTTTTGCTATTTCACCAAATGACTGAGGAGCATTGTCAACCTACGCCACGGCACCAAATGCGAAGTCCAATGTGCTAGAATTCAATGCAAACGCCGAAAAATACTCCTCCCCGTTGTCCTCAGGCATTTTGAGCTTTGTCGGATCGACAAAATCTTCATACGGCTTCGGTTGTTGACGCTTTCGCTGCGGTCATGATGCCACGTTAAATGGTTGATCGTTGATTGCATCTGTACCAACAGATGCTGTCCGCTGAACTCTGCGCCTAGTCAACACCGTCTGTGAATGACTCTGTCTCGATGAAAGCTGAATAAGAATTCGGTTGCGACTCATTAAACACAACATCTCGTCGAGTAACAATTTTCTCTTTTCGATGGGTCCCACAGGCGGTAACCATTCTCACCATAGCCGACCATTACCATTTTCGATAATTTCGTATCTAGTTTCTTGCGCATACGCTGGCGATCCAACAACACAAAGCCTTGAAAGATTGGGTTTCTTGCCTGTCCAAAGCTCAACTGGTGTCTCATCCAAAACAATCGCACGTGACGGATTGCGATTCGCTATGTATGTTGCACAATACACGGCCTCACCCCAAAAATCCTTGCTCATTTTGGAATCAGCGATCATAGAATGTGACTTCTCAAGTAATGTCCTGTTCATTCGCTCGGCGACACCATTATGTTGAGGTGTATACGGTTCGCTGTATTGAATCTGAATCCCGGCTTCATCACAAATGGCCCTGAATCTATTGGAAGTATATTCGCAGTGTGCGTCTCTGCCATCGATTTTCACCTCTGAAACATATCAAGAACATTAGACTTGTTCTTTATCAGATATACAACCGTGAAATGAGTGTAATCGTCGATGAATGTCACCAAGAAACGCTGACCATCCCATGTGACTGGCGTAGCAGGCCGACCCACATCACTGTGCACATATAGCTGAAATAAACGACTCGACCGTGCTCCGCCTGAACCGTTGAATGGTTTTCAAGATTGCTTTTCGAAAACACACGGCTCGCAAACAGCTTCAGCATCGTTGTTCATGGCACCCATTCCATCGACCAAAGTCGACCAACGCTTAATGTCAGCGTAATTCAAATGAGCCAACCGCCGATGCCACAGACAAATGCTTTGTTTTGACTTCACCTGCGTAGAATACATTCCATTCGACACTTTCCCAGCAATTCGTTTAATGATGTTGTAATATTCTCTGTTTCATGTCGCACACGGTTCAACTCAAACACATACAGCTTTCCATTACGCCTGCCAATGGCCATTACTTGGCAACCAGCGCTCTCTAACCGACTCACAGATGGCAAATTGTATTTTAGATTTTCGATAAACAAAACATTCGTGAGCGTGCACTGACAGTCTGTGCCATTGACGATGATTGTTCCCAGAATTGTACCACATTTTGTTTGGCTCGGTCAAATTCCTCAGTACTCTGAACATTGACTTATCACCATGGGTTTATTCACCATGGGCTCTGAAGCACCCGAGTCAACAATGAAACGTATTGTCATCTGCCTTTCACACTGAAGCGCAAAATCACCAGCATTAGCCATAAATACCACTCCATTCGCATCTGTATTCGACGTACAATTCGCATTTGGCTTTTGATATAACGCTGCTGATTGGGTTTCCCATTAGAATTGCTGTTCGATGATCCACTATTAGAGTTCGTCCATTGATTCAATTTCGGACATGCGTTCCTTCGATGAAATAGCACTTAAGTTGCTTCGAAGCACCACATGGCAACGTTATGTGAATCACCATTCGGACGACCACTTGAACTTTTGCTTTCCTCGTCCAACAGGCGTGAACGCACCAATTCCATTGTCAATTTAGATGGTTCGGTCGTCTCCAATGCTGTCACTACCATATCATATCGCTTCGGTAACGTAATCATAAGCGACACAATCAGTGATCATTTGTTTCAGCGCCACAAGCTTTTAATTCACGTATTAGTTTGTCGAATGCCAGAAAATGTGAGGTTAGATTGTCAGAGTCAGAGCAACGCATCTTCAATATACGCTTTCTGACACCAATATTGTTCGCCAGACTTGCACGTTCGAAAATTGCTTTCAATGAATTTATCATCGCAAACGCTGTCGGTCGGTCCTTCAGATATTCCAAATGTGAATCCACAACACGCCGAGTTGATTTTTTTCACGTCGACCCCAACTGCAATTTTTGCTGCGGCAGCATCTCTTCTAGTAATTTTTCGACACCTTTTTCCCCCAAAAAAAATTTCAGGTAGAAAAACCAGTTGTCGAATTCACGCGTCGTTCAAATTGTTTGAACACATATTTTTCTTCGTCAGCCATTCGATATACAATTTACACGCCTGGGCCCATAACCGTTTAAATACTTGAAAGAAAGAACAGAATAGAACTGTGCTGGGATATTCTATCATCACTTCGATTCGCTTCGATAGACATTTGTATCTCTTTTTTTACGAACAAAATTGTATTCTATTTCGCAATTTATATTCTGATCATAGCCTACTCGATTCTATTTCTATAAATTCATTCGATAAAATATTACCAATATTTTTATTTTCGATGGGAAGTGAAAAGAGGAAAAAGAGATAGTTTGCAAATTTATTCTAACAGGCTGAGATCGCAATAGACAAAACGTAATTCAAAAAACGCAATGGAGCACAATGTTGTTCGTAAAAAAAGAGACACAAATGTCTATCGAAGTGATGATAGAACATCCCAGCACAGGACTTGCTTTATTTCAACAATATAACAAGGTTGCCACCCTAATTACATAAATGTCAATTGACGATTGTAAAAGAAGGCTAAGCTCCCCTCGCGGAAAAAATGATTATTAAAAAGAACGATCCATTTGAAGTTTGTGTTGTTGTTTTTGTATTCGAAATTAGGTGGCTGTGTGTTTTTAAATGTCAATGGATAGATACTTTTATTATAGAAAAATCCCACTAGGTGGAATCTGTGATGCTCTAATTATCAATAAAGGCTAGTTCACACATCCAACAAAGAATATTAGCTAGGGCCTTTCTCACCTCTAAGTCATACAAAAATCGAAAAGTTTCGAATTTTTGTAATTTTTTGGAAGGCTTTACCGTCACAGATTGACCCCCAAAATTAAATTACTAATTATAATCCCCATGATATAAAGTTATGTTCGTCAAATCAATTCTATAATAACATGAGAGTCTCGTAAAATTTAGTAATTTTATCTGAAACAAACAACTTCCTGGAATTTGAAAGAAAGAAGATTGTAATTGATATAATCTTTCGGCAAAGAAACAATTTCGCCCACAATATTAACCGGTTGAAACAGAAGGTGATGATGGATTATGTGAAAATGGTACAGCTTTTCAAAATACTTTAACTGGTCCTCGTGAGGTACAACAAAAAAAAAGGTTTACCATTGCATTTTTTTTGGTTAAAATTTTTTGTAATAAATAAAAAGTAAAGAAATAATTTTATTAAATAAATTTGCATAAAATAAATAAAACAAAACCATTTGGTATTAAGAAAAATAAATTAAACAATTTTCTTTTTTCTCTTTTTTTTCTGTTAATTTTGTATACAACAAAAAATTATATAGGATCGTGAAGGTGGGCCCCTAACAAAATTCCATCAAATAATTTTGGATTTCGGCGGACCATATATGGAGACATTAAAAGACTTAAAAGATGTTACATTATTTGCACCAAACAATGAAGCATGGGAAGATAAAAATATTCAAAAATTGTTAGGGTAAGTAAAATTTATACTTAAGATTTTTTTCTTTTTTGTATCTATCTTACCGTAAAATAAAATGTTAGAAAATGGTTACCAAAAAATATGAATTATGAGTGTCGATCTCAGGTGTGGATGAAGAAAATATATGGATAGTATTTATTTTTTGATATAAGTTATCGGTAATAAAATGGAAAATGGGGTATGCGGACGCAGTTGGTCTTATAATTTAGTTTTTTTCTTTTTGTCTTATCTATAAATAAATAATACTAGTCTGGCAATAACAATCGAACGACGTTTTTTAGAATACAGTATTCGCGTGAAACAAAAGTACCCAATAATGGTGTAATGTCTAGTACTTATATTTTAAACATTTTAGGCAACACAAAAATACTGAATGAAACAAAACATTTTATTGGTTTCATATCTGGTAACTTTCCTATCATAATCATATTAACATTTGTTAGGATATAGCTAGGCTTGCCACACGTCCTCCTTTGTGGAGGACAGTCCCCCTTTCGTAAAAAATTTCCTCCATCCTCCACGGGGACAAAAATGTCCTCCATCAGGAAAGTAAATCATGGACGGACTGTATCAATCAATCAGTTTTGAGATAATTTGGAGAGTTAAAATTATTTGATGTAATATCAATTATGGATTAAACTTGTAGACGCTTTCAGAGTATTTAAAAAATTTTGAAAATGACAATTAGATGGATTTTGTAATTTTTAAGATCATATCTATATGAATTTAAGATAATTAAAAAAAATGACGATGGAGAAAATATTTAAAAACTTTAGCGATAGTAAGAATGATACAACTTGAGATTTTGCGCTGAGGTGCTTCGTATTGTAAATGTAACTTTTAAAATTAAGACAGCTCAAATATGAGTAGAACATTTTTCAGAAATTAGCTTAATATTAATGTTTCCACTTGGACACTTTACGGAGCTGCTTGATGTTCATCATACGTCACAGACTGTTGTTGAGCCACCTCTAAAACAGTCTGCGGAGATTTGCACTGAGGAGCCAGAATGAAACGAAACCGCTCACCTGGAGTGGACTGCATTAATTCGGAGCTCTTGATATTCGGAGGGGATACTTTGTGGAACTGTCTTTTCGACCTTATTCGATTAGTATGGCGAACCGAAGTTATGCCTGATGAATGGAAAGTGGCCGCGATATGCCCCATCTTCAAGAAGGGAGACCGCTTGAAGTGTGAGAATTATCGCGGTATAGCTCTCCTTTGCACAGCATACAAGCTACTGTCATACATTTTATTGGATAGAATCACTCCTCTGGCGGAGGGCTTGGTTGGTGACTATCAGGGAGGATTTCGTCCGAATCGATCAGTCACTGATCAGGTCTTTTCGCTGCGGATGATTCTATCTAAATATTATGAGACATCCATCTCCGTACATCAGGTTTTCCTGGATTTCCGGCAGGCCTACGACTCGATCAATCGAGAGAGTTTGTGGTCTGCCCTGGAATACCTAGGAATGCCAACAAAATTGGTACGACTGTGTAGGATGACAGTGGCGCAGTCTCAATGCTGTGTTAAAGTTGAGAACAGGCTATCGACAATTTTTGCAGTTAACTCGGGTGTTCGGCAGGGAGATGCTCTGTCCCCGATACTCTTTAATCTCATGTTGGAGTACATCTTTCGTAAAACTGAAACACCTCAGCGCAACATCTTATATCGCCAGTCCAATCAAGTGCTTGCATATGCAGATGACATATGCGTGATTGGACTGAATAGCAACGGAGTGAAAGAAATACTTGATCCGCTTGTAGAGTTTTCAGCTTCTGTTGGACTCCAGATCAATGAGTCCAAAACGAAATACCTGATCTCTGGTTTTAGAGACAATGGCACACCAGATTTTAGTAGTGGCCACCACACGTTTGAGGGAGTGAGGAGGTTCAAATATTTGGGCTCTCTTATCACTCACGATAACAGTGTGGGTGAGGATATTAAAGTGCGGCTGGCAGCTGGCAGTCGTTCTTTGTATCCTCTAAGGCCACTGCTAAAATCTAAACACTTATCAAGTGCCGTGAAGCTGAAGCTTTACAAAGCGTTGATCAGGCCCGTTGTTATGTTTGGATGTGAAAGTTGGGCGCTGACGGATGAGTACGAGAGATGGCTCCTTACATTTGAGAGAAGAATCATGCGTGTGATTTACGGCCCTAAACGCGAAATAGATGGTACATACCGAGCTCTGTACAATTTCGAGATCAGAGATCTGATGAAGATCCCCGATATTGTACATGAAGTTAGATCTCAGCGAGTACGCTGGCTCGGTCACGTTCTGCGTGCTGATCCGGAACGAATTGTGCAGCGATCTCTGAAAGGAGAGCCACCATATGGTAGGCGCAGAGGTCGTTGCAGGCGACGATGGCTCCACGATGTAGAGAACGACTTGGCCTCTTCAGATTGTCTAAGACAGTATGAACACCAAGCTCAGGATCGAAACCGTTGGAGCCAGATTGTTGATTCAGTAAGGGGCCAGTAATGGCCTTTAACACTGTTATTATTATTAATGTTTCCAGAACTTCTACAATTTTTCTGTATAGGCATCAATGGTTTTGGCTTGTATCCTAGTTTCGTAAATATTACGCCGTTTAATTTGGGCAATAAAATATTCTTCGTTCGATTGTTCCGTAAGCACAGCCACCATTTGATTGAATGGTGGCTTCTATAAGTATATTGAAGACGACCTTTCTTTCTATCCTTCCTCACAGGCAGCTGTGCATTTGGCGAAATGTAGCAGTTTATTAGCTTGTTCAGACTTCAGAGGTCGTTGGTCTTATGAGATTTACACTTCTTTTCACTCCTATATTGGTTTGACGTTTCCCATTTCTCTCAAATCTGTCCTAAAAAGCAACAAAATCCATTTCTGCTTATATGCGTTGGTGTGCAAAGCAAACTGTCTCGATATAATGAATTTTATCATTGGGACAACAAAATTTGGTACGACATGATTTTCTGCATTTTCTAGGGAAAATCCTAGGAATCTAAGATGTCTTCCGGTTTAAGCTAACCGAGAAAAACATCTATTCGATAAATTTTTATATGAGTTCATAGCAAACATGTTTGTCCGAAACGTCAAAATCCACTACTTTTTCGCAAATTGAAATATTTTTCAGATCGCTTATAGACCCAATGATATCTTGAAATATACGTCATTATGGTGTTGGCTTCCAAGGGGTTTCCCAAGAAAATTTGGAATTTATTTATACGACATATATGAATTATAAAAAAGCCACATAATCGGGATTTAGAACAATCGTTTGTCTTAAAAAATCCTAAACTTTTTTCTAGAACAGATTTATTTTATTTAAATTTTACCACGTGCATCGATTTCAAGTCTAAACCGCACGGCAGTTAAAATCGAATTCGCTTTATTTGAAGAAATAATTTAGAAACATCACACGTCGCTTCAATAAATTAGAGACTAAACAAGAAAATTTAAATAACTGAGCCTTTGAAAATTTAAGAATTAATGAATTTAAATTAGGTTTGATGAAAAGTGTCATGAGTTCGGTTTTCAGCAGAATTTGATTTTCTAAAATTATAAATAAAACGAAAAGATACCTCCACGAAGAGGTTAAATTAATGTCACGTTTTAGCCTTGTCAAACAAGGTTCGATGACTGGATTGTAAATAAAACAACCAGTTTAAATTCTAGATAACACTAAATTTATTTATTTTCAAATTATTACACCAAACACTAATTTAATTAATTCTCTAATTCAACTTTCACTTTTTCCTTTTTATTACTACTATAGCACTATCACGATTAAAACACAACTAGGTATTTCACATTTTACTTCTTATCGATCATTTCACTGTCTACACGATCACTGTTAAAACCTAATTAACTAACTCCTAAAATTTCATTTCGTATTTATATCACATATTCTAACTTACTAGAATATTCCACAATATTCGAGAGGATCTAGACTATTCCTGAATAGTCTAGACACATCTAATTTACTACAGTTTACATTTACGGTAGTGTCTCTACTCAAATAAAGACGTTGCCACAATCGTATCATTATCCTACAAATTCACCTCCCGTGCAGTAAGCGCTATTCGCTCTTCATTCCATGAAGATTGTAGTTTCGGTGATAAATCCCTCTTCTTTTGTGGGTTGTTACGCCATACTAAACCAAAAATATTTTTACGATCAACGATTTATTTATTTTAATTTTGCCGATGCTACAAAAATAGCATATCACTTGTCCGATAATGAAATCATTTATTTATTACATTAGAAATAAGTGTGTACATCCCTGAAAAAGTGTACTTAAGTGTAAGTATAAGAAAAAGTGTACTTTAGTGTAAGAATATTTTGAGCAAAAGATCGTCCTTGAGGAGAATGTCCATTTTCAAAATCTACTGCGATACAGTACGATAAAGACAAGTAATTTGAGATAGAATACCTTCATTCATATTATCCTTAATTACTACTGGGGTAGGTGAAAAAGGATCAATTGGTTTGGTCCTTTGAAGACTTCTTACTGCCAACGGTCCGTCCCGCAATAACACCGGTATAAAAGCAATTTATTGTGTATGGATAGTTCAGAACGTCTTCCTATACTTCAAATCTCTTCCTTTTTCTGTTTGATATGTGTTTTCCACCTCAAACAGCGGCATACCCAGATATTTCGCCATATCTGCATAGACAACTATTGTTTAGAGTTGATTATGATTGGGATTCTATTAGAAATATTTTTATTAGTAAAGTTCACATGGTTTTATTCTCCCTTTTCATCCAATTGACTTAGTAGCTTCTGCTACATTATTCCCAACTTGCAAGATCGCAGTATTATCAGCATATAAGTTGCTATAGTTACTTCTTCCATTGGTGGTATAGCCCGAATATACAGGAGATACAAGACAAGGCTCAATACACTACCTTGTGATACTCCAGCTGAAATTTGGTTTAGGTTCGAATATTCGTCTTCATATTTTACGCGGAAGTGTCTATCAGTTATGAAGGATTTCAGAGATCCATAATATTGTTTGGGAAGGTCCCGCTTGAGGAAAACGCTTGAAAATATTTTTTTAGTTTCTAGTGTACGTTCTATAATATCTGCGATTCTATGGACTTGTTCTATAGTCGAGTGGTTTTCTCTGAATCCATACTGGTGGTCAGGAATGAGATTTCTGTCCATCATTATGGAGTTCTCTTGGATATTGTTGGCTGTATGGTTATGGTCTGAAGGATTGATGATTGTTTATCTTACATTGTTTGTTAGGTTTTAAGATTATGTTTACCTCTGCCACCTTCCATTGCCTTGGAACGTATCTTAGTCTAAACACAGCATTGATTATATGGAGAAGTTTACGTGTCGCTTTATTTGGTAGTTCTTTAATGATTTATCCAGTTATGAGGTCGCACCCAGGTGATTTTTTCATGTTTAAATTTTGAGTTTCCTCTTTAAGCTCTTGTAGAGACACTTTGTATTTCAAGCTCATCAGGTCATTTCAGTAGGTTAACATTTTCATCCGCAGTTTACCTGGGTAATGGTTGAAACGTTTCTTCTAGATGTTTCGCAAACAAGCTTTTTATTTATCGCTTCGAGCCCAGCTTCCATCCTCATTTCTAATTGGTGCCGTCGAATTTGTTGGTCTCTTAAGTATTTTCGTTGCTTTCCATAAGGAATATTCGGTATCTTTTTGTACTGAAGATTAATGTTTTGGTCTAATAATTGTCGAAAATTTGTTCAATTGGTATTCTTGTTAGATAGTCTCGCTGTGATTTCTTTTTTAATTATTGTTTCACTGACCGCCATAAGCTCTTCATTATTTTCCAAACGAAAATAGTTATCTGATATACCTTTTGTTACATAAAAGTCTATAAGGTCCGGTGTTTAAATCTGTTGGCCAGTAAGTTGCGGTGAGCCACCAATTTAAGAGTCACATTTTAATTTTTTTTTCCTGCTTCAAACAACTCTCTCCCTTTTGGTGTAGTAACTCTGGAGCCCCAGTATGTGGTTTACGCATTGGACTCGCAACCAATGATAAAACAACCTCCCATGGCGTTGAAAAGTTTTTCATAATCGTGTTTCATATTATGTCGTGGTGGACAGTATATTGCTGGGCGTTTTTATAGTTGTAACTTGCATAGATTCACTTTCAATTTTTAATTCTTCGTCGTGTTTTATATTTTCTTTAATAAGAATGGCAGATCCGCGTCCTGCTCTCTCTCTGATGGATGGATGGCATAGTAAAATCTGGTCTCACGTATTCCATATATGCCATATGACGAGTTAGTGAAATGGGTTTCATTGATTAGAATATATCAATTTTTTGTTTAAATAGAAATATTTCCAGGTTGGAGATGTGTTGGATCAGCCCATTCGCATTTCAAATTACTATTCTGTTCATCAAGTTTTTTATTTAGAGCATCTATGCATATCACGACATCTATCAAAATTTGGCTGTTTGCGATCTTTTGCTTTTTCTTCTTGACCTTGGGTCACCTGTGCATATGATTTTTTTCCTCGTAATTTTTATGATTCCCGATTTGTCTGCCGATTGGTCGGGGCTTCACTAGCAGGGTTTCTACGGTTTAGATCAGCCTTTCTACCACGATTTCTTATATTTTGTAATTCTTTAGCTATCTCACAGCCACGGCAATTAGCTGGATGTTGGCCCTTGCAATTCATGCATTTTGCAGCTGAGTTCCTATCTAATGTGCACGTGCTCGTAAGGTAGTTACCAGCACATTTAACGCATCCTGCCATACGCTCACAGTATCTCTGAGTATGATTGAAGCCCTGACATTTTTGGCATTGGACTATCAGCAGTGACTTTTTCTTCACTTGCTCGAATATCATTCATATCAAATTTTTTGAATATTTGCTTCCTTGCCAAACGTTAGAATGAAAAGCGGTAGTCCGCATTTTGTGACGACACTGTTTCCTTTATCATCTATCTTTCTTGCAGCTCGGCAATTATATCTTCACTCTCGCATGTTCGATGTTGTAGTTGGTTTCCTAGCGATTATTTTTTAGTTTAATGAGAAATGTATAATGTATGGATGCCCGTTAAATTTGTTTACCCTTAATCAAAGGTTCGAACACTGCACAACACATCCACGATTTCAAATCCTATAACGCCGCTTACTTTACCACCTCAACATTTCCTTATATAGATTTGTGAGTCTTGAACTCGAGTCGACGAATTCAAGAGCATTGACTCTGCTTACTCGATCATCGACGTATTAAAAATTGGTGCTGAACAACGATAGAGATTAACCGAGCAAATAGCGCAGTGGTTAAAGCTGCGATATTTGGATCGGGAGGTACCGGGTTCGAAACCCAATAGAGGCGGGATGAAAAAGGGATTTTTCATTTGAATTTCATTAAATTGAAAACATCTATGACCCTCTGTTGGAATGTACATCTCATGGGCCGACCCATCTTCCATGTCACTGTACAGGGTGACATGGAGCTATGCAATGCGCAGGTGGTATACTGTGCTTGTGTGAATGGGATGAATGAATGGATTGAATGAATGTTGTGGTAAGGCAATGGACCAAAAAAGTGTCTATGCCAAGTCCTTTTTTAAAAAAAAAAAAAAAAAAAAAAAAAAACGATAGAAATCTTTACAAAAAGGTAAAGCTTCATTCAAAATAGTCCGGGGAAATTTAACTATGACCGTGCATAAAATTTACCACACCCCACTCCATGGTATAACGAATTCGAGTTCAGGAAAGCTATGAGTGCTACCGAGTTATTAAAAACCCAAATCGTTGAGATAACCAACAATTCGATAAAATATGTGACAGACTGATGACAAAATTTTCACCAAAATTTTGTGGATATGTTTTGATGGATGAAACACTTCAACTTACATACATTTGCAAAAAAATTTGCCGTTGTGGAGCCAGGTTTTTGTCACATTTTTCATAACGACGTATTTTGTCGCTAATTCTTCAACACGATTCAGCAGTAAAGGTTTTGCCATATAGCTCGTTCACACGACTCTAATTCCAACAGAAGCAATGAATTTGCACGATATTAATCAAATCAACTTTATCTCAAAGAGTTCACAGGTTTTCGATGTATTGAAAAATTTTGGGGTATAGTGGAAAGAGTGGTGAAGTGGAAAAGTAACACCGGCAGTTATGCTAGAAATAGGCAGCATCAAACAACATGTGCGTGATAGTTAATAGTTAATTGGCTACTGGACTGTTCTATTTTCTGATTTAATTTTCCAATTCACTTTTCAACTGACTTTTCAACGGATTTTCCAATATACTGTTTCATTTCTGTTTATTACTGTTTCTTCCGTTTTCTGACTTGATTGTTTAACTGACTGTTCCATTTTCATAATCACCGCCATTAACTGCACCATATCAAAATTTCCAGTTTGCATCAGTACTGCTTCAACCATTGCACCTTCATTCTCTTCTGCGTGGTCGGAAAATGTTGATTCCTCAAAATTGTAATCAGCCGGATCAAAACCATCCATCTCCAATGCTTGAAGTAATCGTTGCTTCAATACATTTTTCTGACCGGCCGTTGACCAACCACGCCGCCCCAACTCCTCATTTCAATCGCAGATCTTTAACTCGTCTAAATTTATTTGTTTCCGAATAATTACACTAAACACTACTATACTTAATTCACTTATTTCACAATAATTATTTTATTACACTTTAAGAACACTATATTACACTTTGATTACTCGTAACTTTCACTTTTTCCTTTCTACTACTATTAGCACACTCACGGTTACAACACAACTGATTAACTCCTAAAATTGTATCTCGTATTTTACCAAATATTCTAACCTTCTAGCATCTTCTAACCTTCTAGCATATTCCACATTGTTCGAAAGTGTCTAGACTATTCTTGAATAATATCCATTTATTACATTTTACATGTACGGTAGTGTTGGTAATCATATAGAGATGTCACCACAATCATAATAGGATTTTAATAGACTGCCATCTATTGAACAATAGATTAACTAAATAAACTAAAATTTAGATATATAGCGATTTATAAGTTTTGTATGATTGCACATCACATTATTTGGTGGCCCACAGAGTTTACTAAATTGCAGTACTACTGTCGGCTGAGGCAGGTTTAACGAATTACCAAATTAGTCATTTATTACAAATATCACAATGCCAACTCAAAATATAATAAATGACAACGAGCCGAATATTTTAGTATCAGGCACACAGCATAAATCGAACGCTCATAGTTTCATGTCTAACATCTAACAAACACAACATGAAACCAAAACATTACATAAATTTATGTGATTCGTATACACGAAAAATAAAATTGTGTATAGCTTCCAAAAATTGTTCGTGTTCGTACCAGTAATAGGCTCGCTGGTACGTGTTTAATATTATTTATTTTTAACTAAAAATCTGCACATGAAAAAATGTGTTTTACCAACAAACAAACAAAAAAAATGTCGGCTAATTCTCTAGCCTTTATAAAAACGAGTACCATACATAAATACTAGTTGGGATATAAGATAGTGTATATATAGACTTAGTCATTAAAATTGCGTGACTTAAATTTTATTTTCTACTTGTACACACTTGGAACGCATATTATAATAAACACACATGTCCTGATTGTCAGTAGAGCTTTTATTTCATAATGTTCGTACACATATCTGTTTATTTTCGGTTGTTTATTATATGCCATGTTTAGGATTTAAAATATTCATGTTTTGTATATGTTTAACCTGAGAGACCTGGAATACAAAAATTTCCACTTCAATTTTTCATTTTTTCTTTTTGTTAACCACAATTCAAATTCAAATTTATATTCATTGGTACGGATATATTTATATACAGTCGTTTAAATAATCTTATTTGTCTATTTCCATTTTAATGAGAAATTCAATTGGGGAAAATTGTGAATATAAAATATATGTACACAAATTACATTCACCCAGAATTGTGAAAATTTTCTATGAACCAAAAAATAAAAAAAATAAAAACACAACAAAAACAACAAACATGTTGTTAAAATTAAAATTAACATTTAAAACGGCAAATAATCTCGTATACATTTTTATGTTTATACCATAGAAATCCAATTAAAATGTCGAAATTTTTTTTTTGGAAGTTTTATAATTATTTTTAGATAATTTTCTTTTTTTCTTTTGTTTTTTATACGGTTTAATGAGACAGGTGAGTTGATTAGATGAAAAATAATTTTTCGATTCTCCATTCAAGCTTGTAAATTTCGGGAAAAATGGGATGTTTTTTCTGTTTTTGCTTAAATGGAAATAAATGTGGTTTGGTTTGATTGTGGCGGACACTTCGACACATATCCGGATTATTGATAATTCTATTTTAATAGCTCCATGTAAGTTTCTTTCAATTCATTTAGTGCACACGCCGTTCATTTTGCCCAAACTAACAAAAATTTTAATTATACAAAATCCATGGACAATAAACAAATATTCGTGTCTAAGTTGTGCTGTAATCTTTGCGCCTCGACTAATATTTTTTTATTTATTATTCTTACCATTTAGCAACTATATTAAAAAAAAAATTTATAAAAAAGTTAAAGGTCAACAAATTTTAGTCGCTTTTGTCAAGTCTTGCATGGTAAAACACGCGAAAATTGTTCTAAACTGATGTAAAACATTTTTTCGTGTGTTTTACTATTGGAGCGATTGGCAAGGTCGACTAAAATTTGGTATCGAAAATTTTTTTAATGTTCTTTGTCATAATTATGAAATAATTATTAAAATAAAACAAAATGGTGCTTTTAATTAACATTTTATTATACAGGGTGTAAAATATATACCGGGACGGTTGAATATTTTGAATGGAAATCCCCATTTTTTTATAACAGATTCGGATTCTACTTTAAAAAATACGTAACTTTTGTCTGAAATTTTTTTTTGTATTCGGTGCAGATGGCCCTGTAATTGTTGTTCGAAAAGTAAAATTTCTTGAATGTTTTTGTGTTTCTTGCAAGAGAAGGTTAGGTTAGATTAGGTTAGGTTGGGTAAGGGTGGCCGTCCTAAAGGACTAGCATAGACACAAAATTGGTCCGTAGCTGTACCACATTCTAGTTTCCTCCTCTTCACTCGCTAAACCATCCTGAGCTTACCAAGAAGCGTTTAAAGTCCCGGATCCCGATCTTACTAAGATCCGTGAGGTCGTTCAAAGGGGAAGTTCCGATAAATTTTGTTCTGCTGTACGCTAGACTAGGACAGGTGCAGAGCAGATGGAGCACATTTTCCTCCTCCTCCTCATCACCACAGCTGCGGCAGAAATCGTGGGCTGGGACACCCAGTCTGCTCGCATGTATCCCAATGAGACAATGTCCCGCAATGTTCGCAATATCTCCGCTTATCTAGCGGTATCTATATATCCCGCCTTCTTTGTGTTATTAGGCGTGCTGTACCCTTACGGGCCAACTCATCTGCCTTTACATTCCCTGCGATATTGAAATGCCCTGGCACCCACATCAAGCGGATTTTGAACATCAGCCATCTCATTTAAAGATGTCAGACAGTTCTGGGCCAGCTTCGACGTCAGGGAGTATGATTGTAGCGTTTTAATAGCAGCCAGGCTGTCCGTAAAAATGCGAATATCCCTCGTAGATATAATACATTATACTTCAACCAGTCCATGACTTCCATTATCGCGATTAGTTCAGCTTGAAAAACGCTGCAAAAGTCGGGAAGACGAAAAGAGAGGTTAACCCCTAGTCCCTCACAGAATACCCCGCAGCCAACCCCTCTATCCCTTTTAGAGCCATCCGTGAAGAAGCTTAGCGCCTCATTATCCATAACCGTTTCGTTCACCCAGTCCTCTCTGGTGGGAAACTCAGTTTGGAATCTCATCTCAACGGATGGCAAAGGAATAGCGTAGTCGGTAGCTTCCGGAATACCCCTGTTGCATAGGATACATAAGTG
Organism: Tipula unca; assembly: GCA_951394425.1. Lineage (NCBI taxonomy): Eukaryota > Metazoa > Arthropoda > Insecta > Diptera > Tipulidae > Tipula > Tipula unca. The sequence goes on from OX596381.1 coordinate 35,378,270, forward strand.
CCCTGAATTGTTACAGGTCCACATAGATATGGATTTGAGCCGAATGGCTGTGCAAGATGCAAGCTGCTCGGACGCAATATCCAAAGGAGTAAGATCAAAAAGAATCTCCAGAGCTTGAGTATCATCAATAGTTTAAGGTTGGCCATAATTCATAATTTTTAACGCTGGCCCCCAGACCACAACCCCATACAGCAGTATAGGTTTGACCACTGAGACGTAGAGCCAGAGTACTATGTGGGGCTCCATACCCCATCTCTTTCCAATGGCATTTTTGCAGGAGTAGAGCGCTATAGTAGCTTTCTTTACTCTCTCTACTATGTTTGGTTTCCAGCTTAGCTTGCTGTCCAAAAGCAGTCCGAGGTATTTTGCTCTATCCGTAAAGATCAAGCGAGTACCATTTAATGTTGGCGGGTCCTGAGGAAGTTTGTGCCTCCTGGTAAAAAGGCCCAGCTCCGTTTTCTGTGGGTTTGCGTTTAATCCGCAGCCGCGTGCCCACTCAGAGAGGTAGCCAAGCGCGCACTGCATGCGCTCACTCATGATTGATATGAAGTTCATTCCGGCGTACACAAAAATGTCCATCGTGGCGTTGTGAAGAGGCTACTCAGATATTTCTTCCTGTATACTAATATTTTTTTTGACTATTTCTTATGAAAGTTGCGCATGTCTCACATGCCAATACAATGTCCTTGATTTGTTTATTCATATCCGGCCACCAGTAATGCAGTCTAGCACGAGCAATAGTTTTTTCGATTCAAAGATATGGCGCATGCAAGCACTTAGCGATTTTTTGCTATAGCCCAGTGGGTAACACCAGCTGATGATTGCGAAAAAGCAAGCCATTCTCAAAATGTAATTCTAATTTGAATTTATAGTTGTTGTCAAGCTTATGATAATTTGGCTAACCATTGGTAATGAACATGTAGATATGTTTATACTGCTAATCTCGTTCGATCGTAGAACGATATGTTGTATATAATTTTCCTGTATGACGCATGATAGCTCCTCCATTTCCATAAAATGCGGCAATTGCGCACGAGAAAAGCAGTTAGTCACGCAAGCATGTCCTTACCAGGTTTATAAGTTACACTCAATTTAGGATATTTGAGCAGAAACATAAATATTCTTTGTAATCGCGTGGTGACATCATCATATATCACGCTTAACCAATGTTTCCAATGGCTTGTGGTCGCTTTCCACAGTGAATTCTCGACCAAGTGAATTCTCGACCAAATGAATTCTCGACCATACAGGAAGTAATGTAGTCATTCACATGCAGATACTATCTCAAGAAGCTCCTTCTCGATTTGAGCTATTTTCACTCTTGCTCAATATTATAGATGCATATACACTACTTCTTATCGTAAATTGCTAACACAGAGTCACCGGTCACTACTTCCAACAAATCTCGAAATTTGCAGATCTCTTTGACAAATTCGTGATGAACTTGAAGTCGCATGACATCCTGCTTGTTTTCTGGCTTTTTCATTCTACAAAATATGGCTTCACGATATTTATTCTTTGACTTGACCGAACCACATAGCAAAACATGACCCATGAATTCGACCTGTGATTTTCAATATTGAATTTTTTTCGAGTTAAATTTAACACCATTTTTTGTGGCGCGTTCAATGACCAACGACAAACTTTGATCGTGATCCCGTTCGGTTTGACCCATAATTGCAATGTCATCAAAATATACCAGAGCTTTTATTTGGCAGAATCCCCTTAATAGGACAAGAACATCTATAGACATCTATGGTGGGGATGAGAATGATGTTCTATTTTAATAGCTTTTTTAAAAAGTTTAGGATCCAAACAAATTCTCAATTTACCATTCGGGTTTTCCACAATTTGCAAATTGTTAACTCAGTCCGTTGGATATGATACAGGTGGAATGATTTCCTCCAGTACCAATTACTTTAACTCCGAGCTCAAAGGTTCCAGTAGGCTGTGGGGTATTCGTTTTTTATAATGCAGTGACGGTTCTGTGTTTTCTTTCAGTATGATAGATTGATTTGTTAGAAACTTTTAAACTGTTCGTTTGTTGTTGACAAGTAGGCAGCCGAGTCAATATCCAATCGTCTAATAAGCTTAAATTTAATCTATCTAAAGTCTAAACCAAGTTATTAGGTTCTTTTTTTTTTAAATCCAAAGAATCCAAATCCACAGTACCATAAATTTTGACTTTATCATTACGTCAATAATCAAATACATACTGGATAGTTCAATTCTTTGTTTTGAATTTCTGTTTTTATTTTTTGTACAGCGTTGATCGGAATGCAATTCACATCTGAACCAGTGTCGATTTTTTAGATTTCTAATTTGATACGTTTTGGTCCATCGGCGCTTGCTAGATCTCCTACTGTTTGAGTTTATTCTAAAAGGTAATACATTCCGACTTAGACTACATGCAATCCCATCACCTACATTATCATTGTTACCTGTGTCACCATTCCAATCCTACCAAACATTCAACATAACCTTGTTTGCCATCAATCCAGGCTTTATAGTGGTTTGTGGAGAGTCACCAGCCTTTGACCATGAGCGCTTACGTTTGATATTCTCGTATTTCACCCATTTGTCTTTTCAAATGAATCTGGTTGATGTTTAATGTCTTGCTCCACCAGTCGCACAATTTCATCGACTTTTTCAGTGACTGGTCGACCAGAGCGATGTGCATCTTTGACATCCAAATTTCCGTAATATGGGTTTTTCGTTCACTCACAGCATTCGCACCGAACACTTTACAAATGTTTCGGTTTGTTTTCCAGCCCTTTTACCTTTTTTATAGTAAAAAAGCATCACATAGCAGTTTTCTTCAGATAGTTCACTCAGTTTCCAATAAATATAACTTTTTACACAAGCATGGAATTATAAAACAATCTTCACAAACAATGGAAGCTGAAATGCCCTTTAATGGAAGCTGAAATCACGTTTTCGGGTGAATATTGCCCGATATATGTAGGCATCAACACCATCTAGTGGCAAAAACCGGAGACTTTGTATATGACCTTTAATACTAAGAAATAGTTAAGAACTGTTCCAGACATGGAAAATCGTCATTGAAAACATTTAATCCAAAAGTTTCATGCACACTTGAATCTACCCTAAACATTTTATGATGTGACGTGACATTGCCACGATGATTTCAAATGTGATCAAATGGATGACTTCGTATTATTCTATTTTTAGCAAGTGTGACAAAGTATTCTGATAAATATGATCGCGAATTCAGACAGATGTTGAATTTCTCAAAACATTAATCGAATGTCGTTATATTTCATTTCACCAAATGGAACTATCGTTCAAATTTAATATCCAATTCTTAGTTTTTAAAATTTTTTTTTACTGTGTTCAAGAAAAACAGTTCAAGATTTAAAATTGACCCAATTTCAGAAATATATAAACTTCCAGATTCTAAGTTTTAATTAAAATTTTCTAGGGTTTGGAAGTTCTGAACTTGGAATTATTAGAATAAAGACATTTGAATACAATTTTCAGGTTTAAAGTTTTAAAGTTCTTTAAATTTTTAGAACTTAGATTTCAGAATTCCGAATTTGGAGTATAAATTAGAATTTTCCTATTAAAATTTTTAAAGAACATGAAATTTAAAAATTTCAAATTCGATAATTCTGATTCATAATTTCAATGAATTAATCAACAAGTTTGTAATCAATTGTATTAATTATAAAATAGTAGGAGTATTGTCAAATTTAACATTTTGAATACAATTTTTTAAATCGAAAATTGTTATGTTTTAGAATTTCATATTTTGGTTCTAAAAATCATCAGAATTTTAAACTCAACTTTAAAACTTCATATTGAGAATCTCTTAAATTTAAGGAATTTTTAAATCCTAGATTTTAACATTTGAAAATGAATCATTTTAAGAATAGCCTGGTATTTCAAAATTCTTAATCTAAATTTTGGCACTTCAGTATCGAAATGTAGAAAATTAATTTTAAAACTTCGGAACAAAAATAAATTATGAGCTCTTACGTTTCATTCGTCTCTTTCATGTTTTTCCTTCAATTTCATGTTTTTTCTCATCCTGAAAACCCATGCAACTTTTACAGAATTTCTATTAAATTTTTAAAAATGTTAATTCCAATTTTGATTTTTTGAAATTTAAGGTTAACAAAATTTATGAAGTCAAAATTAAGCACAAAATTTAAAATTAAACCCAATTTGTACAAATTTCGGAAATATAAATTTTCGGAGAATCAAACTTTTAAATTCTGATTTAAAGTAAACTATACTTTAAATTTGAATATTCTGGAGTAAGGAAATTTTTAAAATTAAGATTATTTTATTGTAAATCTTTGAACTTTTACTGAATGAAATATTCATAAATTGGGATAAATCTTGAAGTTTTTAATATTAAACCTTTCAGGATTTGGAAGCTCTGAATTTTAATCATAGTTTAGGATTATTACCTAATTTAAAACTGGGAAGCTCAGATTGCAGTAAAATTTGTAAATTGCCATCTAGAATCTCTCAAATTAGAATTTTGTTTCTGAAATTATGAAAAATCGGGTTTTAAAATTTTAAAAGTGATTTAGTCTGGAATTCTTGTTTGAAATTAAAATGTTAATTAAAGTTGGGCGGATTACTCCAGCACTCAATGCCACCACCGGGTACTCGAGACCCTCGAATAACAAAGCAAGGACGCTACTTATTGTGCCAACGAGGGCGGCAAAAAATTTTAATTAGTAAATTATTTTAAAAATTCGGAGTAAAAAAATGAAATTATACAGAACCTGAGCATCAATTCCAATCTCATCAGGTTAACGTCTTAAATTGTAGTATCTACAATTTAAGAATTAGAACTGAAAATTCGGAATTCTTAGATTACAACGAATTTTTAATTTACCAACAAATTTTTGAATTTAAATTTTAACTATCTGCATCGACCTTTTAAAAATTGGAATCTAGAATTTTGTCTTTGGAACTTTTAAATTAATGTTGTTTTTTTTTTGTTATAATTTGGAACTTAAAATTGTAAACTTCGCGATAAATTATAAACCCTTTAATATACCCTGGAATCTCAGATTGGAGGTTCTCAATGAGTGGCACTTGAATTTAATTTTTACAAATTTTAGAACTTAACGTTGATAAGAATTGTGAAATTGGCATCTAGAATCCTTAATTGTTTATATCTAAAAATTTTACCATTTTTAGGCTAAAATTTAGAATATTTAAATAAAATCTCTGAATTTCTGAAACTTATGAAGTTACAAAATTTTTATAAGTTTGAAAAAATTTCGAAATTTTAGTTTCAAACATTAAATCTTTGAATTTCTCGAACTTTGTATAAATTCAGTTTTGTAATTCAGTTTAAAATATAAAATTTAAAATCTCTAGATTTTTTAAACTAGAATTTGTAATTCTGAAATTATAAAATTCTAAAATTTTTATAATTTCGCAAAAATTTCGAATTTTTATATTAACAGGCAAAATCTCCAAATTTCTCGAGCTTTTAAAATTTAATTTTGTAACTCCGGAATTTAAGGCCGTCTCTGAAATTTTTATAATTTGGTAAGAATTTGCAAATTTTGAATCTCGGAATTGCTTAAACTTAAATATAAATTGAATTTTGTAATTGTGTAGAAGTGAAGTCTAGAATTAAGTATATCAGGAATTTTAAGAGTGCCTAGTTTGAAATTTTTAGAAAGGAATATTATTATTAGCGTCGACTATAGGATTGGGATTTATGTTTTATTTTTATATTTTCGTAATTTAGTTAGAATTTGAAATTTAAAAAGTAAATTTTTGAATCTGGTATTTTAGTAAAAAATAATTAATAATTAAAATTTGAATTGTTCTGAAATTATAATGAACTGAGTTAAAAAAATTCCAATGACTCCATACACAAATAAAATGTAATTGATTTGAGACGCAAGTCTCATTTCTAACGGAATTTTTTAAACTAAATCCTAAGAAGTAAGTGGGGAAGTAAGGTAGCGAAAATATTTAGTACTCGACTCGGCATTTTTTCTGAACCTGGTTTGAAGGCGGATTTTCCTTTGCCGTTTGTTTAGATTTAAGTTTCCATCTAACATAACAAAATGAAGGTTTATGGTGTCAATTGATTTTTAGGAAGATACTGCGTTTCCCGTATTTCAAATAAGGAAGGTATTTTACTTTGGTTATTTTTTTGAAGTGTGCAAACGCAAGAGTTCATCAGAACAACAATTATTTCATTAATTTCAGTGAAAATATAACCTTTTAACCGTATATATAGCAATTATGTAAGGCTATCAAACCATGTTAATTAAAAATAATAATCTATTCCACCTTTGTTACTTCATTTGTTGTGTGACATCGTCCCAAGCAGTTAACATCAATGACTGGCTACTGGGACAAAAAATTAATGACCTTTGGATTTATTAAGTCTGATGTTTTTTTATTATTAAAGCATTGTCTGAAAATGTGATTTAAATGTGTGATATGTTAGATGTATTTAAGTAGTATGTATGTATGCGTATATGCGGCAAGGGAGTCGGTAGCCACGACATGCAAAATAAAATTTCTAATTGAAAAATTTAATTACCATTAAATTAAAATATATTTCATGTTTTCGTTTTGTGTTTGTTTAATTCCAGAGAGGGTCACTTAATAAGAGAAATATTAGATTTGCATGTAGTCCCAATGCGTATCAATGTGGAACGGATTAAACAGAACATCGCCAATAAGGTAATTAAATGCATAAATAATACAAAAAATAATGTTTGTTTAATTAAATTTTATTTCGTTCCAGAATTTCTTCGTTCCAACGCTAGCCGATCGCAAGAGTCTGTTCTTTAATATTGTTAATTTACCCGATCGTGATCAAATTATAACGGTCGAGGGTGGTGGCGTTAACGCAACAATCACACAACCCGATGTTGCGGCCACAAACGGTTATATTCACATTATTGATCATGTGTTGGGGGTACCCTATACCACCGTACTTGAAAAGCTAAAACAAGATCCTCTAATGCGTAAAACGTACGAACTTGGCGAAAATAGCGGTTTTAATAAACGCTTAAACGATACCCAAAAACGATTCACATATTTTGTGCCCGCGGATCAAGCATGGGCCTTGGTTCAAAAAGAATATCCATCTGTGCACAAAAAACTCTTTATGGCCGATTTTCAGTACCATGTAAATATTGTAATGCCAAATTTTTTTCACTATTTAAAAAAAAAAACATAATATCGCAATTTTTTATTAATTATTTTTTGTTTTTAATTTTTGTTAATTATTATTCATTTGTTTGTACTTGTAATTAATTAATTAATTAATTAGAAAATTTTTTGTTTTGTTTTATAGTAGTTTAGCGCGGCCGAGGAATATATGTTTTTTAATTAATTATTGTTAACAATTTTTTTAGGCGAAAACTTTATTGGAACGTCATCTCGTTATGGCTGATCGTAAATTTACTATGGCTGAATTGAAAGTGTTAGCAAATGATTCACTTGTTTTATCAACCGTACGAGATTCATTGAAGATTAAAGTTAAAGAAGATAAACGTTAGTATTGCTGTTTTGGTTTTTGTAGTGTGTTTGATATAGCTATATAGGCAAAAAAAATATTGGCCGGTGTTAATCTAGTTTAGTTTTTTTTTAACACACCGGCTTATAGTACTCCACATATCATATAAGTTTATGTATGTATGTAGTAAAGCTTTAATTTAACAATATTATTAGGCTTAGGCTTCACAAACTATCACATTACACAAAAACTTAGCCTTAGATTAGGTAAGGTAAGATTAATAAGATGTTGTGTGAGATGAATTAATATTGAAATTGATAACGTTCCGTTCAATCCGATTAATAATCAGCCAGAATACTTCGCGTAATTTAAATTTTATGAGTTGTGAATTTGATTTAAATTCTTTAACACAAAGGTTAAATACTAAAATTCGTAATATTTCGGCTCATATCTCTAAGAATAGGTCTTGCTTGAAGTCTTTATTTGGATAGTTCAGTTATCACTACACATTGACATGAAAGTGTAGTTTTTTAAAAATCGTCTGAGATTTTAGGCCAAAAATATGAAATCCATAATAGCGATATCCGATTGCGATGGCTCCTATCTCTATGAGTCGGTCTTGACTTGGAAAAATGTTGTGCCAGCCTACGTTTGTATAACTCATTGTATATATTAGAAATCACCGAAATTGTGTTTCAAAAATGTAAAATCCGTAATAGAGAACCGATTGTGATGGTTCATACATAAGTAGGTCTTGAAGCCTGTAGTGCGGTTTATTAAAAATCATCTGAAATTTCGGGTTGATAATCTAAAATCCGTAATAAAGATTCGTTTGCGATTGTTCGTACCTCCATGTGGAGCCTGTCAACACTGGTTTCATTTGTAAAGCTCAGTTATTACTACAAATTTGACATGAAAGTGTAGATTATTAAAAATCGTCTGAGGGAATGGCGTAAAACTTTTGGCCCAAAAGTTTAAAAACCGTTACATTTATCCGAAAATGATGGTTCATATTTCCAAGAATAGGCCCTCGCCACCTTTAAATATTTTACCAGTTTTCATTTGGATATAAGCAATTGGGAAACGAAACTTTAAAATCCGTATTTAACCTTTCTGTCAACACGACACACCTGGGTGTGTTTTTCAGTTTTCCAATGTAAAAATCAATGTAATGGAAAATTGCTGTAAATTTGAGTTTTTCAGTAGTCGCCTAAATATGGAACATAAACATTTTTCTAAAAAAAGCAAAATTAAAAACACAGTCCTAGTATATTTTGAGGCCTTGTTTTTCTTTTGATATCCTATACATACAACACGAACACACCCGGGTGTTACACTTTATAATTATAAAATTTTAATTGCTTTTGTTGTACTAAATGTCAAAAAAGGAAAATAAAGGTTTTTTAATAATTTACGAATACCTTTTTTGTAAAATAAAACAGCTGTGAACCCCTGATGATATTCATAGTAGTTACTGATGTTATTCATAGTAGTTAAGTGATCAAGGTCTTGACATCCGTTATATGACCCATGGACAAAAGGAGGAATATCTTAGACAACTGATTGATGAAGTTCCATGTGATGATATTGACTCTGATCACGACTATGCCGGTTCTGATACAGAAGACAACTATTTTGTTCCTAATAAAGATGATGCTTCAGATGCAGAGCAAGAATCGACAAACCCGGAACCAGATTTAGACAAAGATAATGATGATGAACCCATCATAAAAGAGCCGTACCAAATCCACCATTTAATGCACGTGATGAGACAGAATGGGCAAGGGAACCACCTAATATCCATCGGGTTCTTTCGCATAATATAATGAGCAGTACTGAGCCCTCAGAAGTCCACTAGGAGCCTCACATTACTCCAGACTTTTAAATTTATTTTTACGTCTGAAATGAAGCGCGGCGTTCATATGAGCAATGGAACAATAAGCATCCATGTTCTATTAAAATTTGGAATTCGGTAACTCCACAAAAGTTCGACACATATTTAGGAATTCGTCAAGGTCGAATTATGAGCACATGACCGACAGATGAAAAACCTTTTCGAATCTATTGTACCGAGCAAGTATGGGGATTTGTCGTTTTTGAAGTATAACACAATTTATAAGGTTTGATGATGAAAATACACGAGCAGGACGTATCAAAACTGATAAAGCTGCACCAATCCAAATGCTCAAAGCCAATTTATGAAACAATTTACACCATACGAGGGAATATCGGTCGATGAACAACTTTTTCCTTATCGAGGGAAGGAATAAATGTACCCAATTCATTCCCTTGAAGCCGGCCAAATGTGAGATCAAATGTGGTGTCAGAGCTAGTTGAATTTTACAAGAACACTGGACATACTGTCAGCATCGATAAATTTTTTACTTCGTTACCATTAGCACAACGCCTTATGCGATGGAACCAAGCGGTCTGCCAATACTGAGGAAAAATAAAACATATTTACCTAAAGAATTTCAACCATCAACAAAGCGTGACGTTTGGTCTACCGAATTTGATTTTTATGACAGCTCGTATGTTCTAAAACAAAAGAAAAGCTGTGATATCGTTATCAACCCATCACAATGACAAGGCCGTTAGTGGTGCTAAAAATAAACCAGATATCATCCACTACTACAAATCCACAAAAGTTGCAGTTGACACCATGGATAAAATGCTAGGCGGATATACCACTAAAATAAGCGGTGGCTCTTAGCATGTTTTTTTTTAATATTTTGGATGTGGCTGCTTGACTGCTCAAACTATATATACCATCAATAATCCGAAGTCATCCAAAGCCATCTGCAAAAGAAGAAACAATCTTCAAGAATTAGGCAAAGCACTTACCCTACCATCTATAGAACAGCGTGCATTTTGCATTTTCATACAAAACGCTTTATAAAATTAAATACACACCCGGGTATGTTCGTGTTGAAGAAAAGTATTTTGAAACTCGTGTTGATACAAAGGTTTAGGCAATTTTAAATTAAATGTCGCATAAAATATGAATTAAGGATGGACGAAAATAAAAATTAGGACATTATTTGTATTACATACATAAAACTAATACATGACTTAAACAACTAAAAACAACGCTCTAACTTTTATTCACTGCGGAATAGGCACATTTAACTCAAACAAATCAATCATTTTGAACAATGGCAGGTTTAATGGTAAACAATACGTAAGCGTGTGGTTGAATCAAATTAACTTAAGTACAGCTTATTCTGGATTATTAAGTGAATAAATTCGTTGAGATACCGTAGTCCTATTAAGGTGAGAGTAGCAGTATTAGATAACTTTTTGGAAAGCTTACATATTATTTTATCTACCTTTGTTAGATGGAAATTCGGTAAATTCTTAATCAACTTAACTTTCCCCTCAATATTCCTAAAAAAATTCAACCCATGATCTATCCAAATTCTTGAAAAATGCTATCATTATAACCATTGAGATTGTTACCATTATTGTTGTGTATATACGGTCTTATATTGTAACCGTGCTGCAGCAATAAAATAAATCGAACCATGTATATTCCAAATTATTATGAATTTCAATAACGTAGAGATAACGATAAATTCAATAAAATTCTAAATCTAAATGGAATTAATGTTTCAATGAATTGAAATTTTCAGTATATACATACTTGTTTTTGAATAGATATTTACTGTCCTTTCATAACAAAATATTTTATTTCGAAATAAATATTCGAGAACATGTAGTATATAGAGAGATGCCCAAAATAATAAATCCTTTTGATTTCACTCCCACTCATCAATATATTCCTACATATATGCTACGTACATCACAGCAAATCAATAAGCTTTTTGTGTAAATCGTATTCGGTTCTAAATGAATTAAAATTCTCGGAATATTTTTGTACGCATTTTTATGTTTCTTGCAATTATCCATTACTCTCGACTGCTCCTTTGACTGCTACTATGGATGTATTTAAATGAACGTAAATTCGACGAATTGGAAAATTTTTTATTTATTTTTGTTATTTTATTTTGACATGGGAATATTTAACATGTTTGGTAACTGAGTTTGAAGAACTGATTTTTTTTTTAATTTACCTGTGAACGATGTGAATGATCAATATTTATAATGGTAAGAAGAACAGGCCAAATATTGTAGTAACTTATGCCGGTATTTGGTGAAGTAAGAATAAATTTAAGATCTACCTGCTGTAAGATTAGTTTATTCATTGGACCGTTGCCGTGGCCAATAAGATGCCTGTGAACTCATGTTCAAACTCGTGATTGAACATACTGCGGGGCCGACAAATTCAGGGATCTTGGGCGTTGATGACGCTACCCTTAGCTATTACTAGTTGTTCTGCGTCGGCTAATAATCTATTGCATAAACGTAGTTTAAGATCTTGTGCTTCATATTTACGTGTTTGACCGCTAGACTGTATGGTCGGATCACAACCATTGTTGTTTTGGTTGTATCGCAAGGACTTCCCACATTGCTGTTGGATCTGACGCAGGCTGTGAAATAGTGGTCCGTTGTTTGATAGGGTGCAAGTAATCATTCTTTCGAGCTGGTACTGCCAGTCCTGTTTATAGTTTAGCCTCTAACTCATTTCGATATTTCGCATAGAATTGCACGAATGATTCCCTTTCTTTCCAATATGGATGAGCTGTGGTCGTCATAAAGATCGTCCTTCATCGCTGTATCGGTGTCGATGAAATCCTTCCAAATGGTTTCGATTTGAGATAGTTTCTTCTGCAAGTACTCCGTAGACATCCTGCTTTCACCATCTTTGGTGTAATTGCGTTTGCTCTTTTGAAGTTGATCGAACCGAGCACATTGAGCTTTGTACAGAGCTTCCATTTGCATTGTCTACTCGTATGTTTTTCGGTGATAAAATGAAAGTCTATTTTTTGTTAAGTTTGTTGTTTGCAGATCTCTCGTGACTGCTGGTTTATATGCTGCCTTGAGACGTGAGCTTGGACCACCTTATTGTAAACATCTGTCATGTTTTTTCGATGGTGAGATAAGCGTGATTCTGGCCCAGAGGCGGGACCATTCCTAGAATTTTGTCATCGTTTCCAACAAATTCGGTATATAGCGCTTTTAGACTCGCTATTCTCTTTTTTAAGTAAGACTTCGTTTTTCTATTTTTACCGTCTTTTCGATGGTTTTTCTCTAGTTGAACTATCGTTCCACCTACTACCTCTTGTATTTGAAGTAACTCATCCATCTTGTTGTTGTTTGGTTTACTTGTGGTGCTTGTTGTTGCTTAGCTTCTCCCTTGACGTTAATTTTGTGAAGTTCTGTGCCTGTTGTTGCTTGAATGGTCAAGTCGTCTCTCTCGACGACGTTACAGACTGTCCATCTGTACAGTTATTTTCCCGTTGTTTTAGTGGCTCGCCAGGATCAGGACTTAATATTGATTAAGTTCAGCTTCAGCTTGAATCCGATGTTAAATACCGCCTTAGCTTGAATCTACGTTTCGTTTACTTCATTAAACTCTGAGCTTACCGCTGGTGGGGGCTAATACCAGAGTGAAATGAAATAAATCCGGCTCGAAGTATTCGTTGAGTCAATCGAACTACTCATAAGCGTTTGTTGTTGTTGATTTGCCGCTAAGTTACCTTGGCTGATTTCCTCCTTTTGGGAATCGGTTGACAAGCTTTGTATGACATCCATCCGAATTGATGGTGATGGTAGTTTATATGCTGCCTCGAGACGTGAGCTTAGAAGTTGTAGGGCTACTTATCACGTTGTTGGTGTCAATGGCGGTCCACTGTGTAGGCGATGGCGCATATCTTTATTTATATTTATCTTAGAAAATTGCAAATTTGCCAATTTCTTTATATTTATAAGGTGGTATGTGCTTTGCTTCCTCGCAGCTTATTTAAATGTGTGGAATATACAGGACATCGTTTGCCGTTTAAAAGAAATCGAATTCGGCTACATTGTGCCTGTATATGGCCGTTTCACACTATCGAGTTTTCCCTTATCAATTTTGTTTTCAAAAACAAAGTGTTAAGCAACATCAACTTGCTGTCTAATCATGATATACATTTTGTACACTAAATACACTGTTCGAACACAATCAATACACGTGTAGCAAAAAATACCATCGATTTGATCCTTCAATTTACATTTATAATCTTTTGCAATAAGAACAGTTTAAATTCTAAAAATAGGCTTGCTTATATACGTTGTTCCTAATTAAGTAGCCAATAGGGCGGTTTTTGTTCAAGTGCAAACCTGAAATTGGGTTATTATTTAATTTGTATCCATAAAGCAATTATCAAATTTAATTGACCTGTGTAAAAACTACCTGCCTCATTTTGAAATCGTTATCTAAACTATAAATACCTATACCAAATTAAAATCAAAACTTTTGAATCTGTATGTCTTGTGGAATGGTCCTCTGTAAATTTAATTAAACAAAATAAGATAAAGCAAGAGGAACGTTTAACTTAAGTCGAATCTCTATAGTCTATATAAAGGCCAACATTAACTACTGTGAGTTACTGATACTTCCTAATACTACTGAATGAACAAATAAAGAACATACAGTTAGTTAATTAATTTAGAATGTCTACCGCATCTAACACATTGTACAGCTTTATACCAACCTGTACTGCGTACATGAATGATGGTTCGCCCATCGATTATGAACTCCGAATAGGGGGTCAGTATATAGATGTATTCATTATCCTCAACAAAACATGGATGAAAAATTTCATTTGCAGCCTGCTTCTGGGGATTTTCATTGTCCAGATAAATGACCTCTCACCGCAATGGTATGTTGTCTATTAGTCTAGAAAAAATTATTCCCCTGAGTCTTTAATGCAAAGCCTAATGATTTTGTATTAAGAGCATACATCAATACTTTAACCATAGACATACTAGATTTCTCATTTGTACAACGAAATAGAACCAAAACACAGTTCTAATATTTCCAATTTCATCATTGTGTTGGTACATTCTATAGACTATGAACACTGAAAATTTACTCTGTTTTGTCTATATGCTTTAGCTTTTGTATTGAATACAAAAATAAAATGCAATACAAACCTCAAACTAAACATAATCCAGCGCATGTAGAAGCGTCAATTGAGATAGTCTCAAATTTAGACTAATCTCACCTTACAGACTCTACAAAATGATGTGCTACTATACATTTACATTATTTACCTCTTTTACTGTTGTATGTTTAATTATCTAAAATTGAATTGAATACTCGGACCCGGAATTGAATTGAATACTCCGGTTCGCCTCCCTAATGGAAAATGGAAAAGACACGATCAACAATATTTGCTCAACACCTCAGAAATTTATCAGAATAACTACTTGTTGACGAAGAATTTGTATTACAAATATCAAGGAAAATATGAATCCTAATAAAGCACCTAGGCATGATTTGATGCTATAATGAAAGCTGGAACTTTCTTAAACCCTAAAATATTTCTCTCAGTACCATTTTTCAGTTGTTGCTTAGGCTTTTGATAAAGTATGTCACAAAGGATTGATACACATCAGTAAAAATGATCTGTTTCAGTGAAGTTAAATATTGGCATCGATTCAATGTATTCTTCTATCTATCGTTTCTTGTAATTTTCTGTTATATCTATAAGATAGAACATTTCCATTGAATCGACGCCATCCAACCAAAACTGGCTAACTGGAAAACATTTAAACTTAAGCCTAGGCAATAAAGTTTAGTTATATAAAATGATACCAATGTGGACATATGGTATTCAGTTGTGGGGCTTTACTTGCGCTTGCAATATATTAAATCTTCAACAATATATCAAAACTTAATACAGCAATTAGCAAAAGTATACCAGTCAAAATTACAACAACATACGAAAGCATATAAACAATACTCTTTGAGTCTAGTTATTTAATTAGAGTACAACCAATAATCCAATCCATGATAATATTAAGAACTAACATAGGTTAACGTAATAAATTGTATTTAATTAGCAGTACGACTTGAAAATTCAAATTAAAACGCCGCCCTCGTTAGCATAGTAAGTAGCGTGCTTGCTTTGTTATTCGAGGGTCTCGGTTTCAATTCCCGGTGGTGACCAAAAATCACGGTTGGGTGTTTTTAGTGAGTAAGTATATGTGTTTGTCCGGGTATTGCACCGTGGGTCCATTAATGGCATTGAGTGCTGGAGGTAATCCGCCCAATTTTAAAAAAATTAAAGTAAAAAATAAACAAATAAAATAAAAATTTAAATGGACAATTTCAACTATATGGACAGTTCGGTGAAGCCACCTAGTTCTTCGAACCCTTAAAATGAATGGTAAAGAAAAAGGATGTCGTTGGTTTGTCCACAAGAGTGCCCCATTAATAAAAAAAAATTAGGGCGTTTTTTATTCTATAATGATCAATGACGTAAAATACGTATCAAAGCTACATATTGTTTTCTGCATATTATCTATCAATGACGTACTGGCACGGGTTGTTACTATAGCTAGATTATTGTTGAATGTTAATCCAAATCGATAATCCATAGAGTATACAACTTATTGAATTTCTAACTGTTTTAAATTAAAATTAAATTTAACTTACTTTGTATATTTGTTTACTCCTAATTGGCTATTACGAAATTAAAACAACGCCCTAATTTTTATTTTTATCCATTTTTATTTTATTCTTTTTTATTTGTAATTAACATTTAAAAGTGTTTAATTTTCGTTTTTAATTCCAAATTGTCTTAAATGTTGTTCAATCTAAGCGTATTTATACTAAAACGTTTATTGATCGAGTTTTAGTATTGCCTGATTTCTAGAATTTCGGTAGTTCCTCCAATTTTACTATTTTAACCAATAGTAATAAAATTTTAGAATATAAAGTTAAATATCTAATCTTATACAAAATTCAAACAAAAAATCTTAACAAACAAATTTCAATATCAGAATTCTGATTAATTTTCGACCTTGTAAAATTATGAAAATGTACCAAAAACAATTACCTTTAGTCTTTCGAAAACAACAATGAGTTTGGGAAGGATCTGCTGGTTTACCTCATCAGCTGCACAAAACTCAATCAAACGTTCCAAACAATCCGGTTTGTATTCAGTGCATTCAGAATGGTGAACTCAAGTTTAATTTAAGTATCATTTGATTCAAGTTTAAATTTAAATCTCACCTCAACTAATACTATTATTAATAAGTCACTTATCATTTACATGGTAAAGGTCAAAAGTAAATAATTTTGGATTTCGAGCTTAACACTTTGCGCTACGCTTTATAATTTATAGTAAATGGAATTTAAAATCTGAATATTAAATTAGTCGACCTTGGTAAACACCCACATAGTAAAACGCACGAAAAATTGTCTTGCACTGATACAATAAAATTGTCCGTGTGTTTTACTATGTGAGTGCTTGAAAAAGTCGACTAATTTGATCGAGAAATATTAATTTTATTTTTATTTCAACTCTGTCTGGGAGGTACTGAAAACTTCGGTTGTCAGTGCTGCTCAACAGACTTTAGGTATAGTGAAAGTCAGACCCAAGAATGATTGGTTTGATGACGAGTGTCGTCTTGCAGTTGAGCAACAAAATATAGCCCATAATGAAGTGCAACAACGTCTCACAATCGCAAGGAAAAACAAGGCAGCTCTTGCAAGAAGGGCAGCTAAGCGGATTTGTAGACGGAAGAAGCGAGAATGGTGGAAGGCCGAGGTTCTGAAAGTACAACAACTCAGCAATGAGCGTAGTTCACGTAATTTCTTTAAAGGAATTACTGGATTGCACCATACTTTCAGGCCTTCGTCAACCGCCATTCGGGACCGGGATGGAAACCTCTGTGTCAACATCGACGCAGTACTTGACGCATGGAGTGGACACTTTACTGAGCTGCTTGATGTTCATCATGCGTCACAGACTGTTGTTGAGCCACCTCTAAAACAGTCTGCGGAGATTTGCACTGAGGAGCCATCCCATGAGGAATTCACTAAGGCCATGCAGAGAATGAAACGAAACCGCTCACCTGGAGTGGACTGCATTAATTCGGAGCTCTTGATATTCGGAGGGGATACTTTGTGGAACTGTCTTTTCGACCGTATTCGATTAGTATGGCGAACCGAAGTTATGCCTGATGAATGGAAAGTGGCCGCGATATGCCCCATCTTCAAGAAGGGAGACCGCTTGAAGTGTGAGAATTATCGCGGTATAGCTCTCCTTTGCACAGCATACAAGTTACTGTCATACATTTTATTGGATAGAATCACTCCTCTGGCGGAGGGCTTGGTTGGTGACTATCAGGGAGGATTTCGTCCGAATCGATCAGTCACTGATCAGGTCTTTTCGCTGCGGATGATTCTATCTAAATATTATGAGACATCCATCTCCGTACATCAGGTTTTCCTGGATTTCCGGCAGGCCTACGACTCGATCAATCGAGAGAGTTTGTGGTCTGCCCTGGAATATCTAGGAATGCCAACAAAATTGGTACGACTGTGTAGGATGACAGTGACGCAGTCTCAATGCTGTGTTAAAGTTGAGAACAGGCTATCGACAATTTTTGCAGTTAACTCGGGTGTTCGGCAGAGAGATGCTCTGTCCCCGATACTCTTTAATCTCATGTTGGAGTACATCTTTCGTAAAACTGAAACACCTCAGCGCAACATCTTATATCGCCAGTCCAATCAAGTGCTTGCATATGCAGATGACATATGCGTGATTGGACTGAATAGCAACGGAGTGAAAGAAATACTTGATCCGCTTGTAGAGTTTTCAGCTTCTGTTGGACTCCAGATCAATGAGTCCAAAACGAAATACCTGATCTCTGGTTTTAGAGACAATGGCACACCAGATTTTAGTAATGGCCACCACACGTTTGAGGGAGTGAGGAGGTTCAAATATTTGGGCTCTCTTATCACTCACGATAACAGTGTGGGTGAGGATATTAAAGTGCGGCTGGCAGCTGGCAGTCGTTCTTTGTATCCTCTAAGGCCACTGCTAAAATCTAAACACTTATCAAGTGCCGTGAAGCTGAAGCTTTACAAAGCGTTGATCAGGCCCGTTGTTATGTTTGGATGTGAAAGTTGGGCGCTGACGGATGAGTACGAGAGATGGCTCCTTCCATTTGAGAGAAGAATCATGCGTGTGATTTACGGCCCTAAACGCGAAATAGATGGTACATACCGAGCTCTGTACAATTTCGAGATCAGAGATCTGATGAAGATCCCCGATATTGTACATGAAGTTAGATCTCAGCGAGTACGCTGGCTCGGTCACGTTCTGCGTGCTGATCCGGAACGAATTGTGCAGCGATCTCTGAAAGGAGAGCCACCATATGGTAGGCGCAGAGGTCGTTGCAGGCGACGATGGCTCCACGATGTAGAGAACGACTTGGCCTCTTCAGATTGTCTAAGACA
This sequence comes from Tipula unca, assembly GCA_951394425.1. Taxonomy (NCBI): domain Eukaryota; kingdom Metazoa; phylum Arthropoda; class Insecta; order Diptera; family Tipulidae; genus Tipula; species Tipula unca. Next base: position 35,397,106 of record OX596381.1, read on the forward strand.
GTATGAAGACCAAGCTCAGGATCGAAACCGTTGGAGCCAGATTGTTGATTCAGTAAGGGGCCAGTAATGGCCTTTAACACTGTTATTAACACTGTTATTATTATTAATTTTATTTTATAATTAGTGGATTGACTTGACTACGGTATTCCTTCGATTCATACCTACAGTCAGCGTTTTTTTTTATATATGCAGATTAATAATTTTAGTTCAAGGTTTTATGATTTATTTGCAAAAATTAATTTCTATGAAAGTTTTATTTTGATTTGACGACTGAACCTCTTTTAGTCATCTCGCTGGCAAAAAACATAAAACTCACTTGAAGGGTAAATTGTGGGCACAATTTTAAAATTTAACATTTATATGTACATGTATCAATTGTACATAGATACAATATTAAAATGGTTGAACCTTATCGATAAAACGAACTATCTTCAATTTCAAGTTTGAACCCATAATTTACTTATTCATATCCATATCATCGAGTCAATGCAACAGTATAAAACATCGTGTCGTCGATGAGTTAATATAATTTTACTATTTTAGCTTTAAATAATAAATTGTTATAATAAATTGCGCCTTCAACAAATCTACAATATGGGCACATCAATAAACAAACCAATTAAATCAAATATTTAATAATAATTTTTTTTTGTAGAATACTACATCTATTGGGATGATAAATGGCTAACAGTTGTACGTCCCGATGTCGATTGTACAAATGGTATTATACACGTGATAAGCAGTCCATTTCTCCGTTCGAACGATATTATTGTATCCAGTGACCCATTCGGCGGTTCAAGTACGCTAAAATCGTTTAATGCGATTACATTGTTATGTATATTATTTGCAACAATATTTCATATTTATATTTAATTATTAAGCAAATAAAAAAATAATTTTAATTTTTAATTAAATTATATAAATTTATTTTAATTATGAATTTTTTAATTTTTTTTTTATTAAGAGTAGTAGCATTCCTTATTTTTTAAAAAACAAAAATTACTAATATAAAATAAAAGAGTTTATTTTTATAATTTTTATTGATTGATCGAATAGATGATGTGAGAGAATATAAATATAAAATTAAATTAATTTAATTGATATAAAATAAAAAAACAGAAAAAATTAATATTATATATACATATATACATAATAAATAAATAAATTTTATTGTTAGTTTAAAATTAATTGTAAATTAATAAAAAAAAAATATTTGTGTTTTAAAAATTAACTAATTAATTAAAAATAAATAAAAAGTAAATTCTTTCAATCAATTTAATATTTGTCTTATTATTATTTTAATTCTGACGTTTAGTTTAATTTACCCTTTTTTAATTTTTGTTTATGTACATAATTTATGTATGTATAATTAATTTTAGTACATCAGCTTTTTGTTGTAAAAACTAAATAGTAAAAACTAATTAATTAACATCAAAAAACATATTCAGAATTTATATAGCAAAAGACAAAAAAATCAAACAAATAAAATCTTAATTAATTAAGAAATTAATTATGTAATTGTACTAAAAATTAATTTATTTAAATGTAATTTTGTATTTTATATAAATAAATATATAACGCTTATTGTTTATATATAAATATAATTAATAATGCTTAATTAATTATTATTTTTTTCTAATTATGTACTCTTTTTTCTCAATGTATAGTTTAACAAAAATAAAAAAAAAACCTTAGTACCTAGCAACACTATATGCAAATATTTTTGAACAAATTACCGGAATCCGTCTTAAAAAAAATTATTTTTTTCCCCGTTAACATTTAGTCTGTTAATTATTATTTTTTAAATTAATCAAAATACAAAATTACACACATCTAAGTAAATACAATATATATTATTTTATTATGTGCACAAAATTCACACACACACACACCCACACAAGAGACAAAATTATAAAAAGATGTTCCAATTTATTTTTTGGTTAGTAAAAATTCAGTACAAGTTAAAACAAGTATCTATTTGATGATGAATAAATAAATTTATATACATATATATAATAAATTAAATTAAATTTAAAATGCTTTTTTTTATTTAAATAATTAGATATTATATATATTTTTTCGTAAAAATACCAAAAAAAAAATCTATAAAAAAAATATTTATATTTATATGATAAAAAAAAATAATCACTTAATTGCCTTTTTAAATTGTCAAAATAATAAATTGAGAAAAAATAAAAATAAATAAATATATATATATATATATTATATATTATATAGATATTAACAAATAAATAAATAAAATCACTATAAATTTATTTATAAAACCAATAAATATTTATTATATATTTTAATTTTCAAAATATCTGTTATTTTTAATTTAATTATTTTTTTGTCAATTAAATATAGAAATCCAACCACCTGTATTCCAAACGGTCATATCAAATATTTTTGACACGAAGTTGTAGTTCATATATTTTTTCTGTCAGATGTCATCGTTTGTATGTGCATAATTTTCATTTTACATTTTCGTATCTGAGAGACATCTACCAGAAAAAACGTTGCGACGTCTCAACATACCGTGTTTCCGTGTATAATTAATATTCCAATTTTGTCATCATATATACTTATTTAGGGTATACACATTTTTAAAAGATAAATTGTAAACACAACATTAATTAATTTATAAGGCATAATCTGAAACTATAAAATTGTGTTCGCCGATTTAGTATTAGTAGACATCTAGTGGTAAAATTTTAAAAATTAAAACATTTTTCTTCTCGCTTTTGAAAAACTCAAGCAATAACCAATTTTATTGAAACAGACTACTACTTACATACGTACATACAGCTTTTGAATTGTTAAATATTTTCATTAATTAACTAAAAATCGTTTTTATTAGATGAACTCTACTATATTTTAGTCTAAGACATATCAAAATTAATTTTATCGCTTTTGAATCCAAAAAAAAAAAAAAAATTAAAAAAATTTTGTAGAAATATTTGTTGAATAGATTAGGCCGAGAATTAAGAATGTCTGTTTTATCCACATTTTCAACATTTTATTAAATCGTTGGCCTAATTTATTCAACCAAAAAATTATAATTAATATATCGTTAAACTAGAATAGAAACTAGATATTTTAAAGTAAAGCTTTTGTGTACTTAAAATTAATTAATTACCGTTTACAATTTATTGCTATATAAAATGAAAACGATGAAACCCGAAATAGCTATTTAAACTGCCCAACACTATGATGACAAATTTTAATTTAAACATTTATGGTTATTAATTGATAAGAGTAACCAAAAACAATTTAAAAATCCAATAAAAAAAGTAATTTTTAAAACAATTCGATATTAACACAAAAATAAAGGTACAATGATGAAAAGAAAAACATTAAATCATTAATTATATAATATTAATTAAAGCTAAGCTTCAAGTTTTATTTTATTATGAAAAAAAAAACCTAACAACTAACTAAATATATTAATACTTAAGATTAATAAACTAATAAATATATACATAAATAATAAGGATGGTAGATGTCTTAACAAACAAACAAACAAAAAATAATCAATTTTAAAATAAAACATGAGAAATAGTAATTTAATTAACAAAATGGCCCGCTAATAATTGCTTTAATTTAAAAAAAAAAATAATAATAAAAATTATTTTAAATAAATAAAAATAAAATAAACAATTTTTTTTTCAAATAAAAAAAAATTTAAAAAACAAAACTAAATTTAAGTAATTAATATTAAATTAATTAATAAATTATGTAATAATAATTAATATATTCATAATAATGAATTATTGGAATTGATGTAATATTTTTTTTTAATTTTAGTTTTGTGTTTTATTTTGTTTGTCATAATATAATATTATATAATTACATATATAATAATTAACAAATTAAGAATTATATTGATATTATATAAATTTTAGTTTAATGTATATGTATTATGATTTATGTATGTTTATTATTTTTTAAGCTATAAATTATGATTTTATTTTTGAAATATAATTTGAAAAGTCAAAAACAAAATGCCCAGAAATAAACGAATAAAAAAACGTAAAAATGGTTTTGTTTTTAATTAATAATTGTTTCTAACTCGAAAGGACAGCAGTATGAGTAGAGAGTCACTATTCCCGGAATCATTTGATGCCCGGGAAACGGGAATTTTGAAATCTTATTCCCGGGATTTGTAATGTTCAATGTTATTTTTACAGTCAATACTAGTTAATAACAGTCAAAACGATTTAATACTAAAATTGTTTAGGAACACAAGAGCGTTTAAGTATTGCGATTCGAAAGCAACAATCTAACAGTTTGTTTATATTTATTGTTGTTTAGCTTCGTAAATTTGAATTTATTTTTGTAGAGTCATCTTCTGCTGCTGTCTCCTAACACTCATTTGCTTTGTAACCTGAGTACGATTCCGATTCATAACATTCCTGTTCATAACATTCCGTGTAAATTTGGTAACTGATGTTTTTAACGAATATATCAGTTGTTGTTCCGTTTCGGTTTCATCTTCCAAATTCAGAGTAGGTAGAAATTTCAGCAACGAGATAAACTCGATATAGCGACGCTCCTTAATTCGCGCTATTCATTAGATTCAATAAGTCCGGGATCCCAAATCAATTAATGCCGGATGAATTGCATCGATGGTGTTCAAAGGCCTTCTAGCATTGCGTCTAAACTATTTCATCTGGTTTCTTCTTTTGCATTCATTAAGGTATTCGTGATCACTATCACTAATATCTTCTGGTTAATAATCTAATATCGTTGATTTCTTACACTCGTTAAACTGAATTTTCCACTCATTTTTTTGTGAGTCTTTATGGTTTCAATTATTTTCTTTTTTGCCAGATTTATGTTTTGTTATGTTATGTTTGTATTAATATATAAGATTCATCACCGGATGGTTGCTCCTCGGCAAAGTATAGTGCCGAGCACTTAATGATTGACGAATAAATTCACTTCTACAAATGCCGTGAATCCCCATAAACCATCAGAAGCAGCAAGTTCCCCCACAATTTTCGCCATGGATTGGTATTTCATAAAATATATAACAAACCCAGACGGCTGCGCAACTTTGCCAAATCTTGCTACACTACCGCCCTAATATGGGGATTCCAAAATACAGCCTGTAATATTGCAGTCGTCTTTACGTTCGTTTGGATCGATACTGTGCACACTTTCTAGATGCCGTCTTAATCCGCCTGTAGAATTTGCAACTTAAAACTTTATTTGGGCATAGCAGGCATTTAGCGTTTTTTTCATTTTCATCTTTGTTTAATTTTTGACTCAGTGTATTCAACGAATTTATTAGTTTAAATTATTAGATTTTGGTTTTCGCATTACATCTGCGATGTTTTGGTTGACTTTTTGTATTTTGATAGTTGTTTAAATGAAACTAACCTATATAAAACCAATTCCAGGAAATACAAAAAAAATTTCCGGGAAACGGGAAATAGGAAACCAACTAAATTCCCGGGAATTGCCCGAGAATTCCCGGGAGTAACCCTCTAAATATGAGCAATATTAGTGTTACGCTTTGTGAAGATTTGAAAATAGGTGAGCCTGCTAACATTTCAGGGAAACGGAACCTATAATAGTTCTTTGTGGTTGATAATGAAGTTTCTGTGGAGCTTTTATGGGACGGTACAAATGTGAAAAAACCAATCAAATGTCGAATTGTCTCATGAAAATATATTAAATAGTTTTGAACGATTCAAATTAAGTTGTACAAATTTTAAATTAAAAGTTTTTAAAAATGTTACTCAATTTAGTAAAAGTATCGAGAAAAAAAACCAAATAAACTTAAAAAAAATATATTAATAAAACAAACAGGGGAAGTGGTTTAATAAGAACGTCACTTTGAAATTTTTAAATATTTTTTAACAGCCACCATCTAAGAAATGTTTCCAAGGCGGAGCAATTAAAAATATAGCCCCAAAACGGTTTCATCTCTTTTCAAAATCCATATGAATAGAAACATTAAGTTTACAACCACAAACACTGAGTTGGCTGCTCGTTTTTATTTTATTTTTTTTTCAGTTGTATAAAGTCACCCAAGCCGCTTTAATTGCCCTTTTCATTTGGCGTCCACTTTCGTAAACATCACGCGATCCAGCCCCAGCCATTCCAACTATATATATTTTAGTCTAGAATGTATAATTTGGCCATGAAAGCAAGTTTACATTATGATCACTAACCCAGCTTTAATTTATTCGTGCTGTGTGAATAGCAGCATTATTAATAGCTCTTGAATCTTTGAAGATGCTATATGAATTTTAGCCGTTATTTTACTGCTTTGAAATGTTAAGTCTATATTCCAGCATAATAAGAAACCACACACCATAGGCTGGGATAATGATCCTTCCACACATACTATATAATAATAATAATAATAACAGTGTTAAAGGCCATTACTGGCCCCTTACTGAATCAACAATCTGGCTCCAAGGGTTTCGATCCTGAGCTTGGTCTTCATACTGTCTTAGACAATCTGAAGAGGCCAAGTCGTTCTCTACATCGTGGAGCCATCGTCGCCTGCAACGACCTCTGCGCCTACCATATGGTGGCTCTCCTTTCAGAGATCGCTGCACAATTCGTTCCGGATCAGCACGCAGAACGTGACCGAGCCAGCGTACTCGCTGAGATCTAACTTCATGTACAATATCGGGGATCTTCATCAGATCTCTGATCTCGAAATTGTATAGAGCTCGGTATGTACCATCTATTTCGCGTTTAGGGCCGTAAATCACCCGCATGATTCTTCTCTCAAATGTAAGGAGCCATCTCTCGTACTCATCCGTCAGCGCCCAACTTTCACATCCAAACATAACAACGGGCCTGATCAACGCTTTGTAAAGCTTCAGCTTTACTGCACTTGATAAGTGTTTAGATTTTAGCAGTGGCCTTAGAGGATACAAAGAACGACTGCCAGCTGCCAGCCGCACTTTAATATCCTCACCCACACTGTTATCGTGAGTGATAAGAGAGCCCAAATATTTGAACCTCCTCACTCCCTCAAATGTGTGGTGGCCACTATTAAAATCTGGAGTGCCATTGTCTCTAAAACCAGAGATCAGGTATTTCGTTTTAGACTCATTGATCTGGAGTCCAACAGAAGCTGAAAACTCTACAAGCGGATCAAGTATTTCTTTCACTCCGTTGCTATTCAGTCCAATCACCCATATGTCATCTGCATATGCAAGCACTTGATTGGACTGGCTATATAAGATGTTGCGCTGAGGTGTTTCAGTTTTACGAAAGATGTACTCCAACATGAGATTAAAGAGTATCGGGGACAGAGCATCTCCCTGCCGAACACCCGAGTTAACTGCAAAAATTGTCGATAGCCTGTTCTCAACTTTAACACAGCATTGAGACTGCGTCACTGTCATCCTACACAGTCGTACCAATTTTGTTGGCATTCCTAGGTATTCCAGGGCAGACCACAAACTCTCTCGATTGATCGAGTCGTAGGCCTGCCGGAAATCCAGGAAAACCTGATGTACGGAGATGGATGTCTCATAATATTTAGATAGAATCATCCGCAGCGAAAAGACCTGATCAGTGACTGATCGATTCGGACGAAATCCTCCCTGATAGTCACCAACCAAGCCCTCCGCCAGAGGAGTGATTCTATCCAATAAAATGTATGACAGTAACTTGTATGCTGTGCAAAGGAGAGCTATACCGCGATAATTCTCACACTTCAAGCGGTCTCCCTTCTTGAAGATGGGGCACATCGCGGCCACTTTCCATTCATCAGGCATAACTTCGGTTCGCCATACTAATCGAATAAGTTCGAAAAGACAGTTCCACAAAGTATCCCCTCCGAATATCAAGAGCTCCGAATTAATGCAGTCCACTCCAGGTGAGCGGTTTCGTTTCATTCTCTGCATGGCCTTAGTGAATTCCTCATGGGATGGCTCCTCAGTGCAAATCTCCGCAGACTGTTTTAGAGGTACTATATGATAGCGGTTGAAAAAAATTTAAGGCTTTCTTAAGTTATAAGCAGGGATGGGCGAGGTAAATTACGCCATGTAATCTACGCGGTTGTCGACACGTAAAATATAACGTAGATTACTTACAGCAGTGTTTTTTGTCAACGTCGACAATTAAAATAATGTCAACAACCTACGATATTTTAGCGATTTGAAATCGAATGCGCCAGTTCGCGGGAGTATTTTGTAAAAGCGTTAAAGGTGATTTTTTTATTTGTTTCCTTTTGAAAAATGACGCATGAATAGTTTTCAAACTGTCATCGTGTTTTTATTTATTCAGTATTGCCGTTTCATCATGGAAAGACTGAGCCCGGCATAGCGTCTACAAATTGTTCAGCTTTATTACGAAAAACGTTCTGTGAGGAATGTGTTTCGTGCGCTTAGGCCAAGTTACGGTTGACATAGACCAATTAAGACCACTATTTGGAATACCATCGAAAATCCGCCTGTGAAATCATTCGTCCATATTCCTTCAAAAAAGAAGACGGCCTGGACGAACCTATGAATAGTGCTCGTTATTGCGCCATGATAACGGAATAATTGCTACCTAAAATTGAAGCCCGACCTCGCCGACATTAGTTTCCAAGAAGTCGGCGCTATTTACCATTTAGCGCGCGAAGCAATGTACTTATTGAAAAATCATGTTGGCGAGCAATTAATTTCACAGTTCGAGTAATTAATTTTACGGATTTAACGGGATCGTTGAATTAGCCATTTAAATCGTGTGATACCTCTAGACTCTTTTCTTTGGGTCTACGCAAAGTCCAAAGTCTATGTGAATAAACCAGCTAGATTTGAGGAATTGGAAGTGAATCGTGTCATTTGCCAAATACTATTCGATATTCTCAAACGCGTCATCAAAAAGTGGACTTTGAGAAAGGACCATCGCAGTTGCGGCCATCATTTGAAAGAAGTAATCTTTAAAAAATAAATGGCATGTTCTTTCGAATGATAACAAAGTTTCCATTCGATTAAATTGAATTTTTTGATATTTTTTAATTTTTGCCTTCCTGAACTCGAATTCGTTTTACCATGGAGTGAGTAAATTTCCAAAGATTATTTTTAATGAAGGTTATAACCTTTTTGTAAAGATTTCTATCAGTTGTGCCATGTAAAGAGTTCTATCGTTGTTCAGCAATTATTTTTAATACGTCGGTGGTCGAGTGAGCAAAGTCGGTGCTCCTAAAATCGTAGACCCGAGTTCAACACCCGTCAGCGGCCGATACTTTTTTAATTTGATTTCTGCTGCAAAATTAGTACAACACATTTTCTGTTGAAATCTACATAAATTTCTGCAAGTATAAGAGCCATCTCTTGTGTATGACCGTAATAAAATATACGGCAATGGTCAAATAAGCATAGTCCATTCTTGTTGCTAAATTTTCAATTTTCTCTATTGAATTGGCAAATATAAAATATTTGTATAGCGCTATGTATAATCGGCGGTGGTGCAGTTAATAGAGTCATTGCTTTTGCATTCGTGGACTCGAGTTCAATTCTCGTCAGCATCAATACTTTTTTAATTTAATTTCTTCGGCAAGTATAAGAGCCATCTCTTGTGTATGACCGTAATGAAAATGTAAGAGGCATTACTTGTGTGTTGCTAAAATTTTCAATTTTCGCTATTGAATTGGCAAACATAAAAGATTTGTATATAGCACCAAATTTATATACGCCGGAGGTGCAGTAAGCGCGTCGTTGCGCATTTGGAATTTTGAACTTGAGTTCAAGCCTCGGTGTGGCATGAAATAATGTTTAATTTAATTTATTTAATTTCTGCCTTCAATTGGCAAACATAAAAGATGAGTATAGCGGGCGATTCAATATATGGAAATGGTGAAGGATGGTAAGGTAAAAACGGTGTCATAGGATTTCGAATTGGGGGTGGGGGTTGTGCAATGTTCGAACCCTCGATTGATGTTAAAAAATTTAGCCGGTTATCCACACATTTCTCATTAAATTAAAAAAAAAATCTTTTTTGATTTAAAATGACCAATTTGCAATTATATTAAAAATATATATTGAGGCTTGAACTAGTCACGAATATTAGCCAATCGCACAGCTTCTTTTACAACCGAGCCACCGCCATAGATATAATTAGTGATATTCGTATCGTTAATATCTGCCATTTAAATAAAAAAAAATGAAAATTTTAGCAACGGCAATGGACTCAGCTTATTTGACCATCGCCGTACAATTTTCATTACCGCTCTATGCTCTATACCCATATACCCATCTTTTATACTTGCCACTTTTACATTGAGAATATTGAAGTTTTGAATAGAAGCTGAGTTGGATTTTATTAATTTTATTTCACCATCACCAATTTGACAGGAGAAATTAAATCAAAAAATGTTTGGATCGAGAATCGAACTTGGATCCATCACTCCAAAAGTCACTGAGTTTGCTCACTGCACCACCGTTATATATATATTTCATGCTACACAAATCTTTTATATCTGTCATTTGAATAGAAAATATTGAAAATTTTAGCAAAGGCAATGGACTCTGCGTTTATTTCACCATCGCTATATACCCATCTTGTATACATGCCACTATTTGAAAAATTTGAAAATGTTTAACAGAATCTGTGTGTTGAACCTATTTGAATACAGAAGAAATTAAATTAAAATAATACCGTCCGCTAATGGGACTCGAACCTAGGTCCCCAGAAATCCAAAGTCAATCACTATACTACCTCGCCCACCACCATATTTATAATTGGTGTTATGCAAATCTTTTATACTTTCCAATTGGATTGATAAACTTTGGAAATTTTTAACAGAAGCTGAGTTGAATCAAAAATATCCCAACAATAATATCGTTTGAAACTTAACTGAACTGCATAGTGCCAGGTGCCGCATTTAATGCGATGACATTCCAAGCAGTGTATTTCAAAGAAGTTAAAAATCTGACAAGCTATTCCTCCTTATGTTCTTAAAAATTATAAAACTTCCGTTCCAATCAATGATGCTTGATGCGATTTTGTAGGCGGGTCACAATATTGACCACTGACCATACAAGTTTTAAGTTTAAGTCAGTATATGAATAACATCCCAATAAAAAATTTCCCTATACAAACTGAAAGTATATCAAATAGGTATAGCTGAGTTTAAGTCTCAATTAAAACTAAAAACAAATTCAATTTAATTTTTTACAAATTAGTTCAATTCAGATTCTGTTAAATTTTCATTAGTATCTATTCAAATGGTGGTATAAAAAATGGATTTATCAGTAATGAAATTGTACGGCAGGGGTCAAGTAAGCAAAGTAAGGGGCGTTTGATTAGTAGACATGAGTTCAAGCGGCATTCGGGCTAACGTCTTTTTTAATTTAGCAGCAATGAAAATGTACGCTGATGGTCAAATAAGCAGAGTCTAGAAATACTTTTGGTTATAAAAAACTCGATCAGGTCAGATATTTTTTCTAGGTCAGTTAGGCAATATGTTGGTTTTCCAGTTGAAATCAGGCAAACAGTAATTCTTTTCCTTTAGTTGTAGTTAATCTAGAACCCCAGTGAGTATTCTTCGCATTGAAGCCACCACCTATTATGAAGGCGCTTGAAGAACTCTGAGTATTGTTTGTTTTTAATAGAATGTCTTGGTGGACAGTACAATCCTGCCACAATAATAGGAAAGTTTTTGGTTTTTATATACATGGACAAGTGTTGGTTACCTGAACGATTTGACTTTTTAATAACTCGGTAGAACTTATAGCCTTCCTGAACTCGAATTCGTTTTACCATGGAGTGGGGTGTGTTAAATTTTATGGCACGGTCATAGTTAATGTTCCCCCGATTATTTTTAATGAAAGTTATGTTCTGTTCTATACCGTTTCACCGTTATAAAGAGTGGCCCACTCTATATAACGCTATATATGGTTGTGGGGCAATTTAATAATTTTATAATGGATAAACATGACGCTGAAGTATTTGAGCACGATTAGTTTTAATTTCCGCTCTTTTTGAAAAGAGATTTAAATGCATTGACGGACATTCTATAAAACTATCACCAATAACGCATTGTTCCTAAAGAAATTTGGTCACCCTTTAGTGTGGAACTAATTGACAAAACCACTCTAGGAATTGTCTAAATTATCGACGTTGTCTACGTTGTTGACATTATCTACGAGTTGTTGACCCGTCAATCTAGAAAATAATAGATGACGCGTAAACGGCCATCCCTCTGATGATTCCAAATATAACAAAATTGTTAATGAGGAATTCGATAGTATGTACATATTTATATTATAATAAATTAAATGAATTTTATTTATCCTAAATTCTTTTTAAATCACAATACTGTTTTTAATTATTTGTACTATTGATGTATTTGCGCTTGTTTTATAATTGTACTTTACATTCGGTTATAACGCGGTAAGGATGAGGTCCGTAAAGCATGAGAGTATTAAACCCAGGGTCGTGTGTTAGAGCCCCACGCTGAGGGAACCTTTGGTGTACATAATTCGCAAAACGTGATACGCCTACATATGTTGAGGTTGATGGACAAATAAATAATATTGTCTTTATGCAATGTTCCTTTATAGACTTTAATTGAAGAAAACATTTAATTTCAAATTTATAAACATTTTTATTTATTACAAGTTTATTTTACTACAGCCCTAGGCGCTATTTTCTTGGCTAATGCTCTTTTCTGACGTTCTCCTTGACCCATTTTGTGTTTCTATAAAATAATAAATTATAAAAGGAATTACTTAATCGAAAATTGAGGGAAAAACTTACCTTCTTTGTACGCTCGGCCTTCTTGCCTTCGAACGGTTTTTTCGCCTTCGGTTTCTTTTCACTTTTTATATCATTTTCTGGCTGTGATGCTGGATTGATTTTACGCTTCTTTGCGAGTTGATTATTTTGGTTTTTTGTTTGTTGATTTTTCTTGGACGTTTTCTCTTTCTTTTTGGTCTTCTTCTCTAGACGTTTATTTTTCTTTTCCTCCTTCTGTTTTTTATTTGGAACATATCGTTCAACTCGGATAGGACGATTATCCAACATAGTTCCATTTAGCTCCAATCCTAAATGCACGGCGTCCGCACTTTTGAATCCAACGTATGCTATTCCTTTGCACCCGTGTTCATTTCGTAACGTACGAACGTAATCAATTTCTCCACAAGCTGAGAATATTTCATGTAAATCCTCATCGGTTGCACTGTATTTTAGATTTCCAATGAAAAGCACCGTTTTCCCCTTGTTCTCGTAATTTTTCTCATTTGCCATATTAACTCGTATATGCTTGCCTTTGAACTGCTTCCCATTTTCCTCTAGCGATTTTTGTGCTGAACTTTCTTTGTTAAAAACTACATATCCATTTAACGCTGGAAGTTGTTTAATTTGTTTTTGGTGTGTAATTTTTTTACCATCACCAGTTCGTAGCCGCACTGATTTGATCGAACCATGTTTTTGGAAGAGTTTTAGAATCTGATTTTTTTTCACCGTAATGGCCAAGTTACCAACAAATATAGTTTTTGGGGCATCGGCTTCTCGTTCTAGAAAATAAATGTAGTAATTTATATATGTAGATATATAAATTATCTTATTAGAAACATACCCCGTTTTATCTCTTCCAGCTTCTTCTGTTTTTCCTCTTCAGCTTCATCATTTTTTACTTCTTTATTGTCCGCTTGGCTATCGCTGTCACTATCACTTTCATCCTCAGATTTTTCTTGCAGTTCATTCAAAATCTTCTCATTGTGAATTTCATCATCACTTTCGGAGTCTGACTCAGTTAGAATTTCTTCATTAGACAATTCGCTACCGCTCTCTGTAGATGCCATTTTTGTATTTATAGATTCATTAAAATTTCGAAATTGATTAGTAAACAAATCAAAAACCATGCGGCTTTAGACGTTGTTTTGACGTTTATTTAGTTCAGTTTAAAATTTTTACTTTGATGTGATGACGCTAGTAGTATTATCCGAGGTACAACATTTTTGGCTGAAAATAAAGTAAGCAGTTCAGCAAATTTGAAACATCTTAAACACAAAATTGCGTTACCAGTCACTAATTAAACTAACGTGAAATTATATTAACATATTATGCATCTGTTCTGATGAAGAAATGGAAATTTAGTTATAATACTTAAAAACAGACTCCTGGAAATTGCTACGCACGGAACGCATAACCTCAATATTATAGTACGAATATTCTGATATATATTTAATATATATGGGTATTTTTGGTTTAATTTTCTTGCCGAAGTTTATTTTCTTGCCATTTTACTTATTGCTTTTTCTTCAATATTTTAATTTATTTTAATTTTACAAGGAGTGTGCGACGTGTAGCAAATCATTTAAATGGAGTTATCTATACTTAATATTTAACATGTATTACAAAAGCTGTAGAGTACCTAACACGAGCGAACAATGTTATAATGATAAGTTAAGGTAGAGCGTCACTGGTTTACTTAATTGACCTAAAACTGGGTGTCGTACAAATCTGTTTTTGACCACACAAAATTAGTTATAGATTTAAATGTTTGTGTATAACAAAGTTAAGTATATTTGCTTGCGAGTAATACACGGTTTTTCGCTATAGTTTATTCGTAACTACCTCTCAAAAATGATGAATTTTTGACGCAAACCATTTACCCTTAAACCAAATTTCCCAATAGTTTTTCACTAATGTTTAAATGTATATGGGAAGATAAAGATTAATTTACGTGAGGACAATTCGATTTTCGAACGAAACGGCATCACGCGAAAATTACTCAAATTTTAATTTTATGATGTTAATAGGCGGGAAGAAATAAACAGAAACAGGTTTGTGATATGTATACATATATGTACAGTTTTTGTTAAAATTTTCAATTATGTCAACTATAAAAGAAAAGTGTAGCAGAGCAACAGTAATGGTTTTGTACGGCAGTGGTCCTGTAAGTAGACAAAACTTTTGTTTTCATGTAACAGGGGAGAATAATACGAATTTGAATGAAGGCGAGAGGAAATCAGTAAAGGTAAGGCAATTGAATTAAAAAAAAAGTGACTCTACCATGGCTTGAACTCAAGTCCATGAAACGATTTTCAATGACTCTGCTTACTTGACCACCGACGTACAATAGCTCTTATTAATTATTTAAAGAAACAGCACGATTATAGCAAAAGCTACCACGCGCAAAATTGTTCGATTTGCTTTGGAAATCCAAAAAACGTATTGGGAGTGTTTCAAATCGATATACAGATGAAAATAGTAGTCATTTTTCAGATGAGGAAAAATTTGATCTGGTGTCTTGTTTCCACTACTACTCTTATAATTCAATATAAGATCACCATTTGCCACCAGTGGAATTTGTAACGATTTTTTAATTTCGCCAATCGATAGTTTATCGCCTGACATATTCAAAGTCAAAAATATGCCATTTATCATCATGGAGTCGCTAACAACACAGCAATGGATTTTGATTATTCAAATTTATTATGAAAATATTCGTTCATAAACAACAGCATTTCGTAGATTACGCGAGAGGTTTGGTCGACATGGACGTCCTACTGGGCAATTGGCAAAATTATTGATCGTTTTGAAGAAACTGGTTCAGTGGAAGATCGTAGACCGTATCATTATGTTAATCCAGTTCGTACTCCTGATGCAGTAGCAGTTGTTAGTGAAAGTGTTCGTAATTAACACAGCAAACCAACCAGACAACCGTTCACAAGAACTAAACATTTCACGAACCATGTTGATCAAAATAATCAACTCGCAAAGGAGCGTAAAATTAATCCAGCATCGTAAAATTATCGCAGCATAAGTTGTGTCAAGGAGAACGTCAGAAAGAGCATTATTGAGCCAAGAAAATAGCACTTAGAGGTATTATTTATATATTGGAAATTTACATGTTTTCCTCAATTAAAGTCTAAAAGTACATTACAGAGGTCATGGTTATCCATCCATTCATTTGTCCATTAATCCATTAATGTCCATAGGTATGTTTTGCAAATTACGGGCACAAAAAGTTCGCCCAACGTGGGGCTCGAACCCACGACCCTGAGATTAAGAGTCTCATGCTCTACCGACTGAGCTAGCCGGGCATATTTTAGATGAATGTAATGTACAATTATAAAACGAAGCGCAAATACATCAATAGTACAAATAATTAAAACCAATATTATAATTTAAAACAAAATTTATGAAAAATTCATTTAATTTATTATAATATAAATACATTTATTAGTCATCTGACTGAAAAATTGACAAAGCATCATCATTAAATACATCATCATCGATTTCCTCATTAATAATTTTTTTATATTTGGAATCATCATAAACACAATCAATTTTTCGGCTACAATTTAAATTAAAACTATCATTAGGTACATCAGTTCTTGTTTCAACAGGTATAATATTATAGTTATCACGCATAAAATTAAAAACCTCTTGCTTTTTAGTCAAATTGTTGAATGTAATTCGTTCTGCCTTCCTCATAATTTTTTCCATCATAAACGTTAAATGATGATGGAAACATTGAAATTGTATATCATCATCGGCCTTATGGCAAATATCAATCCAATCTTGGACACACGACATGGGAGTTTCATTAAAACCTGCGAACATTGCTGGGTTCGCTAACATACCACGTGCTGCCATCATACCATCACATTTTGTCATTTGATAATTACTGTCCGCATCCTCTAGAGACATAAGATCACCATTTGCCACTAGTGGAATTTGTAACGATTTTTTAATTTCGCCAATCGATACTTTATCGACTGCCTCACTCGATTTCTGATGACAAGTTCGGCCGTGCATGGTTAAGTATGTTGGGCCGCATTTTTCTAACTGTCGACATAGGTCAATAGTTGATTCAAGTGATTTTGGCAATAACCGCATTTTTATGGATATACTAAAATCTGAAGGTAAATTACGACGAATATGTAATATAATATCCTTTATAATTTGAGGACTATTCAACAGTGCACTTCCATAACCGTCATTCATCGCCCAACGTTGGGGACATCCACTGTTTAGATCCACACCATCCACATACGGATATATCATTTCACTAGCGTACAAAAAATCTAAAGATTCTTTAGCGGCAAACTGCGCTATCACAGGTGAATCATCTAAAATTTAAAAAAAAACATTATAATGGGTTATACAATAAAAGGAATGGTAGCCGTAGGAGTCCAACCATAATTTGTTGTGAATTCATTGAGTCGCGCTTTATTACTCTGATAAAATGAATCGGCCATAATCATTGGAGTGTATGTTAAATCCACACCATACCTCCGAATCAAATTTCTAAACTGCAATTTACTATAACGCACCATTGGGGCACATATTTTCACATACGTTCCATTTGATTTTGACACGTGAAATAAATCAGTTATATTTACTTTTGGTTTAAACTAAAAATTAAATCTTATTATAAAAATAATAATTTGTGAGTTGTTTTATGATAATTTACTTACATTTTTATAATTAAATTCCATTTTGACTTATAAATTACACGAATTAAAATACTTTAATTTGTTTTGGTTAATAAAAATCGCACATTGTAAAGGAATGTTGATGTTGACATTTCATCATGATAAACGAAATTCACAATGAGGTTAGTACTAGTACTAATGCAAAATTGGAAATTTATTGATCCGTTGTACTGCTACGACAGATCAGAGTTGCCTTAACTCCCAAACACAATTGCAATCGTATTGCCTCATACGACATAATGTTTCATTACTTTGTTATGTACCAATTCAGTTATTGTGTTTGTTACTTTTCAACACGATTGTCGTCAAAACAGAACTTGTCGGTGCAAACAAGTGTTCCAACGTTGTTACTTTCTGCAAGCACTAATAACGCATAAAAACGACATGATACACATTTGCAAAGTGCCTATACATACTTGCCATAGCCAAGTTTTCCTGAAATGTGTTTTAAAATAAAAATACGAATGTTTTATTTCCCTTAACTTTTTTTTATTAAAATTAAATTAATTTTAACAATTCTAATAGGAATGAAATTCAGATGATTTACATAATTAATTCGAAACGAAAAAAATGTGAAATTAAATCATGTTTATAAATATTCGAAATAAAAAAAATAAAAATAAAAGAGCCCAATTTGCTTCAACCACTATAACGCGGTGTCCACAAAACCAGGAAAAAAAATTCCATATTGTTGTTTTTGTAGACTAGTTGTTTTGGTACATAAAATTGTTTGCATTGGTTTAATCAACTTCTTCCATGTGGGAAGCATCTTCTGCATCATCAACAGGTGGTGGAAGTTCACCAGCAGCTGGAGCATCTTCAGCGGCCATGGGTTCATCTTCATCGATACCAAGCCCCAATTTGATCATACGATAAATTCTAGTTGCATGAACTTGTGGTTCATCAAGTGAGAATCCAGATGAAAGAAGAGCAGTCTCATAAAGTAAAATGACTAAATCTTTAACAGCCTTATCGTTTTTGTCAGCATCGGCCTTCTGTCTAAGTGTTTCGACGATAGCATGATCTGGATTGATTTCGAGATGTTTCTTACCAGCCATGTAACCCATTGTGGTTGTGTCACGAAGAGCTTGAGCTTTCATAATACGTTCCATATTGGCAGACCAACCATATTGCGATGTTACAATACAGCATGGTGATTCCACCATACGATTTGATACAACTACTTTTTCTACTTTGGTGTCCAAAACTGATTTCATTACTTTGCACAAGCCTTCGAATTTAGCCTTATCTTCCTCGCGCTTCTTCTTTTCAGCTTCATCTTCTGGTAATTCTAATCCTTCTTTGGTTACACATACAAGTTGCTTGCCTTGATATTCTTTCAATTGTTGGATGACGTATTCATCTATTGGTTCAATCATGTAAACAACTTCGAAACCACGCTTCTTGACACGTTCAACAAATGCAGAATTGCTAACTTGATCCCGTGATTCACCAGTTATGAAATAGATGTGTTTTTGATTTTCCTTCATGCGGGATACGTAATCCGCCAATGAACAGTATTCATCACCAGATGCTGATGTATGATATCTCAATAAATCGGCCAATTTAGTTTTGTTCGATGAATCTTCGTGGATTCCAAGTTTCAAGTTTTTGCTAAATTGATCGTAGAACTTCTTGAATTGTTCCTTATCCTCGGTTAACTCTTCGAACAATTCCAAACATTTCTTCACGATATTTTTGCGAATAACTTTAAGGATTTTGTTCTGTTGTAACATTTCACGAGAAATATTAAGCGGTAAATCTTCAGAGTCAACCACACCCTTGATGAAGTTCAAGTATTCTGGAATCAAATCTTCACAGTTATCCATGATGAATACACGACGAACATATAATTTAATGTTGTTCTTCTTCTTCTTTGCTTCGAAAAGATCAAATGGCATGCGACGTGGTACGAAAAGAAGCGCACGGAACTCTAGTTGACCTTCAACGGAGAAATGTTTCACAGCCAAATGGTCTTCCCAGTCGTTGGTCAACGATTTGTAGAATTCACCGTATTCCTCTTGAGAAATATCGGTTGGATTACGAGTCCAGATTGGTTTAGTTTTGTTTAATTCTTCGTCTTCGGTGTATTTAACTTTGACGGTTTTTTTCTTCTTTTTATTCTTCTCCTTGTCTTCGTCCTCATCTTCACCGACATCTTCCAATTTGGCTTCATCTTCACCCTCTTTCTTTTCTTTGTCTTCGCCATCTTCATCATCGCTCAATTCCTTTTCCCGTTCTTTTTCGACGAGCAACTTAATTGGATAGCCAATAAACTGTGAATGTTTTGTAACAATGTTCTTGATTTTGCTTTCTTCTAGGAACTCAGTTTGATCTTCTTTAATGTGCAACACAATTTTACAACCGCGCTCCATGGGTTCCGATGCATCAGCTTTAACAGTGAAGGAACCACCAGCTGATGATTCCCAAACGTATTGTTCATCATCGTTATGCTTTGATGTAACAGTCACTCGGTCGGCTACCAAATATGCTGAGTAAAAACCGACACCAAATTGACCAATCATACTAATATCAGCGCCAGCTTGTAAGGCTTCCATAAATGCTTTTGTACCAGACTTTGCAATTGTACCAAGATTATTAACTAAATGCGCCTTTGTCATACCAATACCAGTATCAATGAGTGTCAATGTTCTAGCATCTTTGTTCGGAATAATTTTAATATATAAATCTTTTCCAGAATCTAATTTTGTTGGATCTGTGAGTGATTCATAACGAATTTTATCCAAGGCATCGGATGCGTTTGAAATTAATTCTCGAAGAAAAATTTCTTTGTTTGAATAAAATGTGTTGATGATCAATGACATCAACTGGGCGATTTCCGCTTGGAAAGCAAAAGTCTCGACTTCTTGATCTTCGGCAGACATCTGGAATAAAACCATTTAAAAAACCACATTAGAATATCATATGAAAATTCCAGAACTCTAACCACACTTTTTCACACATTTATTTATTCATCACTATAATTTTTATATTCGTAAGAATCTCTCACCTTAATTGATTTTTAAAACGTTCACAGCAGAAAAAATCACAAAAATATCCTATAATCACTATGTACTTCCAAAGAAAATCACTTTTCTATATATCACACCGCTTAATAAATTTATTTTGGTTAAAGAGCTAATCGCTTGTTTGAACTGTTTCCTTCGCTGTTTGACAAACTATTACATACAACGCGCTACATGCAATCGACTTTATATACAAAAATACAATTTTCTAGAATATTCCCGAATGTTCTGGAAACTTTGACCAGATTTCCGGAACAAAATCGTATCTTTTATTAATTATAATTCCCGTATTTTATTATAACAATGATTTTATAATTAAATATAGTTATAAATTAGAATATAAATTGCAAAAAAATATATATTGTAATTCAAAAATTATAAATTTATTTAAAAAATTACTGCTTTTTGATTTCAGTTGTACTAAAAAATCGTGTTTTTTCGTTATTTTTGCGAAATGAATTTTCTCGAATTTGAGTTTGCGTATGTATGGGTGTAAATTATTATATTTTATACACGCTAGGTAGTGTATTCTTACTTTGACAAATTAGAAAAAATTTAACAGAAATTAATTTTTATTAGATTTTCTATGAAAATAATAATTTAGACATACAATAAATTAAAATTTTAAATATATAATTGTACATTTTGTATAGAAATATGCTAATTAAATGCTCATTTGAGAAATTTCACTCATAATTTTGCATCATTTGTTGTGGCCAAGGTAATAAATTGTCATTATTTTTTCGAATTGGATGAGTCAAGCTGGATTGGTACAAGTATTTATGATGCGTCCTATTAAAGATGCATTGTCATTATTCTATACGGTTCTACTTTTTAAGTCATTTCGATTTAGAGCAGTTTTTCGTTCAAATTATCATTGCCATCGGTAACTGATTCTTCGAACAGTTGTTCTTCCTCCTCTTCGACATATCCCAAGGAACCCGAATTTTCCATCATATCTAAATGAAAATTAAATTCAGCCGAATCAAGAGTCATCCTAAAAAAAATAAAGCATAATCAGAGCAATGTGCAAAAGGTTGTTGCTATGTTTAAAGTCCACATCATACCACAACATTTTATCTAGAAATTGTTTATCGATTAACTGAGGAAATTCAGTTTCATTTTCGTCAATTGGTGGTAGTATTCTAGGGCCGGTTGGGATAAGTTCCATTTGATCAGGTACAGAAAGAAACTCATCAATGTTCATTGCATTAAAAACCCTAAGGTTTATTGACACATTTGTTTGAAACATAAATTTATTTCTAGAAATTGGCGGAGAATCGAGCTAGAAAGAATAAGAAGAAAAAACACATGTCACTATTTATTTACATTCTCAATTTCATGTCGTGCACAACCATCTAGCGGTCGATCCGATAGTCGAATGTGTACTAAATATTAGGTTGATATAAAATATATGTATTTTACCTTTTCGCAATAATACTTTTCGGTATATTCAAAATAACCAGATGGATATATCGGCTTCGATTTTTCAGCTTTTGCGTATTTGCATATATTGCACTTTAACAAAATATCTGTAAACCAGCATGCAGTGCCTTCAGATAGGATAGTGATTTCAAATTTTTTAAATTTTCCCGATTTAATTGTTCCGCACGCTGGTTTCACATCGACTGAGTAATAATTTTCTAGACTTAGAGGTATCCATGTGTAGCGGGCACAATCCTTTGAATTATTTTGAAGTTTTATAATTTTAATAATCGATGTTGTCTGTTTTAGTTGAACGTCTAAGTGATTAGGAATCGATATTAGTGGAGTCAGAAGACATGATATTGTGTTGTTTGATGTATGTCGCACAATACCTCTCACCTTTGATTTGCATACTGCTTCAATTATAACACCAAAATCACCACATACACAAGATTCTTCAATATCATCTACCAATTTTATCCATTTAAACAACAATTCCAAATCGTATGGTTTAATTTCAAGTGGATTAAATTCTACTATTAACGGCTTTAGCTCCTTTGGTTTTAAAACAATATTTTTAGTAATTACTGTTAGCACTTCCAGATGTTCGGTTAAATTTTCAACCCCGATAGAAATTTCAGCGCAAAATGGATTAAATAACCAAATGGGTTGGTGTGCAGGATACGCATCGCACAGCTGAATCGGAAGTAGGGTTTTGCTCAACACCATTATCGTAGGATCAAGCCTCTTAACATCGAAATGAAAACGCCATTTGAGTGAAAATCCAATTGAATTCATGGAATATTGTAAATCATTGATTCCTTCCAAGCCATACTGAAATTCTATATTTATAGTAGAAAGTCCATTCGCATCAACTACTTCATCGAAAGGCAATATATCGAGGAGTTTTCGATGAATACAATTAAAAACTTGTTTAAATTTATTTGCACTAATTTGCTTGGTGACATATTGGCAATCGCATAATTGAACCCGTTTCATTTCAAAATTTACTTCATACTTGCGTAAATTACGGAAATGGACGGCGATATTTAATGGTGCGTAATTGTGTGGCATTTGCGGGACATTGAATAATAATTCAAATTTACTGCCTCTTTTATATTTGTGTAATATTTTATTGTTCCTGGAATTTTAGAATACTTCCAGTTATTTTGTAAAGAATATGAATTATTACATACTTATTAATCTGAAACAATTGCCAGTAATATTCTTTTGGATATGGTCCATTTCGAATTCCTATATCTTCAATTTTAAATGGGAAATATGTATCTTCGCATATAGCCATTATGTTGCAGGAAAATTTGCAACGACAAATGAATAACAATTTAGAACTATGTATGTAACTATAAATATTAGTACTAACATATTATGTTGTAAAACCAGCTTTCTGTCATGTTTACTAATTTCTTTAAACAAATTTACACCAAAGATGTCACAATTAAAATTGTATTTGAATTTTTTATCACAACCCAGTCGTGCTTTATATATATTTTTTAAATGTTCCAAAGTACCATTTGAATTGGTTAATGTGAATTTAAAAAATGGTGCTCATTTAGAAGATAGCTTTAAAGAAATCAATAGATTCCAAAAGGTTCCGTGTATTATTGATAAAGATGGTTTTAAGTTGTCTGAAAGTATTGCGATAGTACGATATTTGGCACAGGAGGGCAATATTGATGATTTGTGGTACCCGAAGGATAGTAAAAACCGAGCACTAGTTGATGAATATCTAGAATGGCAACATAATAATACCCGAATTGCATGTGCTATGTATTTTCAGTTAAATTGGTTGCTGCCGATTATGACCGGATCCGAATCCAATCCAGAAATGGTCGAGTGGAGCCAAAATCAAATGGAGCAAGTGTTGGACACAATCGAAAATATTTGGTTGAAAGATACCAAGTTTCTTGTTGGTAATAATATAACGATTGCTGATATCTTCGCTGCGTGTGAAATAGAACAAACCCGAATTCCCTTGTACAATCCGTGGGAAGGACGGCCAAAACTATCGCAGTGGTATCAAACTGTGAGAGCCATTACGAATCCACATTATGATGACGCTCATAAATTTCTGAATATTTTGGTAGAAAGAAATGCTAAAGCTCAAAGTAAATTGTAATAACGATCACAAGTTTTTTGGGGGTATGGTGATAAGATAAGATTTTGAAATGTACATATATATTTTTCAAAAATACATATAGTGATAGTGAATTATTTAAAGTGTTTGGACTCAACCTTTAGCATTTCAGTTTTATAATTTCTCATTTTATCTGCTCCCAATTTGGATAAACTGCGAGTATACTATAGATCCGATGGATAATCAGTCAAATAACAAAGTTAAAATGTCAACTCTAAAGTTTTATTTTGATTTTATGTCACCGCCAAGTCGGGCACTGTACATCATATTAAAAGCGAATCAAATTCCATTTGAACCGATTTCAATAGCACTTCGAAAAGGTATGTTATCAACACTACATATAATCAAAAAACCATTAAAGTATAAAGCTGTATTTCAATTAATTTAGGTCAACACCTAAGTGATGAATATAAGAATGTGAACCGATTCCAAAAAGTACCATGCATCGTCGACGATGATTTCCATTTAACCGAAAGTAATGCTATTTTTCTTTATTTATATGACCAAGGAAAGATTGATGATCAATGGTATCCAAAAGAAATTAAAAAACGTTGTCTTGTCGATGAATATTTGAGTTGGCAACATAACAACATTCGTATGTATGCTGGGCGATATTTCTTTGAGAAATGGATGAATTTATTGACTCAAGGATCTTATAATCCAAAAAAGGTGGGCATTTTAATCAAACAACTAGATAAATGCTTGAATGAAATTGAAAACCTATGGCTTCAAGATCATGCATTCATAACCGGCGATGAAATCACATTTGCTGATCTAATTGCTGTTTCGGATATAGAACAAACACGTTTGGGCGGTTATGATCCCACGGCTGGTCGACCAAAACTTGCGAAATGGATGGAATCGGTTAAAATCAAGACTGAACCGTTGTATTCAGAAACCTTTAAGTATCTTAATCTTAATGTTGAGAAAACTAAACATTTGATGAAGTAATAAATAATTTTAATAATTGAAATTTAAGTTTATTTTAATAAATCGTATTTTTCAACGCCAAGTAAGTGACCAACATCTTTTCCGACATTACGATGGCAATTTATATCAGGCATGCGAGCCGGGATTCCACCCAAAATGAAATATTAATCAAATGTGCCGCAGATTTATTGAAATTGAATATAATCACTTCAAACAATTAATTTGAAAATAGAGAATTTAGGAATTTTCGGAAAATTGATGTGCAGTTGATGTGTAGTGACGGGAAATAAAAACTCAAATCATTACGTAATACGATAACTTTTATTAGAACAAAATATAATTATTAATTGGTAGCCGTCGATAATGTTTTCAATTCCGGTTCTATATTTGATAGCTTGATCCGTACATAGAGATCTTCGTACTCTAAATCTGTTAACATTTTGGTCCTGATATCGACCAATGTCGCAAATCCCATTTCACTCAAATGCGAATTCTTGAATATTAATAAATACTTGATCGCTTTAATTGCCAAATCGGGATATTTTTTATCGGCCAATGCCCAAAAATAGTCCAGCTTTTCCTCATCAAATTTTGCCGCGATGAATCCATCTTTTTTCAAATTAAGTAGCATCTCTTTCTCACCCACCGAAAAATTCAGTGGCATTTTATCGGGATTGACATTAAACGGATTTCGAATCCACGAACAATTTTCAAATTCACTGGCTATCGGTAAATAACGATTCATATTATTTTGAAGACGTCGTAAATTTTCTAAAATTGCTGCCGTGATTTCGGGATTAACGTTTCGTTGTGACTCCATGATCATTAACTGTTGGAGATTTGAAAATTGTGTGAAATTATGTTGCTCAACATTAGTTTTATACATTTTTAGCAAATCGATCATGACAGCGATTTTGTCGTAAATGTGAAACGTAGAAAATTGCTCGGTTTGCAGATCACGATTTAATCGGCTGAAACATTCGAATATGTCGGCGAGATAGGCTAATTTATGCAACCAATTCGTGTCATTTATTTTATCTTTGAAACAAACTATATCCGGTATAGTTTTACATTTATCGCGCATCTCAAATAGTTTTGTTAACAGCCGACCATATGACAACCAATACTGGTCAGTATGATAAAAAATCTGTTGGTATTCCTTGTCCATATCACTTTCAAATTTTAGCGTAGCATTCATTTTTAGAATATTAATGATTGCGACAGAATCGTGTAATGTTTCTGCTAAAGTATCGGGCAGATGTTGTTCGATAAAAGAAGCACGTCGCGAAAATGTGTATGTTAAATTAGGTGCAAAGAAATTAAATATACGTTCCATAAAATGTTTGAGTGGCTCACATTGCGCTCGAACACCGTCCATACTGATTCCGACACAATTTTCCCAGTTTAATTGGTGTTCGCGCATAAAATTTGATGCAACTAAATAAATTTCGTCTGCCATTGGCGCCTCCAAACGTTGACAAAATAATATCTCGTCTTGGATCCGAGTCTCGTATTTGTAACGGGCGGTTACAATGATCGTAGTAAAGTTTTTGATATCTAAAAATTCAGCGACATGTAATGTAAAATATGGACTTTGAAGTATCCGTCTCAATAACTGATCTCTAATATTGTTTGACATGGATGTAATAGCGCGGCGAAACTCGTCGGTCGTTATCGTAATATTATTAATGCCTTGTAGGGTTATACAAGTATTATTAATGGTGTTTATCGTAGATGCCATATTCTTTATTGTAACGCCAAGTGTTTCGGGTAAACCCAATTTAATAATCGCTTGAGCAGTACTATACGGATCACCATCTTTTTCCATCACACAGCTCCTACTTGTAGTGGGTGGGGGTTCGGCAGGTACACTTTTCAGTTCTTCTACTCGCTTATAATGCAGCCCTGCATCGATATTGCCCGCCTCGTTTTCAAGCACCTCTTTAAAAACTTTCATAATGGGAAATTCATTTAGTGATAATTGTTTTTGATGATCTACCATGTGTAATATATATTTGTCGTTTGTTTTGAATACTTTTATACAAATTGGACATACCATATAATTTGTATCTTCATAATTGGTGCCAATTGAATTCACCACTCGTTTTGCTTTTTTTTCGGGTGTTTTGATTTTTTTCAAATTATCGTTGCCGTGCAAACGTTTCATAATTTGTTTTTTTAGTGCCCATTAATAATCGTCATGCGTGCGATAAATGGGACCGGTGAATAAACTTTTATTTAAGCTAAATAGCTACCTCATATAAATATAATTTATTTAATTTATATATAAATGGATGCGCACAATATTACAATTAAATAAACTGTTTTAACAGAACTTGAACAATAAATACGTCAATAAAACAAAAATAACTTTAATTATCTTGATAAGAAGCGTGTCGCGACAATAGAAGTAGCGCGCCCAAAAAACTACCTTAAGATACTCAAATGTCAAATCGATCATTTTGACGTATCGTAATCATAATAAAACAAACTATGCAAAATAATGCGGATTGTGCGGTACTCACAGATCGTGGACTCACAGATCGTGGACTCACAGTACACACATAAATAAATGATTTGTGATTCTGATTTCTCATAGACTAGTCATTCAAATCAATAGATGACCCTAAACGATTTACATTTCAAAGGTTGAGTGGAATGTTGAAACATTACAAATTTAATTCTATCTTTACATGAGGGTGACATATTATGCGGATTACATGAATGCAAGTGTCTCACCATTGGTCTCACTATAGCAAATGCACGATATTTGAACAAAACAGCATTATTAATTGTATGCTCACCGGTAAATTACCAATGTACAACATTTATTAACCCTGTAGTTTGTTATTATCAACAGATGGCGCGTTTCCAACTTTTTCAATCGTTATAAATCGTTATAAAATAATGTATATATTATGTACATAATTGGAGAAATAATAAAATTTTTTGACAGTTGATTATTCATTGAATATTTATTATTTTGTCCATTATATTTGTTATCATATCTATATCTAAGCATATAAGATAAGTTAACGAAAATTCATTCTAACAGTTTGGTTAATTAATGTGCCAGTATAAATAAATTTTGTATCTAAAACAAGAGGACCGGCTATTAAAACGTTTAACTTTTGCAAAACGTTGGGTAGTACTTCGAATTAATTTTAAAATAATAATTTCGTGTATGTTGTATGGTGCCCACCGGATATATGTAAATCCACATTTAAAAAATAATTTGCATGTGGATTAACCATTAAAGGATTTGGAGTAAAAAAGGGATTCCCCGATTGTGTTTATCACACGCATGACGCGTCTGCTACAATAATGAACGACATAAGAAAATATATGAAAAGTGCGCGAGGCGATGACGGTATGAAACAAATTAAAACACCTGAAAAGAAAGCAAAACGAGTGGTAAATTCTGTTGGTACCAATTATGAAGATACAGATTACATGGTATGTTCAATTTGCATAAAATTATTCAAGACAAACGATAAATATGTACTACATATGGAGGATCACCAAAATAAATTGTCACTAAATAACTTTTCGATTATGAAAGTTTTTAAAGAAGTGCCTGAAACCGATGTCGACAAGAATGTTCCGGAGCTTCATTATAAACGAAGAGAAGAAACACGAACAATTCCTATAGAACCTACTAGAAGCAGCAGTACATCGGAGAACTTTGGTGATCCTTACAGTACCGCACAAGCTATCATTAAATTGGGTTTACCCGAAACACTTGGCGTGACAATAAAACATTTCGCTTCTACAATCAAATCTATTGATTCACTTATAAACCTACAAGGCATTAATAATATTACGATAACGACCGATGACTTTCGCCGCGCTATTACATCCATGTCAAACAATATTAGAGATCAGCTATTGAGACGAATAGTTCAAAGCCCATATTTCACATTGCATGTAGCTGAATTTTTGGATATCAAAAACTTTGCTACTCTCATTGTAACCGTCCGTTACAAATACGAGACCCGTCTTCAAGACGAGATATTATTTTGTCAGCGGTTAGAAGCGACGACCGCAGACGAAATTTATTTAATTGCTTCAAATTTTATGTACACCTATCAATTGAACTGGAAAAATTGTGTCGGAATCAGTATGGATCGTGTACGAGCACAATGTGAGCCGCTTAATATTTTTATGGAACTTATTTTTAATTCGGGCATAGCACCCAATTTAACTTATACATTTTCGCGACGTGCTTCTTTTATCGTACAACATTTACCCAATATTCTAGCGGAAACACTATGTGATGCAGTCGCAATCATTAATATTTTGAAACGGAATACTGCACTTAAATTTGAACTTGATATGGACGAAGAATATCAACAGATTTTTTATCATACTGAACAGTATTGGTTGTCATATGGTCGCATGTTGTCACGACTATTTGAAATGCGTGATCAATGTAAAACTCTACCGGATATAGTTTGTTTCAAAGATAAAATGAATGACACGAATTGGTTGCACAAATTAGCCTATCTCGCCGACATATTCGAGTGTTTCAGTCGATTAAATCGTGATCTGCAAACCGAGCAATTTTCTACGTTTCACATTTACGACAAAATCGCTGCCATCATTGATTTGCTAAAAATGTATAAAACTAATGTTGAGCAACATAATTTCACACCATTTTCAAATCTCCAACAGTTAATGATCATGGAGTCACAACGAAACGTTAATCCCGAAATCACTGTAGCGATTTTAGAACATTTACGTTGTCTACAAAATAATATGAATCGTTATTTACCGATAGCCAGCGAAATTGAAAATTGTTCGTGGATTCGGAATCCGTTTGATGTGAGCCCGGCGAAAATGCCACCGAATCTTTCACCAGGTGAGAAAGAGATGCTGCTTAATTTGAAGAAAGATGGTTTTATCGCGGCCAAATTTGATGAGGACAAATTGGATTATTTTTGGGCTTTAGCCGATAAAAAATATCCCGATTTGGCAATTAAAGCGATGAAATATTTATTGATATTCAAGAATTCGCATTTGAGTGAAAGGGGATTTGCGTCTTTGGTCGATATCAGGACCAAAATGTTAACTGATTTAGAATACGAGGAGTCGTTTTTACGGATTAAACTATCAAATATAGAACTGGATTTGAAGACGTTAGTATCGGCGTCTGGCAATTAACTTACATAAATATATATATACAGTTACATACATATTTTAATATCCAAATTTAATAAAATTATCGTTTGTTACTCAATGAATTGAAGTTTTATTTTACTCCTCCCCATTGCGATCATTTGCCGAAAGTTGCCAATTTTCTAAATTACAGATTATTTAAAAAATACATGATATTTTAAAGTGTGCACATGTAGAAAGAACGAATCGTTCAACCGGATGAAACGGTAATTTGACAAATATTTCATTTCGGTTGGCATCCCGGATTGCAATTGGCAATGAAAAATGCGAAGAAACCGTATATATGTGTGTATAATGTGCAATTATCTATGTTAAACAAATAACAGACAAATATAATTACTGTTTATAAAATTAAATGCTAAAGGTTATAGTCCAACCACTACAAATTGTACCAACAATATATTTATTTTATCAAAATATACAAAAAATACATGTAATTTTAAATACATTTTAATCTTATCTCCATACCCCCAAAAAACTTGTGATTATAATTTACTTTGAGCTTTAGTATTTCGTTCCACCACCAGATTAAGAAATTTATGAGCCTCGTCATAATGGGGATTTGTAGCTGCCCTCACTGCTTGATACCACTGCGATAGTTTTGGCCGTCCTTCCCAAGGATTGTACAAGGGAATTCGACTTTGTTCTATTTCACACGCAGCAAATATATCAGCAACGGTTACACTATTACCAATAAGAAACTTGCCATCTTTCAACCAAATATTTTCGATTATGTCTAACACTTTTTCCATTTGATTTTTGCTCCATTCTACCATTTCTGGATTAGATTCGGATCCGGTCATAATCGGAAGCAGCCATTTTAATTGGAAGTACATACCACACGTCATTCGTGTATTATTATGCTGCCATTCTAAATATTCATCAACAAGGGCTCGTTTTTTACTATCCTTTGGGTACCAGGTATCATCAATTCTCCCTTCTCGGGCCAAATACCGTACTATGGCGATACTTTCAGACAACTTAAAACCATTATCAACAATACATGGAACCTTTTGGAATCGATTAATTTCTTTAAAGCTATCTTCTAAATGTGCAGCACTTTTCAAATTGACTTTAACCGTTTCAAATGGTACTTTGCCACATTTGAATAATATATATAAAGCACGACTAGGTTGTGATAAAAAATCAAGGTACAGTTTTAATTGTGACATCTTTGGTGTCAATTTATGGAATGCCTATATGAAACAAATTTGTAAACATTACATGACAGCTTAACAAAATAATCTTTTAGTACACATGTTCTAAAATCTAAATTGTAGGGTTTGTTGGGTTACATTCTCGACAATACCACACAAACCATAATAGTCATTATGCGTGTTTCTTTCCAATCGGACCATCGCAACCACTGTGGTTTGTTTCTTTGCTAAAAATAAACTACTCGTAGCTGCTCTTACATTTTACACAAACCAAAGTAGTTGCAGTTGGTGATCGTGATACCACACAAATCACAAAAATTATTATGCTCGTATATTTTGAATTTAGTTTATTAATTATTATTTATTTTGTAAAGAAACTTCTTGCTCGTTGCAAATCAAGAAAGAACGTGGTGCGCATTAGCCAATTGTGTAATTGGCCTTTTTTAAGGCTGCTAATAATTTTTACATCACCTTTGCTACAAAAACTCCATATGCTGATAATAATAATCGTCAAAATGGAATGTTTTCTTTAAATCATAAACAAAAACTTCAAATACCAAGTATTGTTACACTTACAACGAGGAGTAGGTAAATGAAAATCCAAAGAATATATTATACTTTTCAAATTTGTAATCATTTTGTTTTTATTAAATTTTAATTTTTAATTATATATTTTATTCATCATAATATATTTTCAATTTAATTTATAATTCAGTTACAAAATAATAATTTAAATTATAGTAAAAATGTAATTAAATTAAATTTATATTAATAATAGTTATACATTAATAGTGAAATGTAATACATAGTAATAATAATAAATTTAAAATTATATTTATTTATTGTTTTTATTTTTATTATATTTTGTTTTTAATTAATTAATTATATTTGGAATATCAGAAGACTAGAAAATTAAAATTTCTTAGTAAGAAAATTATAATAATAATTTAATTTAATTAATTATTTATTTAATATATATATTTATACGTAATTCATCATTCAAAATTGTAAATTAATAATTTTTTTTTCATTTTCAATATAATTAAATTTAATTTGTATTATGTTTCATCAAAAATATTTTTTTTTAAATATATATTTTTATAAATATATTTATCCCATTTTATTTATAAATTTTATAATTTTTTGTTGTGAAAATTGAGATTCTGCTTTTTTTTAGTCTACGTAGCTAATGTAATTAATAAAAATTAAAATATTTTTTTTTACCACAAATAGTATACCTTGCATTAGTTTCATTATGTTACGTTGTGTTAATAATTTGTTTTTGTTTTGTTTTAATTAATAAACATAAATAATTTAAATTATGAAGAAATATTTTGATTTAATTGTTTTTGCGTTAATCAATTGTTGCTGAATTGAGAAGGTACTGCAAAAATTGTTCGACAACTCATGTGTTATCAAGGATCTTATGAAAATGAACTAATTAATTATACCTAAGTAGTGTAATAAATAATACCTACATAGTTTTCTTATTTATAGTACATAGCCATTCGTTTAGCAGAAATGTTGAATATATTTTTTGTATGTACTTTTTATATGTTTTGTATGTACTTTAAATTAATATTTGTGATTGCTCTAACAATTGCTACAATAAAGTAATTAGTTTATTTAAGGTGCATCTACATTTTTTCATATTATTATTTTTTTTTTGGATTTTTTTTGATTATTATTAACAAAAAGCATTTTAACCATTTTTTTTATTAATTATAATTAGTTTGTTCTGAAAAATTATTCAGTCTCATTAAAAATTATAATACTAAAAAAACATAAAATATAAAATTCATTTTCAAACTAATTTTTAGTCAAAAATTATGTTAATTAATTATATTTAATTTTTTTTGTGTTTGTCTATTAAACTTTAATTTTTGATAAGTACTCTTTAATAATACACATATATGTTGTATATGTAAATATTTCTAAAAAAATGTTGTTATATTCTTTTTATATTAATAAATATTAAATTGTTTATATATTTGGTAATTATTTAAGGTCGGATTGTAGGAAGTTAGCTTATATGAACGCGTATTAGCATTGTTATTAACCAGCCTCGGCGACAATGATAAATTGTTAATTACCACAAAATCAAAGAAAGTTGTTCAGTTTCTCGAAACCCAAAAACGAATTGGTTGCATTCCGTATGTTGATTTTTTCAGTTCCAGTAAAGATCAAACGTTACCGAAATAAACTTCAACTACTGAAAACAATCTTCTGTCGAGGACTTTCTATAGCTGACAGCGGACATTATGATGTGTAAGTGTTACGGTCATAAGCCCCCATGACGTTTAAACGATGGAATTTGTTCAACATAATATTTACTCGTGTCTTTGATTATTTGGCAAAATTGTTACTACTAACTAGTAATGGAGTTTAAGAGTTTGTATACATATTTTGGTTGTTGGGAATTTGAGAAAATATTTGTTTCTTCTTTATCTTATTGATAATTTGTGTACATTTATGTTAATTTTTAAAAATAAGGATTTACGAATACGATGTTTTTACCTTAAATAAAATTAGGGCCAGTACGTACACTGTATCAAGATATAAAAAGTATCAATGTTTGAGTTAAATTTGAATAAAACAGTAATGTTTAATATTAATTGATTCAAAACTTTTATTATCTGGTGACAGTTTGATTTCAACTTTCTAAATTATGTCAGATTTATGCCGATATATTCGATAATTGTGTTACAGATTTTTAGAAAACCAAACATTCAAATTCGACACAAATGTAATTAATTATCCATCAAGTTTAATTGAAATTATTTTATAACTCGAGATTTGAAGGGGTTAAGAGGAATTTAACTATTACTATAAAACTTGTTTACTAATGTTTATAGTAAAATATCATTAAAAATACTTGCCAAATTATATTAAATTTCACAAATTTCTCATATTAGAGTTCGAATACACTTTGATGTACAAAAAATTTTATTATTAAAATAATTTCAAAATTTTAAAAATGATATTTCATAAAAAATAGACATTAGCTTAGGTTAATGTTAGTGGAAGAAAATCGATTTGATCCAACAACCGAAACTTTTAATTAGAACTAAAATTGCAGTTCCATCACGATTTATGCCCGCTGAAATTGTTAGCACAATTAATAATGTAATAACGACCATAGCACATCATTCCTAAACCACACGACCAAATCAATTACGATAAATAATCATATTTTTATAAAAACTTACAATTTTATAACAAAAAAAACAGTTTTTTAAATTTAATTATATAATTCAATCACACTCAACTAAGTTAACATTATAGTTATGAATTATTTTCCATCATATATAGAGTTTTCAAAGTAATATCAGTTTCCATTTTTGTTTTAATTTTTGTAATTTTCTTAATCTTATATCCTAAGAGAGCGTTGTTTTGTTTTCATTTTTTTTATCTGTTAATTAAAATATAAATTACAAGTAATATTTATTATAATTTAATGTAAAAATAACGTAAAATAATAATAATTCAATAAATTGAGCTTGTAATTTTATAAAAATGTAAATCATATAGTATGGAACTGAAAAAAATTGTTACAGAAAATATATTTATTATCACAAAATTCAATTAAATGAATAAAAATAATAATAATAAAATAAAATAAATATAATTTATTAAATAATTATAAATTAAATAATTAAAACATATAAAATAGGCCTCGAATTCATATTCATAAATTATATATATAGTTTAGCATATAAATTTTAATTAATTACATTTGGCTTTCTTTTCTCCATTGAAATGTACTCGATTTCACTCCAATACTTGACGATCCTTGATTATGATTATTTGACGAGCTTATATTTAGGATATTATTCGCTCGCCGTATTACTTGGGCAGCGGAATCAAAACGACTTCGAATCATTCGAACAGCCGGATTTGTTGCGATACCACTTCGTTTTTGTTTTCTACACAGGAATATAAACAATTATATCAATTAATAAATATTTAAATAACAATAATAAATTAGAAATTATTTCTCACCCTTGAGACACATTGCAATCCTTATTATTTCCTAATATAATTCTCATATGCGTGTCACGTGCAAAATGTTGATCGGCCGCTACTATTGAAAAATTATTTACACCACTACCACCAATTTCAGAAAAATAGGATGATGGTTGATGTTGGCCCGGTGAACTAATATCACTGCTCGGTGAATGTGGTGGGGTTGCATACAATGGTGACATGCAATCAAACATGTCAGCTTCATTTGCTGAAATATTTGTTGCTATAAAATTAAATTAAAAAATAATTTAAATGTTTTATTTTGTTAAAATTGCATGTAATCAATATAGCAGCTGTATTATGACTATACAACTGCAGGTTTGTTCAATTATTTCATAAAATTAAAACTAATTATAAAATCTGTAAATTTGTAATGATATTCAACATTACAGAATACAGCTAGGATATGTCCTAGATTGAATTATGTACTATTATTAGTAAATGTAGTATAGAATGATTAATTTGTCGGGTCTCATCATATATGATTTTGACA
Organism: Tipula unca; assembly: GCA_951394425.1. Classification (NCBI taxonomy): domain Eukaryota; kingdom Metazoa; phylum Arthropoda; class Insecta; order Diptera; family Tipulidae; genus Tipula; species Tipula unca. Next base: position 35,432,910 of record OX596381.1, read on the forward strand.
TACAGTGTCACGTTTTACAAGAACAATATCAGTGTTATTCAAGCAAATGTGTATCAATAAAGATGAACGCTGCCCCAATTGTATAGTACTCGTATATGATATCTGATAATATCTTGTTGAAATAGATGATCAAACTAATAATGAAATTAATTTCCAGCTTTCACAAAAAATTAATATTAACATTTTTGTGGCTTTCGGACATTTCTTGGCCTATAATATCTCGCTATATGTATAGCTTTCTCGGTATTTCTTTCAGTATTTCTGTGCCATTTTAAATTGGTTCAGTTGTTAAGTCGTGTAATAAAATTATCTATACCATCATAATCTGATAAATTTAAAATCACGAAAAGAATCGTAATTGACTCAATTTTAAACAATATTCTAATCACCATGTTGAGTAAAGATTTTTAACAAGCTATATTTGAGGTTTAGGGCAATTGTTTAAAATTTTAACCGTATTTTACAAATCGATGCGATTGTGTATTTAATTTTACAACTTACAATTATAACCGATTAAGGAATTGATTAGAGTTTAATTTTAAAAGATTTTCAATATTTCACTGTTTCATAATTTTTATGATTTTAAATAAAATGATTACAAACTTTCGTAAAATTAAATATTAGATTTTAAGAAATTATTTTTATTTTTAAATTAGAATTCGACAATTATATAACAAAAATATATTTGTCTCTCTCCACCTTGGAGTGAAGATTAGAATTTTTCTAAGCTATTCCAAAAAAAAAACTAAAACACTTGTTAATTTATAAAATTATTCCAAAATACAAATCTAAAACAATAATTTTAATAAACACTTACCTATATTCGTTTGATATTCGTTAACATTTGGTAAAATTTGCGTAAACTTTTGAGCATTTTTATCATATTTCGTTGAATTACCACCTACACCACCGACAATCGAATGATTTGATGATCGTGAACCATGTCTTGTATGCTTTTGTAATTGTTGTGTAAATGAAATTGGTGCCTAGATGATATAACATAAAATAAGATTAGTAGTCATATAAAATTCCACCAAAATAATACTAATACGACTTACGTCATTACTGCTTTCGGTTGATTGATTCGATACAACACTTTTACGTTTCTGTAAACTGCTGTGATCCGAGTGCATCGTGTTCTCATAAAAATTACTACTTTGTGTTGAATTCGTTGTATTTAGCATACCAATATTTGGTACTAACAAATTCGGACTGTGTGATGTTTGATTTATTGCGGGCGGTAGTAAAATTTGCTTCTCGGTTGGCTTCTCTGGTGATTTTAGTAAGAGATTTTGATGGCACTGTTTCATTTCTAAATTTGTTTCGTCTGAAATTAAAAAAAAAACGTTATTGATCCTAGACCTAAGACCATAAAACTAATAAAATTGATTTACTTTTCGCGAAGCTTTCTAAAATTCGTAACACACTAGTACGATTGGATTTGGCTGCTAATTTAATCGGCGTACGACCACAGTGGTCTGACTTAAATGGATTTGCTCCGTACTGTAACAGAATTTTAACACATTCTTCATGACCCTCTTGTGAGCATATTCCGAGTGCTGTTGCACCTTGTTTACAGGCGTGATCTCCTAGTGCTCCATAGTACAGTAGTATTTCCATTACTTTATGATTACCTTGCCAGGCGCACGAATGTAAAGGTGTTCGACATTCCAAATCCATTGCGTTAACATCGGCGCGTCCTTTAAATGAGAAAATGTTATTAAAAAAAAAACTCTGAACCCAATTTCTGAATCAACTTACCCATCGCTATTAGCATTTTCACCATTTCCACATGTCCTTGCCAGGCAGCTACATGAAGCGCTGTTCGGCCCTCGGCGTCTGGTATATTTACATCAACATTTGCGAATTCGAATAGAAATTTAACCATTTTGAGCTTATTTTCAAGTGCCAAGATATAAAGTGTCGTCCGAGAATCAGCATCTTTTGAGTTGACATCACAACCGTATTTCAATAGCGTGTGGATGGATTCGAAGTGGCCTAACAAAAATATAGACGTTAGACTCTATAATTTAGAGATATTAATATATAGGACTTACCTTCTAAGCAAGCCAATCTAAACGCAGTTTTGCCATCATGCGCTCTTTGATCGACACACGCACTATGAATATCCAACAGTGCTTCAATCACAGCATTATGACCTTCCTGTGCCGCAAGATGTAGCGCAGTTTTACCCTCATTATCACATTCATCAATTTTAGCGCCAGACTCAAGAAGTTGAATACATATGTCAGCATATCCTTCAAACGCAGCATAATGGAGTGGTGTCCATCCAGCATTATCACGATGTGTTTCATCTAAACCACGATCCAGAAGTTGACGAACGGTTTCTAAATTACCTTGAGCAGCAGCGATCGATAGAACCGTGCGTCCTTCTGAATCCATACAATCTATACTACAACCCCAGAAGAGCAATAATTTTACTACATTGGCATGACCTGCGGTACATGCGGCCCATAACGAAGTACGACCCATATGATCGGCTAAGTCAGGATCAGCGCCGTTTTCTAATAGTAATTCACAAATTTCTGAATTTCCTTCGAATGACGACACTAACAGTGGAGACATGCCGTCATTATCTAGTTGGTCGGTATTTGCACCATGTTCCAGTAGAGTTGATATTACTTTATTATATCCGGAGCTGCCACACAGTGCGGCGACGCATAGCGCCGACCGTCCATCTAAGTCTAAATGATTAACATCTGACCCATTTTCTAATAATATTTCTACAATGTCATAATGACCCATATATGAAGCCGCGATCAAAGATGTCCGACCTTGTTTGTCGACTGAGTTTACATTTGCTCCAGCCTCTAGTAAAATTTTTAGAATATCTTCATGTCCACTCCAGGCAGCTGCCCGTAAAGCAGTTCGTCCTTCACGATCTGCATAGTCGATCGCACAATCTGGATGAGATATTAGTAATTTTACAACCTCTGTGTGTCCACCCCACGAAGCCGACCGTAAAGGCGTCCAACCATCGCGATCGGGGTGATTTACATCCACTCCTTTGGTGCGACCCGTTCCATCATTTAGCGGTTGCTTAAAATTTAACAATATTTTAACAATTTCAATGTATCCATTTCGAGCGGCAATGTTTAGGGCGGTTTGTCCGTGAAGATCTTCAATTTCGAGATCTATTGGATCTTTGCACGCTTTTAGAGCCCGTTCCAATAGTAAATGGTTTCCCTCATTAGCTAGAATATGTATTAGAGCTTTCCCTTTATGCAGCTCAAGTGCACTACTACTAACACCTGCATTACTATTATCATAATCGGGATTTTGGGTTGATGAGGTTGTAGTCGATTTCGCTTGCGATATATCCGTATTATTTCGTAGACTATTTGTCCGTTGAATCTCTTGTTGGCAACTTTTTTCCGACGAAATTAACAATTCGGCAAGTTCTGAATCGATATTTTGCGATTTATCTGAATGATGTTCGGGCGAATTTATTAGTGAGGATTCACGTGAATCGATATTATTGATGCCGGTTTCGATGAGGAGCTTTAAAATTTTGGCATCAGTCGGCAGATTTGGTTTAAAAAAGTCACATAAAAATTGCATGAAATCCGCATTCAATTCGCTATAGAAAAATTTCTCAAGCATCTTCTTGGTTTTTGGTAACAAATTTTTATCATTCTTGCATTCGTTTTCACACTGGTGGCAACAATTCAACAGATTCGTGTAGAAACAGTCGGATAGATTAGTTTTCGATTCGAGCAGTATTAGAATTAAATCGAGATTGATATTTTTGTTGATCAAATATTCACCCGACTTGATCAAATGATGAATATAACGACGGACTAGATTTGGACACAGAGTATCCGAGATGCATGTGTAATACATCGAGATCATTATATGACCTTCGTTGACATCACACAAAAATTTTTTCGTCGAAAATTTCACATCAACCAACCAATCGCAAAACGAGTTGTGGAATATTTTGATTTTCTTATTTTTATCATACTTGATTATGTTATTCATGATAATAAGCCGCTTCTGGAATTCATCCCGATCGATCGTAAAATTATGCATGCGCAAGCAATTGTAGATGAAATCCTGTTCAACATAATTACTGCACGCGAGTAGAATATTCAAGATTGGACGAATTTTATTGTACTGTTTTTTGTTAAAGGACTTTTGACAGATGTACAAATAGAGTCCGTTTAATGTGCACGGTATCAATTTTATCTCGCGGAACGTGAAAAAATTATCCTTTATCCCGTTGAGTACTTTCTGAAGATATAAAATACACCCATTCGACTTAATATACAATTGATTCAGATTCTCGATTATTTCCTTGGTTAAATTAAATATACCTTTGAAATCGGTATTCAGCCGATTTATAATATACTCCTGCACATCCTTAACGACATGAGATTTTCGCAAATCATCGAGTGTAATTTTTTTGAATCCATTAAACATTTTCGTGATGTATTTATTCTGCTTTTTCGCGGTGCACAGTAGGAACAACCACTTCGGAAACAAATGGAAATGATTTGAGAGCAGTTCGGCGATATTCTTCGATTTATTTATAGTGTTACCATTCTGTCGACTGTTCGATGATGTTTTTAGTGTTGTGATCAAAGTTCCATCGTTTATATAATTTTCATCGATCGAATCGACTATCAGAAGTAATGCACTTTTCGGTGGTGTTAGTTCGAGTAGTGGGAATAGAATTGCTTTTTTGAAACATTCATCCGGATTTTTCTCGATATTATCGACATTTAGGCTATCGAAAATTTCCGAATTGTTAATCAACATTTCGTAGTATTGGTTGGCAATAAGCATTCGGCATGATTTCGATTTAGGTGGAAGTGGCGTTGGCATCGCATTACTTTCACTTGAATCACCATTATCGTTCAGATCAATTAGGTTAGGCGCATCTTGTTTACTCACATCATCGTCTGGTATATGCTCGATAGAAAGATCGCTTTCTTTAATCTCATTTTTTGTACCCACTTCAGGATCAGATTGTGATTCTTTTTGACTTTTATTCATTTCACGAATTGGAATAGGAATTTTACTAATTTTCGTTTTACTTGGCGTGGACGAACTGGATGATTTTTTGGAGGGAGACACGATCACTTCTTCGTCGACATCTTTTTTGGTCGATATAACATTATCGTCTTTCGTTGTATTTGGAACGGATTTAGCGGTAAGCGGTGGGTGTGTAGTATATGGATAAATGGAAACTTCTCTCGATGTGGTCGGTGGGTTTGGTGCCGAATTTTGTCGCCTGAACATTAAAAGTTTTTTAACTCTCTCCTCTGCACCATTTTCATTAGACGGTGCTTCGCATTGATCCTCACATTCGCGTTCAATGTAACTCGAATGACTGAGAATTTGAAGAATGATACTACGGATAAACATGCTCAAACTGTGACATTCGGGATTTTGTGAATTGATAAAATAGCAAGAAAGTAGTCTTCGATTTAGTATGCCTCTAGTCCCAGTCGTTCCTTCGAGTATATTCTCACAAATACTCGTTTTACCAGAGCCATTCGATCCGAGTATTAAACATCCTAAATGCGGTTGACTTGAGTGTGAAGGAATATTGGACCGTGCAAAAAATGAGGTCGATGTAATAGCTGCACTATCATTTATGCTCGATACTGGTTTCTCACAAATTTCATTATTCGGCGGAATTGGTATCGGTTTTTTAACCGCCCGCTGTTCCAAACACATTGCGATTTTTTTCATGACCCACTCTCGATTAATATTAATTTTAACTTGTTCACTCGAATCATTTCGTTTGAACGGCAGCCGAAGCGAAGTTGGCGCAATATTATTGCCACTAATATTTTCCGCACCAGGTAAATAATCATTATCGATTTTATTCACAGTTTTATTCGGGGACGAAACTTTTCCATTTATATTCGTTAGATATTCTAAATTTGTGTTGCAACGTGCCTCCAACTCTGCCATCGTATAATTTTCATCCAACTTTAAATTTTCCAATGCAATCGAATTCATTTCACTCGTCTCCGTTGGCTCAATGATAACGTTTTGTTGTACAAGATTTGCGAAATGTTCTTCTTTGGTGAGAAATGAAAAATTTTGCTGAATTTCACATTTTTTATGTTGCTGTTGTTGTTGTGAAGCATCTCTTAGAAAATTTCTTATCCGTCGATCTTCCTCCAATAGCGATTCATTCGATATATTTTTATGATGATGATGTTGATGGGGTTGCGACTGATATGAATCTACTACTATATTCTCATTATTCTCGATTTTATACTCTTTGGACGAGCATGACGATGCATTTGACGGTTTACCATTGTTAAATTGAATTTGACTGTATACCGTCTTTTGGGCGATTTTACTCGTTTCGTTGTTACGTTTCGATGCGTAACGATCCGATTTACGTAACGGGGTCGCATATAATAACTCCTTGGGCTTTTTACTATTATTATTTGGGCTACTATTATTTACATTGTTGTTATTCGTTTGATTATTATGATGGTTATTGTTTATGTTATTAATTGAAGTGTTCGTAATAATATCGTCGTCGCAATTGTTTGCTTTCTGTAAATTATTGTGACATGGGAGATTTTCATAGATTTCAGATTTTAAATCGATATTTTCCGGTTTTGAAGACATCTTGTTTTATATGTAAATGTATTCTCTTTTTAAAATTAGTTGAGACTTTCTAAATATTTCCTGTTTTCATAATACAAATACGATTACTATAACGATTATAACAGGCCATTGTAGTAATATATAGTTTATTAATTTTATTATAGTTTTGATTTTTCATCTCTTATATACATTATAGTTTATTTTTGGTTTTCTTCTTAATATGTGGGCGGATAAGACAACATACCAGAATAGATTGTGTATAAGTTTTCTTAGTTTTTGTATCTTAAATATATTTTATTGCTCTTCAGTGATGTGTGTTGTTATTGTACGTCTAAAATATGGTTTCTATCAAAAATGCTTCCTATAATAAAAATGAAGAAAACAACGAAGAAAAGTTGTTAATTTATTGAAGATAAATGTAATCTAAGTAACAAAAATTCTTAATTTATTAAATGGTGTTTTTTTCATCTTAAGACGTTCATGGATCGTTTTGACGAAAAGAAATGTGATTTGTTTTATTTATTGCTCTGTTCTGTTGTCTACTATGTCAATAGAAGTCAGAATTTCTTCGAAAAATTTGACTTCTAAATAGATGTGATATATGTGCTGCTGTGCTGCGCCGTCCACTATAATTATAAGTGGACTGATCAATAAACTTAAATTTTGTTTTAGCGAAAGTTTTGTCTGAATGGAGTTATTATTCGATATTTATTTATTTACTAAAATTTTTTCAGTTAAGAAGTCATTCAGATTATCAAAATAATGTATTTCGAGAATCAAACTGAAATTGTATTTTAAATTATACCGGACTATTTAGGCAATTTTGATCAAATAGTGAGAAAGAATATTCAACGAACACCTGCTGTCTCTAATCTCAAAACAAGAAACCAGTTTTTTACTTTTTTGTGAAGATTCTTTTAAAATTTGGCCCCTTGGCGGCTACGCTTGCAATTTGATTATGTTTTGAGGAAGGAGAACTTAATTCAAAACGGGGTCTTGTATTGAGCAACGATTTCGGTTACTCGGCATTTTTGTGTAGACAATGATAGTATCTCAGTATAATAGCCGAATGTATTACATCCAACTCCATCTCAATTCAATCTCTTACTTTATACCAAATTTAAAATCTATGTCGAACGGCTACATTTTCTTATTTTAATTAGGTGTAACTTTGGTATTAATCATAATCTTTGGAAATTAACAATATTTTGTAGTTTGAACGAGGAATTCTTGAAGTATATTGGCGTAGAAAGCGACGACAATGATGAATTTTTTTAGCTTGTATTTTATTATATCATTGCATTAGGCTTATACATATCATATTGCTTAGTATAAAATCCCCGTTATATAATCTAGAAATGGAATTCGGTAATATTTCGGGCTAATATATTAATATAAGGTTCGGGCCAAAGAACTGCTGAATAGAAAATTATTTAAGTATGCACATATAATTGTAAAATATAATCTAAACAATAAGTTATAGAAAGTTTCTATTCAATTCGTAATGAAATTTTAAACAAAACAACGATACGTGAAATCTAATTTTTTTTCATCGAAATTACTCTCATATTCAGTTATTCATTCATTATATCTTTTAAATAAAGTGATTCATGCATGCATGATGAATCTATAACACTGTGACGCTTATAATTATATAAAACCAGACGTTCCGCGTTCGATAATATGATTCGGTTTCAAATTTGTAAACGCAGCAAGAATTTTGTCAAATTCTTTTATGTTGAATGAAATTATAGTAAAATCAGCATGCATCCTCGATGCATGCAGCATGAATTCGTTGATATATTGATGGCTACATTTTGAGTGTTTATGAAATTTTCTAGACTAACAAAAATTTTATAAAAACTTTGCTGTCATTATTTTAAAATATTTCAAAATCATACAGTGTTATTTCTACTGTATTTTAAATATGATGTTAAACATATGTGTAATTGAATCCGTTGCCAAATTATTATATATTTGTTTCAACATCAATTGTAAAATTATAAAATTAACATAAAAAAATTTAATTCTAGAATTTTATTTATTCATACTCATCCATACATACTATTTATGCGCGTATTCTCACTTGTATTAATTTTGTTAAGTGCCGCCCTAACCGTCAGCAGCTTATTACATTATATGTAGTTATATAATATACAACTCATCTAAGTTGCTTGGGTAATTAAACACGATTTATCATCGGTTAAGAATTCAGTAATTTGATGAACAATAAATTAGAGAAAAAAAACTATTACATATTTATAAATTTTACGATTTCACAAAATATTGAGAAGCCAGTACATACCCATATGTGATGCGGGAGACTTTAATGCTTATTATTGTTAATAAATAACATGCATTCTAAATATTAAAATAAATCTGGACAGTCTCCAAATTTATATACAAATTATGAACGTTTTTCGGCAATAAAATGATAAAAAGTTCATCGACTTGTAAAATACTAAAAAAAACTATTCTCTAAACATGTATTAGCCATATAGTTAGTTTATTATTTTTAGGGAATCAATTTCTCATTAGCTTTAAAACAAAATCATCATCATCAATTAAATCGAATTAGAAAACCAGCTGATGCTTAATGTTTATTTTGTCGAATTTGTTATTTTTAGATTCTCTAACTAATCCAGTGTTTCATAATCTTTGTCTAATACGGAACACCAAATAGCAAAACTGTCCAATAAAACTATACAGTGCACTTAATTTTGTATATTGCAATTTTTGTTTATTTTGATTTGGGTATTGATGAGTAAACTTATTTTAGTGTGGGCCAACCGCATTACATTTACTAATTTAAAATAAATAATAACAGTGTTAAAGGCCATTACTGGCCCCTTACTGAATCAACAATCTGGCTCCAACGGTTTCGATCCTGAGCTTGGTCTTCATACTGTCTTAGACAATCTGAAGAGGCCAAGTCGTTCTCTACATCGTGGAGCCATCGTCGCCTGCAACGACCTCTGCGCCTACCATATGGTGGCTCTCCTTTCAGAGATCGCTGCACAATTCGTTCCGGATCAGCACGCAGAACGTGACCGAGCCAGCGTACTCGCTGAGATCTAACTTCATGTACAATATCGGGGATCTTCATCAGATCTCTGATCTCGAAATTGTACAGAGCTCGGTATGTACCATCTATTTCGCGTTTAGGGCCGTAAATCACACGCATGATTCTTCTCTCAAATGTAAGGAGCCATCTCTCGTACTCATCCGTCAGCGCCCAACTTTCACATCCAAACATAACAACGGGCCTGATCAACGCTTTGTAAAGCTTCAGCTTCACGGCACTTGATAAGTGTTTAGATTTTAGCAGTGGCCTTAGAGGATACAAAGAACGACTGCCAGCTGCCAGCCGCACTTTAATATCCTCACCCACACTGTTATCGTGAGTGATAAGAGAGCCCAAATATTTGAACCTCCTCACTCCCTCAAACGTGTGGTGGCCACTACTAAAATCTGGTGTGCCATTGTCTCTAAAACCAGAGATCAGGTATTTCGTTTTGGACTCATTGATCTGGAGTCCAACAGAAGCTGAAAACTCTACAAGCGGATCAAGTATTTCTTTCACTCCGTTGTTATTCAGTCCAATCACGCATATGTCATCTGCATATGCAAGCACTTGATTGGACTGGCGATATAAGATGTTACGCTGAGGTGTTTCAGTTTTACGAAAGATGTACTCCAACATGAAATTAAAGAGTATCGGGGACAGAGCATCTCCCTGACGAACACCCGAGTTAACTGCAAAAATTGTCGATAGCCTGTTCTCAACTTTAACACAGCATTGAGACTGCGTCACTGTCATCCTACACAGTCGTACCAATTTTGTTGGCATTCCTAGGTATTCCAGGGCAGACCACAAACTCTCTCGATTGATCGAGTCGTAGGCCTGCCGGAAATCCAGGAAAACCTGATGTACGGAGATGGATGTCTCATAATATTTAGATAGAATCATCCGCAGCGAAAAGACCTGATCAGTGACTGATCGATTCGGACGAAATCCTCCCTGATAGTCACCAACCAAGCCCTCCGCCAGAGGAGTGATTCTATCCAATAAAATGTATGACAGTAACTTGTATGCTGTGCAAAGGAGAGCTATACCGCGATAATTCTCACACTTCAAGCGGTCTCCCTTCTTGAAGATGGGGCATATCGCGGCCACTTTCCATTCATCAGGCATAACTTCGGTTCGCCATACTAATCGAATAAGGTCGAAAAGACAGTTCCACAAAGTATCCCCTCCGAATATCAAGAGCTCCGAATTAATGCAGTCCACTCCAGGTGAGCGGTTTCGTTTCATTCTCTGCATGGCCTTAGTGAATTCCTCATGGGATGGCTCCTCAGTGCAAATCTCCGCAGACTGTTCTAGAGGTGGCTCAACAACAGTCTGTGATGCATGATGAACATCAAGCAGCTCAGTAAAGTGTCCACTCCATGCGTCAAGTACTGCGTCGATGTTGACACAGAGGTTTCCATCCCGGTCCCGAATGGCGGTTGACGAAGGCCTGAAAGTATGGTGCAATCCAGTAATTCCTTTAAAGAAATTACGTGAACTACGCTCATTGCTGAGTTGTTGTACTTTCAGAACCTCGGCCTTCCACCATTCTCGCTTCTTCCGTCTACAAATCCGCTTAGCTGCCCTTCTTGCAAGAGCTGCCTTGTTTTTCCTTGCGATTGTGAGACGTTGTTGCACTTCATTATGGGCTATATTTTGTTGCTCAACTGCAAGACGACACTCGTCATCAAACCAATCATTCTTGGGTCTGACTTTCACTATACCTAAAGTCTGTTGAGCAGCACTGACAACCGAAGTTTTCAGTACCTCCCAGACAGAGTTCACGCAGTCAGACTGGTAATTAGCTCCTTCAATGTTGTCGCTGACAAGATCCTGGTATCGTTTCTTTTGATCTTTATTTATCAGACCTTCACAGTCGAAACGTTCCATCCGTTTCGCTGTGTTCCCCGACCTGTACGAAAACTTCCACCGTAGCTTTGCAGCGACCAAATAATGATCGCTGCCAACGTATTTGGTTGCTGACCGATAAGTTCTCACATCCTGCACCACCCGAGCTCGCCCTTTTGAAATTAACACGTGGTCAATTTGGCTCCGGGATGTTTTGCGAGGATGTGTCCATGTCTCTAGGTGTATCTGTTTGTGAGGGAAGAATGTGCTTGCTACTCTAAGATCATGAGCAATTGCAAAGTACATCATTCTCTCACCATTATCGGTCGCAGTTTCGTGTCGGGAGTACGGACCTATGTTTTCACACAAGTCGGCCTGATTTCTGCCAGCTCTAGCATTAAAGTCCCCAATTACCATTCTAACATCGTGTTCGGGTATAGATCCCATCAGATCGTCCAAGTCATTGTAAAATGAGTCTTTATCTTGGGGCTGGCTTACTTCTGTGGGCGCATGTACACAAATTATCGACAGGTTGGCTAACTTCATGCGCAGGCGAAGCATACACAATCGGTTATTGACTGCTTGAAAATCCAAAACAGCCTTCTTTACCTGCGGCCCAAGAAGAAATCCAGCTCCAAGATTTCCGAGGTCATCTCCACTGTAGAACAACGTATAGCCCTGGGACACATGGTCTCCACTTTGAGGCCAGCGAGTTTCTTGAAGAGCAACGAGTTCCAGCCGATACTCTTTCATGCACGTGATTAGACCCTCCAACGCTCCTGGTTTTCTAAGTGATTGCACGTTCCACGTGCCGATCCTAAATCTCGTATCCGGGTACTTGAGCGGGGGTCCGGTGTTGTTTTGGCGGTATCCATTTTTCTTTTTGTTGATTTTATAAACAGTTGATTTTTTTACGGATGCGGGTCGTCAGCCCAGCGATCCAACCGTTTAGTCGCCTCCTACGACAAGCAAAGGATACTGTGGTGGTATTCTTAGGAAACATGTTCGTGCAATTTAGATTTACGAGACATGTGAGTGCCCCCCGACCACAGGGGCCATACTAATTTAAAAACTGTTAATTTATTTGGTGGTGTTTTAAATGCTATTTTATTAATTCAAACCATACCGATAAAAAAGTACAGACACGTTGAAGAACGACCCGCGCCATTATTCCAGTCGATCTAATTAGCCCTGGTTAGCCCGCATTAGAATATTCAGATTCACGAATGGGATGGTTTGAAATTAAATTTTTATTACAGCGTTGTATTGTAATTTTTTTATATTCATTTAACATTCTATATTAATACTTTCAATAGTCTAATTGAAATTAAAAAATCAAACAAAGCGTATTTTCTCATAAAATATGAAGTTTTTAAATCGAACGTTAAATACTCGGCTGAAGTTTATTCAATATTCATTACGGCAGGCTGAATGAGATCCACACCAAATGAAGAGCCCTAATCGAGTAGACTTGAATTGAATTTATTTAAATTTTGAGTAGGACCAGAATCTAAACACTATACTTACATTTATTTTAATTGTCTAAAATCGCTTGAAACACACAAAATCGTATGTATTCAAACTTCACTCAAATGTATGTCTATGTAATCTGATTTTAATGGTAGGTACCATAAATTATCGGATAGTCAAGGTGCCTTCACGAAATTGTTCGGGACATTTGGCCCGCGGTCCAACATAACAAAGTTAAATATTTTTCAACTTTTGAAATTGTACTACAGTGTCATACCAACGAAACAAAAAAAAAATTATATATTTTTTCTCTATTTGTGGCTTATTTTTTGAAGTTAATAAATATAATTAAAAATAAAATATATATTTTTAACTTACATGAACATTCACAACATACACAGATAATATATATTATGATGACAGCTACAAACAAAAATATTTATAGCTACTTTATGTTTCCATAAAGATCTAAAACATCAATTGAGCCACAAAAAGAGCTAAAAAATAAAATAAGAAATTTTTGTTGGTATGACTTTCAAAATTTTTAAAAAATTTAGTTTTGTTAAGTTGGCCCGCGGGCCAAATGTACCAGAACAATTTCGTGCAGGCACCTTCAGAAAATTTGTGAAATTTTAAATATGTCGAGTGATAGTTATAAAATCAAATTTAGGCTATGAATATCTGAAATTAACTGAACAAATTAACGTATCGAATTTTGTTAAAAATGTTGTGGATTCTGGATGATGATGTTGATTTCTAAACTTAGAAATTTTAATTAATTAGTTCATAAGAATTTAAATAAAATTCCTTTATTCCGGTATTCCCTATAATTTTAAAATTAACGGGATTGTAAAAAAAAAAATTGAAACGTGGAATTTTAAAACACGGAAAGTTTTAACTAGAATTTTTGAGTATAGGTTTGAAACATGTATCTTTAGGAAATTTAATAATTTTTAAATATTCCTTATAATTTTAAGAATAGGGAAAAATATGGAAAATTTAAAAAATTCTAACTATTTTATGGCTAAAGCAACACATTTTCAATACCGAAATTAATTTAACAAATTCAATTAAATAATCCAACTAAATTTGCGATAATTCGTACATATTAACAAGAAAACAAACAAACTCGGTTTTTTTACTATCAATTTCGACTTCAGAAAATTGAATATTCACAAACAGTAAAATCATGTCAATTTTTGGGATTACATATAAAGCTTGCCAAAATTACCCAATTTATTTAAAGAAAAAAAATGTGAAGAGATTACAGACTATTTTAAAATCCAAGTTTCATGTTAAATAATTGCGGTCGAGTGGATACAACGAAGATGTGCAAAGTTTTATAGATTGCGCAGAATATTATACAATCGAAAATAATTAATCGGCGATTTCGATTTTGAGCAAGTCGATGACCAATTTAAGAAATGATGTTTTGAAAACAGTTTTGAAGAATTATTTTACTACAATAATACTGGCGAAATAAATATGATTCGCGGAACATAGATTAAGAACCACAGCTCTAGCACAGCAGATTCGTTCTATATATTACACAATTATATTATATGTATTTTAGTCAATTAAAAAATGACGTCAAATTTACGGAATGAATTGGCTGTGGCTTCACATATTCGAGAATGTATGTATACAACCTAACTACAAAAAAACAAAAGAAAATAGAGTTTACATTAAAAAGAAACGTTGAAATTCTTAATGAAAAAGTTTAATGAGTTTAAGTTGGTTTTTTTTATTTATAAGCCTTGGGAAATTATTTACTTAGAGCAGATGAAATCATTAAAAAAATCTTCTTCAGTTGGTTTACAATATACGTATATATGTTATATGTATGTTGTTTATAATTATTTAATATTTATATAAAGCGGTAAAAATTGTATGGAATATATGAAATGGAAATATGAATCTCAGTGTTATGACATACTGTTCTATTTAAATATGTGACCTATTTATTGAAAATGTTTATAAAGTGGTTTAGACGTAAACAGTATGAATGATTTGGAATTCAGTCTGACTATTCCACATAAATATTTATATACCTATGTATATATATATTTATACATAACAATCACTCTTAATCATTAATAAGTAATTTCTAATCAACGTGTGATGAATGTTGCATATGACGTACTAAATAAGGCATTCATATTAGTGCTAATCCGCGATTTTAATTAATTTTTGCATGGCGCCTTTCGATTTTTGAATGAATCGATGTTTTTTTTAATAAAATTTAGATGATATGGTGATATTATGAATATTTTGCACATTTTTTAATATTCCGATACATTAAATAAATCTATTTTAAAAGAGTTTTAGAAGATAAAATCGTCTTTAATTATAATATATTAAACAATCTGGAAAAGCAAGTGGTAATAGCCGATATAGGCAACGTGTATACGCTTATATGTATACGTAAATGCAAATATGATATAATATTAATTGTAACTGAAATTTGGATTTTTTTTTAAATTCTAAGAAGATTCCAAAGTACGAAACTCGTGTTAAATTGTGTAAAAATTCTAAATTCAAAAAACGGAAAATGTCATCAACCAATTCAAAGAGCTTCTAGCATGAGTGTAAATACATAATTTGAAACTTCTCCAATCCTTAGAAATTTTATTATGAATATTTTAGGTTTGACAAGCTTTGAAAATTAACTTCATCGTAATGCTGGTAATGTGATATTTTAAACATATCTAGAAAATAAAAAACTCAATAGGGTTGTAAAGGTAATTTTAATGAAAATTCGATACTTAACTTTGTTTAACATTTTAAATAAATCAAAATATTCAAAATTAATTCGAATTGAAATTTCATTATGAGAAATATTGGTGTTGGTTCTAAAATTAGAGCTAATTAAAATTTTTAATTTTTATTCGTAAGCCACAAAATAAATATGTTTGACCATGTTTTTCTATAAAATTTGGAAATGTGTTTTGATTGAAAATATAAATAAATCGAATATGTTTATATAGAAATTTATAGCCAGATTTATAATTTGAAGCTAAACTAACTCAATGGGGTAAACTTGAACTATGGTTGGGAGGATAATACACATATAAAATTAAGCAGTTAAGATCTAACTCTAACAAATAACTGTATAAAAGATGCATTTCGTCATTATCTTCTTTAAAACAGTTCCCACAAAAATAGTTTGGTCCAAGCCCCAGTTAAAAACAACGTTGAAAACCAGGTTTTCCCCAATTTAAAAAAATAAAAGAGTGAATCTCAAGTTTAGCGCACTCCTGGTTTGGGGCTGGTCTATTTTAATCGTGAACCAGCTTTGGCCACCTTAACCTTCAGAATAACTAATATTTTTGTCTTTATTAAGTAGATTCAAAGACTCAATTAATAAGTAAATCTGTAAGCGCATTCAAATTCAAGAAATTTTGCTTTAGTTCAATTTATTTTTGATTTGCATTTTTATATTTTGTGTGTAACTAAACTCGATGACCAAATACCGTTAGCGACTGAAATATCGGCCAAAACGAGGGCCTGATTTCGTTTCCGCTCTATTTTAATGACAAAGAGTACGAAGGACTGCTGATTTCAAATCCTGCACTAAGTTCACAACAAGAATAATATGTTTTAAGAATTTGTGTTTTGTATTATTGTAAATATCACGATGTGCTAGATTGGATCTAACTAATCTGCAGATGGAAAACGGATCTTAAGTATAAGGACCCTAAATACAAACAGGGAAATATGTGAGCGAGTTTTGTTCACAGAGATAGAAATAAAAGAATAAAGCAGGCAATATATAATAAATAGAATAGAATAGACCTCCCACGAGTGATTTTTATACCATTTCATTTATAACCCATTCTCTAATCTTCTAAAATAACAGGCCTATAACCATTAAACAAATTAAATTAACCAATATATTATATATAAGTCATGAAAAAATCTTAGAATTTGAAAGATAATACTTCACAAGTAATTTGTGATGAACGATGTTTATTTGTTTTTGTAGAACTCTAAAAGTAATAATAATGTATAATATATAAGAATATTATATTACCAAAAAAATAATACTTTACACAATATAATTCGAATTGAGTCACTGTCAACAATCATATGTTCACTATACACATATACACATGTAGATCAAATAGATTGGATTTCGGGTTAAGAAATTTATTTCATGAACCAGTCATTGTACTTTAAATGGAATCGTATTTGTTTAAAACCGGAACTCAAGCTTTAATATAAATGGAAATGCAAAATGATGAAAGCTTGTCCTCCCACGAGAACGAAAACAAAAAGAAAATTTATTGAAAATGGAATACATTAACCCGCGTTTGTTGTTTAGAAAATTCGTTTGCTTTTTTTAGCAAATACACACACTTTAGCAAATTCTGACGAAGGCGAGGCAAGAACCTTATTTTATTTATTTATTTTCACTCAAATGTATAAACATACATATTGAACACAACACAAATAAATAATTCTAAGAATTTTACGTCCTCATGAACTAAACTAAATTATATAAATTTATTTTATCGAGAAAAAAAATGTTTATTTACATTAAAGTATGATAAACTCTTTATTAAAATGAAATCAGTAAATTGGTATGCAGTCTGTTAGTTACTCGTATGTACATAGTTAGTTAATAGAAGCGATAAAAAAAAATGTTCTCTCAGTACATATAGTATCGAATAAAAAGTGCAAATTCTTTTAATTTTATTGCGCTATACTATATCATTTTTAAGATGCCTGACGTATATATTGTAATGGAAACCTTGACCGTGATTGTTTAACAAACAAACACACATTTTGTACCGCATAAAAAACTAAATCGGTCTCTGTATACAGCAACTATGTATACAACTATGTAATATATTTAAATTTTAAATCAGATTATTAAAATTAAATGTTTTTTTTCTACCCACATTTTGTCATGTTGATGGATTGAATTAACCGAAATAATTTGACAAAAAAAAGAAATTGAGTCAAACAAAATGAAATTAACAAAATATTTGGAAATTCTATAGCCTTCATGTTTTAGAACATATGGGCCTAAAAAAATACAATTATTAATATTTGTTGTATTATCTAATCTGGGTTCTAATAAATGATAATCACTATTGTTCTTTTTTAAAAGATAATATTGATTCATGTTTAATTACGCGGTGAATGTTTTGTTTGGTTGTTTTTGAATATTATATCGTTCTTTGCCAGAAATGTTTTGCATATTGTTGCAGATAAAAAACAGAGTGTTTTCAAGTTGAGTGATTAAAAATAATTAGAATTTGGTAATGTGATAAATATTTAGATTTAATTTTATAGTTTTGGTATTCAGATTAAATATTCTTTTGTTGGCATTTTTAATTTATGCACTTGATTAGAAGGTTGTTATAAACATATTTTCGAATTGCCATGTTAACCTATGTTAACAGGATAGTATTTTATAAAACTTGAGAAATCTTATTCTGTGCGGTGTATGAAACCAGAATCGGTTTATTTTGTGAAGTTTATCAGTTTGTTATCAGAGATATGCGTTAAAGATTCATTCCCGGTCATTAATGTTTTGCAGAATTTACCAGAAAATTCACCTATGTTAAAAATGTGTATAGAATTCACGACTAACAAAAAACTTGGCAAATTACAATAGATGCAATAAAAGATTAAACACAATTGGCGGTTCTATCACTTATTTGCACTCTTATTTGACTTCTCCAGAATAAACTTAACACGTAGGATAACAGACAAAACTGCAAAATCCATACATATACATTTTATTTTAAATATTGATGCCATATTATTTGAATTTCAAATTGTTTCACCGATTTATATGCAGATTAGTTAGTACTAGAGAAAAATGTGAAAGTAAACTCGATAAAAATCGAAATACATTTGATTTTGTACTGAAACTATACAGGATTTCTCATTTAAAGCGAACGATGAACTTTTGAAATCGAAATTCACATAAAGAAACCTACTATGTTAAAAACTTATCTTAAAACAATCTGGTGCAATTTTCGGAAGGGTTTTGTTAATCCGATTTTGTGAATAAATTTCGACGTAGTAGATATTGCCATTTTTAGTGGTTTTAACAAAAAATGCTGCTAGGGCGATTCAAACGTTCACAGAGTAAGTATGTATATTAGTATTAAATGTATGAAATAATTTATTAAGCGTGTAGTTATTTAATTATCCATAACTACAAGAAATGTTCAAAATGACCTCCATTTTGTTCTAAATAGAAAAATAAAGCCCTACGAATTAGAACATTTTTAATATGTATCTACTGAAATCGCATATCGCACATTGTACCAATTGTCATTCCTTAATTCCAAAAGATTTTCGGGGATCGTATTGAATAGTCGATCCTTTAAAAACTACCACAAGAATAAATCAGAATAAATTAAAGGTCAGATGACCGTAATGGTCAATCAATTGGACCTATACAAGTCAAAATTATCACTGAGGGAAAATTCATTTAAATATTGCCGAATAACTCGCAAATCGGCCGCGGTACTTTGAATAGCAGGAACTATGTCTTTGTAGCAAATGCAAATTCCGGCCCAAACATTTGATTTTTGTTTTTTTGGATCCGATTAGGATTTTTGGTGCTACAAAACCTTTAATGTAAATAACATATGCATGTATATATCAAGATATTAATTTAAGACGAATAGATACAGATAATTATGGTTTTCAATGTAGCCATTCAAATGAAATCTGAACTCATTGAAAAAGAGATTTTCTGGGAAAAGTTTTCGAAAAGTTCGAATTTTTTGGTGCATTATTAGACAATGACTCGGGAATTTTTGAAGTTAACTCGGGTGTTCGGCAAATGGATGCTCTGTCCCCGATATTCTTTAATTCTTGTTGTTGGAATACATCTTTCGATAAACTGAAACACCTCAGCGTAACATCTTATATTGCCAGTCCAATCAGGGGCTTGCATATGCAGATGACATATGCTTGATTGAACTGAATAGCAACGGAGTGAAGGAAATACTTGATCCGCTTGTAGAGTTTTCAACTTCAGTTGGACTCCAGACCAATGAGTTTAAAACAAAATACATGATCTCTGGTTATAGGGACAATGGCATATCAGATTTTAGTAGTGGCCACTACACGTTTCAAATATTTGGACTCTCTTATCACACTCGATAACAGTGTCGGTGAGGGATATTAAAGTGCGGCTGGCAGAGGTCTGATGAAAATCCCCGATCTTCATGCGTACAATGAAATAAGATCTTAGCGAGTACGCTGGGTCGGTCACGTTCTGCGTGCTGATTCGGAATGAAATGTGCAGCGATCTCTGAAAGAAGAGCCACCATATGGTAGGCGCAGAGGTGGTTGCAGGCGACGATGGCTCCACGATGTAGAGAAAGGCTTGGCTTATTCATATTGTCACCGTTGGAGCCAAATTGTTGACACAGTAAGAGGGCCAGTAATGGCTTTTAAACACTGTTTATTATTATTATCTCGCAAAATATCTGATAACGGCGATATTCGTTACCACTATACTTTTGTACTAATTTAATTATAGTAGAGGCATCAGTCGTTACAGGATACGATATACGCACGAGAGAGAACATCATAGTTTCGAAACGCCTTCCACATTATGAACATTTTAAACACTTTAAGTTTAGTGAAACTTTTTTATAAGTTTTCATTAGCAATTTTTTGAGGGTACGAGTTTATTTGGTGCAACGTAAGAGCTGTTTGCGTTAAATTTAGGCCATGATCCAAATGAAGTAGAGCCAACCACCCTATTTTTTCTGTGGTTTATAAAAAATTATATGAACCATTATGCAGTTTATGCAATACTGAATAATGTCAACACTGAATGTCAAATAACAAAATAAATGTTTTCCCCACATAATCACTAAAATTATACTCCCACATTTAGGGAGTATAATTTTAGTGATTATTTGGGGAGTTTATAATTTTATAGGGAGTTAATCGTCCGCTCTAGTATCCCGTATACAAACATATATACAATTCTGCTTGATTTTGGAAATAAACCAGTCCATACCTCTACATTTTTAGGAAGAATATTCAAAATTTTGAAATACATAATTGATGGATACAGGACAGCATCGATTTAATTATATAATAAAATAATTTAGCCATTGTTCGGAATTTCGATGATAAATTTATTGATTAAAAAAGAACTGAAATCTTTACTGACTGAATCACTATCATTTATGAATCACGAGATTAATTTTTTTTAAATATTGATTTAATTTAAAAATTTATTACTTTCGATAATAAGCATTGAAGGTATATTTCGTTTCAATTTTCTGAGTTTCAAATTTCTGAGTGAAAATTCAAAAGTTATCAATAAGAAATTCCCATTTAAATCTTAATCCATTCTGAGTTGGGTATATAAAAAATTTTAAAAATCAAAATCCGTAAAGATTATGTAATATTTTGAAAATTGTTCTTACTTATTCTGAAACGATTTTCAGAATGCTCGAAATACCATTACATCAAATGTTATATGAAATTAAAGTTGGCAGAAGACTCATGTGTTTGATCATTCGGGCTATGGCGCTCTGTTGTCATATTACGATTATAGCGCCGTTTATTATGAATTGGCTTCAACAATAATGCATATTCCGATGCCAGCTTACACTGATATTAAATTAGATAACGCGGTTATTAAGTTCTGCACTCCAATAATTGATCACAGATCATCTTCATCCCTAATCATAATCAGAGGATAAACAATCCCTTTTTGTAACCTGTCACTGTTGGAATTCGAAGACGGTATTTCCAATCTGCCACTTGTTTGGTAAAGTGAAAAAATAACATTTGTTTTTCCAAATACAAACATAAATTTAAATTTAATTTATGAAATTAAATTTAATTTCATTTAAAATTCAAAAATCAAATTGAAATTTCAAATTCAAATTTGTAAAATTTGGTTTCAAAAATGAAAATTACGAAATTTATTTTTAAGGAATAGATATAGATAGTGAGAATTGAACACAAATTCTATCTTCCTCTGGGTAAATATTCAGAGAAACTTTAAAATTTATTATCACTGTTTTGTTATTCGTTTCGCTTTTCTGATTGCAATTTAAGAAACAATTTTTCTGGAATCACAATTTCTTTTTATTGTTACTATTGCCAATATTAGACAACTTTCAACCATGCAACCAGTTTTTGTGGAAATACTTAGTTCAAATGTTGTAAAAGATAATAATAAAATGATATACATGTCATAATTTTAGCTTTAATATATAGAAGTGGATTTGACTAGAAAATAGTTCTGTTTATATTTCGTTTGGAAGTAGCTAGTATTACTTATAGTAAATTTTATAGTTTATGTCACTTATTTAATTAATTAAATTAAAACAGTTTTAAAGGCCATTACTGGCCCCTTACTGAGTCAACAATTCGGCTCCAGCGGTTTCGATCCCGAGCATGGTCTTCATACTGTCTAAGACAATCTGAAGAGGCCAAGTCGTTCTCTACACCGTGGAGCCATCGTCGCCTGCAACGTCCTCTGCGCCTACCATATAGTGGCTCTCCTTTCAGAGATCGCTGCACAATTCGTTCCGGATCAGCACGCAGAACGTGCCCGAGCCAGTGTACTCGCTGAGATCTTATTTCATGTACAATATCGGGGATCTTCCTCCTGGCTACTACTAAAATCTGGTGTGCCATTGTCCCTAAAACCAGAGATCAGGTATTTCGTTTTGGACTCATTGATCTGAAGTCCAACTGAAGCTGAAAACTCTACAAGCGGATCAAGTATTTCTTTCACTCCGTTGCTATTCAGTCCAATCACGCATATGTCATCTGCATATGCAAGCACCTGATTGGACTGGCGATATAAGATGTTACGCTGCGGTGTTTCAGTTTTACGAAAGATGTACTCCAACATGAGATTAAAGAGTATCGGGGACAGAGCATCTCCCTGCCGAACACCCGAGTTAACTACAAAACTTGTCGATAGCCTGTTCTCAACTTTAACACAGCATTGTCACTTATACAATAAGAAATATATATGTATGTATTCAAAAAACTTGACAGCTTAAAGATTCTATGTATACGCCTAAGTTAGAAAACAGCGGGATACTAAATTCACAAAACAAATCATTTTCGTAGTCAGTAACAGTTAAAACAATTAGTCGGCGTTTTCTATGTATCTATATATTCTGTTTATTGTACAAATTACTCTATATCTTACCATAGAATTAAGTTATCAGCTTGAAAGTAATCCCAAAAAGTGTATCTGCAAATAAAAAAGCAAAGTTTAAGATTAAAATAAAATATTCAGAAATACGAACATAATATTTCGATTAGTTTATATTATAGTTGTAAGGTAAACTAGTCGTCCTTGATCAAAATAGCGCCATACAAAACCAATTACTATGAAACTATTAGTAGAGAATTAACTTATTATTTATGACATATTTAAAAAAAAGAAAACATCAACACACACAATATTCGCCCAAATTTGGTACGTGCTGCGGTATTCTATATACGACTTTTTTTTTTTAATACAAAAATTTGCATTTTGATTATGACGCCATATCAGATGAAAATTAATTAGCAATACATTAATGGATTATTAATAGTGTTTTGCAAATCAAAAAAATAAAATTTAATAATAGATATAATAGTGCAGGTAGTGCAAATGAACTAAGGCCATATATAGTTATGACTTTATGAGTTAATAGATAGATGTGTATAGAAAAAATTGGTAAATTTTTATTATGGTGTCAATAAGCAATTTTTCGTACATGCATTGGGAGTACAAGGTTGAAAAAATTAAAATCTTTATTGTAATATACATAGAGTAGAAAAATTCAGTAAACAGTTTGATTCAAGTAGCAGCAGTTATTACATAACATACTCATACTGAAATAACCCTCATCTAAGTCCATTTAGTCTGACCATGTTGTTATATTTCATCCATTAAGCTAATACAATTGATAACTATTATAGGTCTCGATTAACTTATCGATATCCGGATCATACGTTTATACTAATATCAAATACTTAAATTTCAAAATTATGAAAACTTTGGACTAATAAGATGATATGTTTAGTCATGAAATATTCACTTTACATTAAAAATATATGTACATAATATACATAACTTCGAACATATAATTCATATAATGGTAGATAATCCGCTAACAATATAAAATTTTAAAAAATAAGTGAAACTTTGTTGAACTTGATACGTTCAACCATCTTGAATATATATAACTATAGACCTATTTGTTGTCTTAAGAACTAATTCCAGTAGATGCCGAAATTCCAAGGTAATGTTATATAATAATCTAAAGTTCAACAAAGCCTGTTTACGGAATTTTTAAATACATTTAAGTATATAGACAAGTGTTTATGAATTTTAACTTCTGTTGGTTCATTGAACTTTCATCTTTATATCATAGTTAGCGTTAGAGACCCGGCTAGACAGCTAGCGAACGAGTAACTTTAATTTATGATTTATTATTACAAGTTAGCTTATAGTGCTATTCATACGGTTTATATAAAACACATTAATTGAATGGCATGTTATCATAAGATGAGATGAAAATATTATTGCCTATGACATTTTTTCATTTTTCTGAATTGGAATTCTAGGAAAAGCTCGCTTACTTTAGATATTTCTGATGGAATATTTTATTTTCAATGTAAAATTTAATGTTTAATGAAAAATATATATTTTTAATGAAATATTATTATAAACCTATGGGATTATCATATTCTAATTGACCTGACGGATTTAGTACTCCAGTTAGCGTACTCTGTAGCTTGACGCGAGATCACTTTACCCTCCTTATAATATTTGTGCATTATTGTGAGAAGCATAGGTAGTAAGTGAATTCTTCATAAAAACGCGAATAAACAACCACCAGTTTCACTATTGCCGGCCGAGAAGGCGCTTCACGACGACCAACAAATGCTTTAGTTTTGCGAACTGTGACTGCAAACGAGTAAACATTGGTTTACCATTTTTAGTGTTTTTTTAAATATATCTTGTCAAATATACAAATAAACGTTGATAAACTTTAGCAATTCGGAATTACTTAGGAGTTTTTTTTTAAATAAATAACTAGTTCCAGGCATATTTAAAAAAATTGAAATTATTGTTTTAAATAATTCACTTTTTTCAGTTGTTATAGTTACAGCTACAAATTTTTGAAAAAGGCAAATAAAAAAATTGGCGCAAAATAATATTGACAAATGGTAATAAAGGGTGTCCCAAAATTAACGCAAGATTTGAATTTGCCGCCATTTGTGTAGTAAAATGTTGGCTAGCCCAAAAAAAAATAATTTGACAGCTGAGAGGTTAGGGTTAATAAAAATGTGGCGTAACACGATAGAACAACGTATTTTCATTGTTGAAGAATATCTTAAAAGTAATGAAAGTTTGGCAGCCGCAGTTCGAAAATTTAATACAAAATATGGTCGGAATAGTGTTTTAACTTCGTCAACTGTTAAGAGATTTGGGGTACGGAGAACCGACATGTGACTGTCGAAAAACAAATACATCCACAGCGTGTCACTGTTTGGTGCGGATTTTGGGCTGGAGGCATCATTAGACCATACTGTTTTGAAAATGAGGCTGGCCAAGCAGTAACTGTTACTGGTACTCGATATCACAACATGATAACACACTTCTCTTTGCCTCAGTTGGGTGATATTGATATAGACAACATATGGTTTCAACAAGATGGTGCCACATGCCATACAATGCAGCCCGTGAAACAATTCCATTACTGCATGAGACATTTCCTAGTCGAGTGATCAGAATTGGCCTCCTAGATCTTATGATTTAATACCATTAGATTTATTTTTATGGAGTTATTTGAAGTAAAAGGTCTATTGTCAACAAACCCACAACCACCCGTGCATTACAGGGGAGTTACCGCGTAATTTCAGAAATTTGCGAAAGATCAATCCGATTCGTTAATTATTTGGTACCGCGTAAGACTTTCGGATTACATTTTAATATTGCCATAAGCAAAAAGCGATTTTTTAAATTGTATGCTCTTCATTCATAATTTGTTTTAGATGTCAAATGTCAAGTCGAAAAAAATGTAAAACAACAAAAGCGTTTGATATATTATCGATATACACATCAACAATTAGTTAAGTTTCCAAAGTAAAATGGAGGAAGTGAGTAACTCAATCAAACGAGATATTGTGTTAGCCAGTGAGAGATTCCTCCATCCATCGATTTTAAAATTATTTATTGTAATTAATATACATATATATATATGTATATATACCATATATTTATATGTATATACTCGTATATATATTATTATTTTGTATACATATATGGTATCCTAATTTTGTTATATTAACTCCTATCCGTAAGCAAAATAGTTGTCGAATCACATTTCCTAATTTTGTACGATAGTTTAATTAATTATATTTATTTAACCAATATGAGCATGAAGTTAGATGCAATATCATTTTTGTAAATTCGGATTCATCAAATGCTAATACGAATCTGAAAGTAGAATAACGCGGTACTAAATTTCGAATCCGAATGAAATATCAGTAAAATCGGATTATGCGGTAGCCCCCAGGAGGCAATTAAACGCTGCATCAACGAATATCAGCCACATTTTTGCAAAAAAGTCATGGAGAATTTCGATAAAAGAGTGTGTATTTGAAAGCAAAGGAGGCCATTTGCCCGATGTGATATTCCCATAAATAACCCTATTTTAAGATTCAATAAAAAAATCACAATCTGAAGACTAAAAACTGTGTTTTCTATTTAATTCAAATCTTGCGTTAATTTTGGGAAACCCTTTATATCAATAATAGACAATAGACTACTCTTTTAAATTTATAAAGTTTAATTTATTTTACTTAACAATTTTTGAACCACATTTGCTAGTGCAAAGAACTAAATAATTTCAGCCATTATTATAACATTTACAGATTGCACACATTTGTGATTCAAATATACCAGAGGCGTAAGATATAATTTTTCTCAAATAAAATTCTATTGTCAAGTAAAAGTCTAATAAAACGTATATATGTATATATACGTATATATATATATATATATATATATATATATATATATATATATATATATATATATATATATATATATATATATATATATATATATATATGTATATATATGTATATATATGTATATATATATATATATATATATATATATATATATATATATATATATATATATATATATATGTATATATATATATATATATATATATATATATATATATATATATATATATATATATATATATATATATATATATATATATATATATATATATATATATATATATATATATATGTATATATATATGTACATATAGTAATCCCTATCGACTTGATAAATTTCAAAAAACAAATCATTTTTGGTTTCTAAAAATTTCTCTTGACAATACAGTACAAATAGAAATTTAATTAAAGATTTCATTCATTTTACGATTCATCTTACATATACAGTACATCGCTAATTAATTTTATTCTTTACACAAGCTAACAAAGCTTTAGCAAATCTACACACAACAGCGTTATAAACTGATTAGCATATTTATGAAAGCTTAGTAATTTTTTTCTTATATGTACATATGCATGAGAAAATCATTACCGCTTAAGACCAGCTATAATATATAATACTATTAAGTGCATATAACCGTACACGAGTTTCTGGAAAATTTGTTTTTCTCCACTCATTTAGCAATAATAATGTTAATATCGTACGTTTTGATGTTTGAGTTTGAGTAGGAAAAAAGAATTATAAAAATATTGCTTTATTTCGTTTATAAAAACTATAGGTACATAATATTTTTAAATAATTTTATTTACATTAATTATGAGTTTCTTAATTTTATTTTATGGAAGTAAGAAACAAAAAAAGTTTCTTGTGTGAAAATTTACACATAATTCACACTATATAGAAAGTAATTCTATCGTCTCTTGAAGCAAATCATTTTCTTTTCAAATAATTTTTGTATTTTATCTATAATTTTTCTTCTATTTTGTAAATTTATTATAATTTAATCCAATGAAAGGAAAACACACAGAACATAATATTATTTTCATATTTTCATGTCTGCACGAGTATGTACAGGGTATATGATTTTCGTACGTTGAAAAAGGTAAAGAAAAATATTTTACATATAAGTACATATTAGATTTTATGTATATAAGAGTTGTAGGTGGTTGATTATAGTACGTATAGTAAATTTGTATGTGTTTATCATTTATATATTAATATAGAGAGGCTGCTAATTGAAACAATTACACATATTTGCGTTCATTTTATCCATTCGAGCATACATTTTAATGTACATAAATTGCGTTCGTTTATATTATAAATACATACATACATATATGCGGTGTATGATGAAGCTTCAATTTTTTCCTGCAAGTGTATGTATGAAATAAAATTTCCATTGTACCTACGTACAATGTACATAACTAATATTAAAATAATAACAAATATATAATATGTGTTACATGTATACAAATACGTCTTATATTTTTATAAAACAATATTATGTACAAACATATATAGCTATATATACATATTATATGAAAAAAAATTGTTTGGTTAAGTAAAAATTGTTGTTTATCCATATAACCTGATGTGCTATCAAAAAAATATGAAGGGTAGATCATTTGTTGTTGTTATTTGTTCATATTTTGTTTTCTTTAGTAAAGCCCAAAATTCTTAAGATATATAGTTTTTTTTTAATAAAATTATATATAAGAAAAGTAACTCAATAAAATCTTTTAACATATGACTTAATCAAATTTGTGTATATCACTTGACTTAACACATGTTATAAAATCATTAAAATCAAAATTATGATAATGTGAATATTTAATTTATAGATTTGATTTGAAAAAATCGTATACATAGTTGGTTATTCGGTTATTGTACCGATTCTTTATGGAAACCTGCAGAGTGGAAGTGATTGACCTTAATCGAAGAGTACGATTATCAGCTCAATAAATACTATCCGGTAATATAAATTTTTATCTATAATGATTTGTATTATCTTAGATTAAAATGTGTAATGGTTTATTTGTTTACTTTACAATTTGAGCGGCTGGGTTTTATTTATGGTGTGTAATATTCTAAAAATGGTTTTGCCACTACAAAATAATTTTAACAGTAATTTATGGCCGTGACGAAGTTCAATAAATTGTAAAAGAAACACAAAAAATTGAATGTAGTTTATAATGTTAGAAATTATGAAAGTACCCATGTAGGAATACCAGTTTTAAGACTAAGTATTTTATTGTGAGACTAAAACTGTTGAGAATAGTTTTAGGAGTTTTATGGTTATTATTTTTGAATGTTAATTTTAAATCAACAGTTTTGAGATTTGAAATTTTGGAACTGGAATTTGAACTTCTATGGTACTACCAATGTATACCACTAAATTATTTGAATTTCTCTAATTTCATATAAATACTTTTGTGAAAGCAAAATAGATGTTGTACAAATTGTATTCAAGTTTTAATCAAATGTTTAAAATGAAATGATATTAATCTAAAATCCAATATCGTTATCATGGCAACGGACAAATGGAAATATATTTAATAAAACTATGAAATTCCTATTTTCAATCGAGTTAGAATAAAGTGAGTTTACTATAACAACTGCGGGTAACTTCTTTTTTGTGCAACTATGACAACAGAGGTTTAAATGATTGCATAGAAAAAACATATTGTTTTCTAATGGAACATCGAATTCGAGATGGAATAACATTCTATGGTAAATATGCGTGCAAAATACGCGAAAATCTTAATAAACATGATGTCATTGTAAGAAAACAGCTAAATTTAAATTTAAAAAATATAATAAGTGTTAAATTAAAACTTCATAAAAATTCAATTTAGCATTAAAATAGTTGAGGCTTGAAAATATTAAGAGTTTTTGCTGATTTATATCTTTTGATGAAATCATCGCACACAATATTACGGGTGGTAATATTCAATCATACATATACATGTTTTGAATGTTGAATCGATTTAAAACTGTTGATATGAAATTTAATGTTTATTTATATATGTATACATAGATCAACAATATCGACTCATAATATTCGGTATCAGAAACAGATGGTTTTGACTACAATTTATTTCGGTCTTTGCGAATTCCGTTATTCGGTTAAGCGTGGCGTTGGTACAGAGGCCTGCGAAAATCATTTTGATCTGTTTTCTGATGAGTAACAACGGAAGTTCTATACTAATGAGATAATGGATCTCAGAATAAAAACAAATAAAAATGCATTTGAATTTTCACCTTATAGACCGCAAAATTGACTTAAAATAACATTTGCACATTTGGTATCTTAAGCAATTTTATTATACGCACTATGATTATGATGAATAATAGAGATAACTATATATTATCTAAAATATTGAATGTCAATAATATACATATTTCTAAAACCGGTGAGCTATTATATCGCATCAGCCGAATGCTTATAGTAAACGATACATTTTACAAATAAATATATTTTTCTGTTCAATAAAAGCGGATTAGTCTTTGATTTGGCTTTCGCTTGCCAAGAATAATTCGCCTGTATAAATTGCACTTTTCCAAAATGTAAAAGATAATAATTGAAGGAAATGAAATAAGCCAAAATTCAAAATATTTCCAACAATTTATTACTTTATTTGAAAGTAGTTAGCTTGTTTATTTTTAATTTAGTTAATAAAAATTGTTGACTATATTTACAAATTTTACTATAAAATTCCCCACTTTGGCAGTAAAATTGTACATAATAATTTGAATTCAATACATATTTATTTCGATGATTTTGCGATATTCGAGATCACCACCAAATCAGATCAAAAGGTAGTGTCATCTATACAAAATATTTAACTGGCTTACAATTATTTTACACGATAAAACAATGTTTTTTCAAGTTCTCGATAAAATCATAGTACACGAACCCGAAAAAAGTGAAATTTTAAAAGGAAATATTTTTCATTGTATTATTTTACAATATTGTTAGAAGTTGAAATTTATTCAAATAAATAGAAATAAAATAAAATATATTGGTTAAATTAAATAAAATTTCCCAGTATTATTCCCGATGTTTTATATAGGAATTGGAGTTCTGTTAATAAAAAACAGCAGCTTATATTACAATTGACGTTTTTTTTTGACAAACTAAATATAATATGATGACTATCATGAATTATACCTTTAGTAGTTGGTGCGGACCTCCAAAAATCAAATATGTTTATAGAAACCTAATTTCAAAGTTAAAAATAGAAGCTTTGGAATATATTTTTATATTATGTTAATGTGTCTTCTTCACGTGAGAGTGACACAACAAAGAATTGAAAATGCATTAACTGCTTGCGGTAAATAATGATACATGTATTTTTACTCCCAGCTTAATGAACTCAGTAGGCCATTCGCGGGTTTTAAGTGCAATAAACAAAAATCCTGCCTAGCACACCATAATTTGAAGCATGATGAG
Source organism: Tipula unca (assembly GCA_951394425.1). Classification (NCBI taxonomy): domain Eukaryota; kingdom Metazoa; phylum Arthropoda; class Insecta; order Diptera; family Tipulidae; genus Tipula; species Tipula unca. The sequence continues at coordinate 35,464,350 of OX596381.1, forward strand.
CACCGAAGGTTAAATGGTTCGATGTGGCTGACTAAAATGTATGACTTATTTTTTAATACAAACCGTTATTATAGATAGCTAGAGTAGCTATAGTGTAATATTCGTTTGTGCAATAACAAAACTGCCTTATTCATATTTTAAATAAGTCTTTACAAAGGAATGGATAGTTTAAATTCGTTTTACCGTGTCCTCTGATAGACCTATAGAAATGATTTTAAGTATTTTGTTAATTTATATTATTGTTCGTGGGCCGCCTGACGAATGTTTCAAATGAAGCAATTTCTTTATATAATTCTAAAATAAAAATAGAAAATTGTACTCTTGGATCTAATAAATTTCTAATTCAACATTAGCTCTAAGAGTAAAGTAGTTTTTTCACAGTCAGTAAAAAATTAAATGAATTTATATAAACTACATATCAACGAGAATATAATAAAAACTCTAACGACATTCTAACCAACCATAACATTTTCAATTCCTTTAATTTTAGTTTTTTTATATTTTTCGTCTTCTATTATAAATCTAATGGTTTTCGATCGAAAAATATAAAAAAAATAGTTCGACCACAATAAATTTATTTTCAAGCAATATATTTTAATTTAATTTTTCTTTTTTTATAATTCGAACACAATAAAATAAATTAATTGAATTAAAGAATTAAAATTTTGTTTCTTTTCTTGGATCGGTTCAATTTTTTAAAATTACGTTAGTAGTAATCCAAACTAGACAAAATTTTATTGATAATAAGAAAGTGGAAATGAGCTGTAAGCTGTAACCAATAATAAAGTGTATCACTGTTAAAAATTAAGAAGTATTTTTATTAGGAAATTCTTATAAACTCGAAATAATACATTTTAAACAAATGCGTTAGTAATATATAAGGAGCCTTTTTGTGCCCGATAGTACCAAACCCCCATTTTTCTTCAAGAATTTTAATAATTTTTCATTATTGATTATCCAATTAGAAATTATTCTATTTGTGGGCCACAAAATATTTTCATTTTATTTTTTATGGGAAACAATTAAGATTTCGGGTGCGTAGGTTTAAGATTTGTTGGATGCGTGGTTATCCACTTAGGTTATTAAAACAAGATTTTTTATTTATGCTTTTAGTAATATAATATACACACTTTTATATTTGCGTATATATACGTAAAATAAATTATTTAAAATATTATAATATAATCTTCCAACTTATGTACAATATCTTAAAAATCTGAATTTCGTAAGACAACAAAAAGTAATTTTTAATATAATATTACAAAGAACAATATTATGTTTTCATGTTGTTATGTTGCAACATCCACAGTTTCTTTATAAAAAAAAGAAAAAAATTATGATCATATTTCTTAATTAAAGTTTTTCAGTTTTTCTTATTTATAAAAAAATAAATTTATTATAAATTATATTATTATAAATTATGTTTTGTTTATTTGTCTAAAACAAGAAAATGTTCAATTTTTCATAAGCTTGTCAGAAAATAATAGAGAAACTATACACAGTAGACTATACAAAATACGATATTACATCGTTCTGTATGTTTAATAACTTTTCCTATGAAAATTTAACGTTTACATATTATATTGTATATATGAATTGTGGCAAAGGTTTGTTAAAATTGTTGTTACAAAAACGGATTCTATATTCAGATCGTATACTTCATTAATCACAAACCAGAATCGGCTAAACATATTTTATTCAAATCGTATTAAAAATCGCAATCTCTATTTATGACAGAGTTAAATTTACACAAATTTAAATTTGCATGAATGTAACTTTTAGATCGAATTGGAATAGAAATTGACTTTGACGATATAATAGATTTTCGGAAAAATTATTCAATTCCAATTCAATTTACATACGATTTTATCTGAAAATTTCAATATTATGATAAAATTCTACAATACATATATTCAAACTAAAAAGAATTTATTTCAATTGGACCATATCTCAGAATTTGAAAAAGTTACATATATAGCTAGAAACTAAATAAATTTTAACATTTTATTTGTCACCATATTTCAAAATTAACAATATTTCGTAAAACTATATTATATATTTGACCATTTCTGAAGTTGTACAGAATTTCATAAAACAACACGTTGGTTGTTTGAAGTTGGATTACACTTAATTTTGGATGAAATTTAATATTTTTATTTATTTATTTTTATTTATTTTATTCATCACACCCAAGGCACGTAAGGCCAAAAGCCTTGTCGATGTATGCCTCAGTATACAATACAATTAAAGTTTTAATACTATGGTATACATAATATCAAACCATACATTATGAGTTATAAATACAATTATCATAATACATAATAAATACTAGTAAAAATTACATTGACATCATGATACAATAGTTCGCTATACTGTTATTTGTCTTGAAAAAACTCAAAGCACGCTTTTTTAAATTTATTAATGGATTTTGAAAGTTTGATTGCTTCCGGCAGCGAATTAAACTGAATAATTCCATGAACGAAAGCTGATGATGAAAACTGATGACAAGCGAATCTAGATGACAAGGAAGTGATTCTAAAAACTCTCGGTGATGAGCTAAATGACAACAATGAGTACAGATAAGCTGGATGCTTAATGTGCAATAGCTTAAATATAAAACAAAGAACTCTAATTAAAAGATATGTCATTAATGGCACACCCAGTATACTTTTCTGAAAGCAAGAAACATGATCATACTTCCGCAGAGAATTAACATATCTAATACACGAATTAAAAGCCAACGTCAAACGATACTTTGACTGATAATCGGCGTTATATACAAATATCTCGCCATAAGTAAATAAGGGCATTATCAAACTCTTGACCAACAATAACCTGATTGTAACAGGAGTTATGCAACTCAGTTTTCTAAGTGAATACAACACATAGTTAACTTTTCTACAGATCAGATTTGTATGTGCACTCCAGGTTAAGGTATTATTGAACATTACTCCGAGGTTCCGGACAGTATCAGATACCGTTAAGTTTACACCGTTAATTACTATAGGAGGTAACTGAACATTAAGCTTCTTTTTATATATTGGTAATAATTGGGACTTCACTGCATTCAAAATTAAACCGTTAGTCTCGGTCCAGCTATAAATTGACGCTAAATCTTGATTCAAATTTCTACAAATATCATCCATGCTATCCACAGGACCAGCTAAATATATTTGTAAATCATCAGCATAAACATGGTATCTTGAGTATTGAATGCGCAATGGTAAATCATTGATGTATAATGAAAATAATAATGGACCCAAAACAGAACCCTGCGGTACACCAGAAGAAATTAACATTGGGGATGATAGTTCCTCCTGATATTTAACTACACCTTGTCTGTCTGCTAAGTATGAAATTATAAGACGTGTAGAGTAATCAGAAAACTTGAAGTAGAGTCTGAGCTTCTGTGCAAGTAAAACGTGATCAATGCAATCAAACGCTTTCGAAAAATCCAGTAAAACCAAAACAGAAAAGTAAGACTGATTCATACTCTGCAGTAGATCATAATATACTTTTAGGAAGCAGTAGTCGTGGAGTGATTACTCTTGAAACCAGACTGGAATGGGTCTAAAAGATTATTATCATATAAATATTTTTTCATATGCTTGCATAAAAGGCTCTCAAAGACCTTTGATAAGTAGGGTAAAATACTAATTGGTTTAAAACACTTATAAAATAAATTACAGAATCCGATGAAATTTTAAGAATTTAATTCTCAGAATTTAATAGAATATAAAAATTTGGAAAAAAAATTCGCAATGTGCTAAATACGTTAGAATTTTACATTGCGATATTTGAAAATTGGTCAACATATTGAATATCAAACGATTTAAAATTTACATATGTACGTCATACATATGTATATATGTAAGTATCTCTAAATTAGTAACAACAATAGAACTTAGAATTTTCTGATCATCCTTATAATTATTCCAATAAAAATTAAATTGTTAAATAAGAAGTAATAAATAAGGTACTTACGGTATATAAATCCATATTCTACAATTATAGAGGAACTATTCAAGCTTAAATTTACCTAGAACGACAAAAAAATATAAAATAGTTATTAATGTATGTATGTGTATGTAGTTTATTTGTGGTACACTATTTACCCATTTTCAATACCCAATACATATTTGCAAAACGAAAATAAAATTTTCCCAATAAAAACAATTACTTATATTAATAAAAAAAAACTATTTTCTTTACATAAGTACTTAGTGTTAGTAGAGCATTTACCCAACTACACATATAGGATGGCTATATATATCATAACAAATTCATTATTTATTGATAAATAAATTTTCTTCTCAAGTGTTTAACCAAATTGTATTCAATTATGAATGCAAATATGTCTAGATATATAGTTATAATACCGCATACAAGTATGACGAGTACAACCACACGAATTTATATAATAGACATTTAAAAATTTAGATATTCTAAAATAATTAATCAATATTTGCATTGGAATTGAATATCCAAGAACACGTAAGTAAATATTATAGTAATTACTCGTATATATGTATTTAGATACACATATGAATACAAAAATCTGGAAAATTCATAAAACTACAATTTTCTTTCCTATTTATAGTTAGGAGTTAGAGTATATAGAATGCTTATGTAATTTAAAACTATTTGAAAACAAAACGAAATAATTTTTAATAACTATAATAAGTACATAAATACAGTACAGTATATATAAAATCAATTTATTATTCTGTATAAAAACCACAGTATTTTATAAACTATATGTACAAGCTATAACAGTCGATTGGTTTTGACACATTTTTTAAAAGATATTATGTCTGTATATAAAAGTTATTATCAACATGTTTGCGCGTCCAGGGAATTTTATCTAGTATTTTTCTCTTTCTAGAAATTTAATGATGATTAAATAGAGTTATTTCAACACGAATAATTCTACAGTAGCATGTATAATGTATACATCAAATAGCTGGCAATTTTAACGTTTAATAAAGTTTATACATTTCTCTATTAATTCTATAAAGTTTATAATCCAGAAAGTGATGTTAAAGTGGAAATTAACTTGGCCACAACCACATTGATATTGCTTTTATGAATTTGACCATTTTTCGTCACATACTCACTTACAAAGTCTATAGTATAATATTTAATTTGATTAAGATTCAGGAATAGAAACAGTTAGTCTCGAATACCGAATAATTAAAATAATTTTACGAAATAATTACGGATTTTTTCTCACTACATTTTTTCAGCTTCGCAGATTTGTGATTTGACATTTTGGAAAATATTCTTTTAAAATATTTGGTTATTTAGAGCATGATCCCGTGCATGACATGAAAATTGATGCAATTTTAATTTTTTCAATGCACACGATTAGTCAACTATGTTAACTACAATTTTACACTAAAATTAATATTTAATCACCGATAGTTCCTAACTCTGTGAATAAAATTCTAATGAATATTTTTATTGAAATTTAAGTATTTTGTACTTCTCAATTATTATTGGTTACCAGCTAGGGAATTAGTAAACTATAGGGTTTAATTTAATACCAAAACCAAAATTCTGTGATAATATTTTATAAAGTAAACAAATTTCGTTTCTTCCAGTAATTTGTAGAGAATATTCAAACAATAGACGTAGTTTAAATTTGGAAATACAAAAATTGTAACATCTCTTATCACCCCATCGATGGCGTACTGTTTTTCTAAGTTTATAAATTCGCTAAATTTTTAAATTCCTCTTTCATAAATATTTTTAAATTTTAGATTTATTCATAAATTCTTAGAAAACAATATTCCAACATTTTTAATATCTGAACATTTCAAATTACTGAAATCTAAAATTTTAATTGGTTATTAATTGTTAAGTTTCACGTTTTAAAATTTCTTAATTTTCCACTTGCATTAAATCCCTTGATTCCTTATAATATTATATTTAGTTCTTGAAAATATATAATTCTTCTATTTAAAAATTTCGGTTATCAAAATTGTAAAATTTTATATTTCTTAACTCTTTCAACATTGAAACTTGTAATGTAGTCATTTAAAAATTCGACGTTTAAAATCATAATTTCAGAAACGCACTTCTCCAACAAAAGTTTTATTAGAATAAAGGGATTCAATTCCTACTGTACAACCCACCCTAGTGAAAGAGCTAGAGGTGGTTCAGATGTACTAATTAAAAATAATATCAAACATAATCAGAAAAAAGGATATTCGGGAAAGCTACATGCAAGCAACGGTTATCTCAATCCAATATAATGGCACAGATCTAAATATTGCGGCAGCATACTGTCCTCCACGGCATACACCAACGAAGCTACAATTTAATAACGTCTTCAATAAACTCGGTCCAAGATTTATCATTGGAGGCGACAACAATATAAAACATACAGCTTGGGATTATGGGCTAATTTCACCTGGAAAAGCAAATGCTCTGTTCAATGCCATTCATGAAAACAAATGTGAATATCTGTCTCCAGGGAGGCCAACGGATGCAGGAAAAATACCAGATCTACTTGATTTCTCTATCATAAAATAAAGGGTATTTCATCCAGTTACACTAGAGCCTTAGGGATTAACGACTTAACATCTGATCACATTCCTGTACTGTTGTCAGTAAGCGTTATAGTAATCAAAAAACAAAAAAAGCGAAACCTTACTAATATATTTACGGATTGGAATCTGTTCAGAGAAAAGTTAGAAGGGATAGTTGAAATAAAAGTGAGTATCAAAAGTAATGAGGAATTGGAACATCAAACAAAGAATTTCATTGAATACACTCGAAAGGCCGCCAGTCTCGCTACTCCAGAATTAAAGGAAAAAGCGAACATGGAAGTCAAATACCCTGCTGAGATCAGGGAACAAATCAAGGAAAGAAGAAGGAGAATATGGCATCTCACCAGAAATTCCATTGACAAAACAGCCGTCAATCGGATAAGTAACAAAGTCAACAGGCTAATCAAAAGCTTTAAACAAGATTGCTTCGACAACTACTTAAGCGGGCTAGGTCCAGAAATGGATAAGGACTACTCGTTATGGAAAGCCACCAGAAAATTTAAACGACCTGTGCTCGGATACCACCCAAAAGAAATGCTCAAGGTGGTTGGGTTGGACAAGTCAAAGAAAAATCGGAACTCTTTGCTCGACACCTAGCAACAGTATTTCAACCCCATAACATTCAATCTAACATCGACGTAACACCTGTTTATCAACCAGGTCTGGATTTTAAAAGATTGACATTCAAGATGAGCAAAATGCTACCACAAAATTATTGCCAGCTGCTTGAATCATACCTTTCTGATCGCAAATTCAGAATCATCCATGAAGAAACATGTTCTGAGTTTTATCCGATGATAGCGGGAGTTCCGCAGGGAAGCGTATTAGGACCCCTCCTCTACATTGCAGACATACCTAGAACGAACAAAACATTTATCGGTACGTTTGACGACTGTTATTATGACAATAGACGAATCTCAACAAACGGCAGTGGAAAATCTTCAACGAACAATGAACAACGTTACTAATTGGACGATTGATTGGAAAATCGAGCTTAATGAGTTTAAATCAACTCATGTGACATTTACGCTCCGACCCAAAAATATCAACCAGAACATATCTCAACGGGGTGGTGCAAGTACTGCAGATTGAACGGCCAAATACCATTTAGACTCTAGGGGTAAACTGGAAACATCACATTAGACAAAAAGCTGAACAGATACGATTGAAACAACGTCAAATGTACTGGTTAATTGGGCATCATTCCAAAAAGAACCTGTATTGCAAAAGACTAATTTACCAGACTATCTTCAAACCAATTTGGATGTATGGTGCGCAGCTATGGGGTTGTACTCATAAATTCAATAGAGACATTATCCAACGTAGCCAAAATAAATTTATTCGAATGGTCACCAACGCTTACCGATTTGTGACTAACAGGGAAATACACAATGGTTTACAAATACAATTGATAGATGACGTCATCCGTAAATGTGCCAACAAACATGAAAAGAGGCTTCTCATCCACACCAACGTTGCGTCGTATACAACTACTGGATAGTACAAACGAAATAAGGCGACTCAGACGAACCAAACTATTATTGGTAGCCATACCAATAAAAAAAATGTGTTTTAAAAAAAAAAATCAAATCAAATTATTCTATTTATAAATTATTGTATTATATACTAAACTTATCTCATAGGTGCAAACTATTAAATCTTTTCATAATATTTTCGATACCATAGATATTTTTATGGTAATTCATTAAAATTTGATGAATGATTTTTCCGAATTTTCATTATAAAATTAATTATAATTCTTGTGTTTTGAAGTATACATGTGGATATTAGACCAATTCTAAAGTTTCTACAAGTTTTGAAATACTATTTTGTTGCTAGTTTTACCATAATGCAGAATCTATCAACTATTTATGTTATTCTGAATTTATAATTCTAATTTATATTTTATGAATACTAATTTAATGATTTTACGCTCATGTTATTCGTGTTGACCCAAACGTGATAATGAATTAAGCCAGATGGTGAATACAATTCAAGTATGAAATTTAAATACTTATCTAGCTTGTATTAATAATGCATTAGTGTTATTTACTAGATTAGCATATGCGTTGGCATATGTATGAAGTTATGAGAAATACTATTTAATTTTATAAGCATTCGAAGAAATATTATATTGAAAATAAAATAATTTTAGCTGACGAGGTCACCACCCTGTTATACGTGTATATATATTATGTAACTGTGAAGGAACAGAAAATCAATGCTAGAAAAATATTTTTTTTTCATTTGCATTAGAACATAGGTAATCAAATCGGAGGTACATATATGTAGATGTATTTCGTACCTTGATTAATAATATGACATGGTATGGCATGTTGAACAGGAAACGTATAGAAAACAATTTCAAAATGATATACGGTTTGATAGTTACGTTTGATTGATTTTTTGTATATAACGCGTAATTTTTCATGTAATCAGCAAAAATCATATGTTTTAAGTATTTAAATTGTCATTTTCATCAAAATACATATATTCATATATAATCAATGTTATGTGTTATTTATTGTTAACAAAATATAATAAAAAAACAAAAATATTTATTGAAATAATACACGCGAAAATATTATTTTGTCAAATATTTCGAGAAAATATTCGAAAAAAATGTGTAGGAAATTAAAAGCATAAATAAATGTTTCGAATATTTCAGCTAAAAACAATATAATCAGCTGTTGAAAGAAATTGTCGTTAGTTGTGAAGGTTAAGTGCTGTATAAATTAAATTGACAATGATGAATTCACTAAGGACATAATATAAAATATTTGGAATTCTAAATAATTTACTTTCAACATGTTTATCGAATATATATGTATACATATACATACATATATTATGTATTTAGATAATCGAAATTTATTTGCGCATGTTTCAATTAGTTTAATGTATTTGAGTGACCTACGATATTATTCTGAATACCATTAAAATTTGACGTACCAACAATATTTCTTCTTTATACTCAACAAATGTGACGTCAATACAGATAGCCAATATGTTTTAGATTATATTGTCAATCTGTGTAATTACTCCCTAATGTGTGATCAAAACTCAATTGCATTTTTCTAATAAATAATTTAAAAGTAAATTTAGTTTTGAAACCTAAATGTATCCATGTAATTTAAATACGATTTAAAAATTTAATCTTTATTTAATTTTTCAATTTGTATGAATTTGAACAGTTGCATAAAATATGAATTTTTTTAAATTATATATACTTCCAATTCTAGAAATGTTTCTTGTGTACTGGAATTTGCACATTCAATTTCTAAAGTAAAATTATATACTTTTAAAAAATTCGGAAGTGTTAAAAAATTCTGATTTTTTTTCGGTTTTAATGTATTTTGGCAGATTGAATTCTAAAATTTTATATATTGAGAAATTCAAGTTCAAATTTTAAAGTTTCATGAAAATCTAAACATTGCTAAAATTTTCATTTAACCAATTTCGAAAAAGTTTGAATTTTATCGAATTTTAATAAATTATAAATTTTTACGAAAATTAAATTCTTATGTTTTCGTTCGATATCTCAAATTTTGGGATTTGTAGCCGCTTGAATGTAACAGGATTTTTTGCAAACTCTGCAATTTTTTGATTAAATTCTGGAAATTATATTTAAGATAGAAACTTTTTAAATTTAAATCGCCACCCAAACGAATTGAAAAGGTATTGGAATAAACCCCGAATTATAATATTATTTCGCGGTTAGTTTTTATATTTTGTCTTTTGGACGAGTGATACTTCTTAGGAACCAGGAGATTTTGGTATAATTACAATAATAATAATTATTTACATTTTCTTAGGAAAAGTTGTGATAATAAATTATTTATTGTTGTTCTGTCTAGACTTGATTAAGATGTAATTTACGGGGAGAACAACGCTTAAATAAATCCAGACAACCTTGATTTGAATCGGCGGAAAAACAATACGGCTTCTAACGATTTTCAATATACATAATGTATGTATTATGTAAACGAACAAAAAACATTACATAACGTTATCAATTTCGATGCCTATACATCAAAATACAGTTCACTCACCCCGCATATAAACAAATCCATCGTCAAATTGCTATATATTGATATTCCACCATATAAATAAATATTGAATCAAGATATTGAACCCAAAAGGGAAATTCAATCGAACATTTTTTTTTCCAATATATACTCTAACAATTTCCTTTTGTGGAAATTAATAGTGTATGCATTTAATTATTTAAATATAATTTTTTTTCCGATGTTTTTTAAATTAACAAAAGAAAAAAAACGTGGAGTAAAGGTGAGAATTGATTTATGAATATTTTGTTGAAAACAAGTACAGAATGGAATAACAAAAAAATTTAAAAAAAACTATTACTAGACGCGATAATTGATTTTCAGTCATTGTATGCAACACGATCATGTGGTGTGGCTGAATACAATAAAAAAAAATAATCCAAATTAATCTTAATAATCATGTACGAGTATGTATACTCAGTGATTATTACCTCATTTGTATATTGAGAAATAATTTGAGAATCGGGTGTTATTATCTTAGAAGGAATACTATAATATTTAAAATATTTAATTTTATTGTGGTACATACGTATGTATGTATATGTGCCATTCCTTTTTTCAAACCAACATACATTTTATTTACATAATTATTACATAGGGCTATAAAAAATGTAGGTATATTATGTTAAAGTTCAAAGGTCGAAACATTTGTTTGGTTGAATTACTATAATATGTAAACATATTTTCAAAATACATTGAAATTCTATCAGATGTTTGGGTTCTTCACCTGCAGCGAAATAATATCTTCGTTTTTAATAAAAACTTAACCAAACGAATTTTTTTAAAAATTTCTTAGAATTTTTATTTTGGAAATAAGTTTATGCGCTAAATGAGTTGGAAAATCGTTTGAATTTTGTAAACAATTTGGGCAGAAAAAATTGTGTGCTCGATAAGAATATCGCGGTTGATTTATTGATGGTAAATAATTTGTGACATTTTCTACCACCGCATGCTTCTTGAATACCCGAGCAAATGACTCTCGCAAAAAATAAAGGAAGTAATAAATTAAAATCTCCTATCGTATTTAAATTCTGTAAATGCTCATTATTTAGATTACTGATTATACACATTATTACCGCCATTAAAATGAATATTATTTATTTTTCGCGTAAACATTCTTTATGAACTATAGTTATTTAAACGTATCACATGATACGAAAAAATGTGCTATACAATATTAAGACATGATATGATAAACACAAAACTCCGGATATCCGGATTATTCAAATTTTTATGAAGCAATGGATAATTAGCAGAAATAAGAATAAATCGATTTCTACTCATCGTTTCATCATTATTGAAACCTTGCGAAATTAACATCTTATCTGGCAATTAAAATATACTTCATCTTATTTATGTCAGTTTTTACTTTTTACCAATAGTAGTCAAATATTGAATTTTTATTCGTCTAGTATCTTTTCCAGTTTTCTATTCTAAATTTTTAACAGAACGTGTGGACCGTTTTAGATGAAACTGACTTTGATATTTTATGTATATTATATATTTCTAAATTTCAAAGATTTTCTGTAAATGATGAAGCTGTGTGGGCTAATTTTAAATTAAATAAACATAACTTTTATTGGACTATACAATACGCTACTGCAATCGATGAAAAATTAAACGATAATACTTTTTGTTCAGAATTTGATCAAAATTTTAATCTGCCACAAATTTCATGGATATATGTATCTGATACATGTTTCAGTGAACTTCGCAGTCGAGTCTGGTTTGATTTGCTTAACTTTGCTTCGGAAAATGTTTGCTGTGTTCGTTGCAAAGTTTAAATAAATAGGTGATAAATGAAACGCGAAAAATGATTGCCTACAAACAGTAATACCAACTTTTTAAAAAGCATTAGTAGCTGGGTGTAGTTAGAAGTACCTTCTGAGTATAGTTTGCAACGTTAAATGGAACACAGCATTTTTTGTATTGTTTAATATAATTATTAAAAGAAAGCAAGAAAGAAAATTACATAAATTGTTATTACAATTAATGTTGTATACAAAAATCAATAGTAAAAGGTCACGATGGTTCATTAGGGTACTGATATCAAATGAATAGATATAATTTATCAGTCACTTTCTTTCGGTCGTTCTTATAATACCCACAAAATAATAGATGTATATATATATATAGTGAATATACTAATTATTTAAGTCGATTGAATATCGTGATTTGTAAATGTTTATGTTTTCTATTTGCGTTAGGTACAACATTTTATCTTCTTTCTCTTCAAATATATTTGATGCTAAGAACTTACTGTTTCAATGGGATCCACACTTGAGATAATTGTTCTACAATCAGCCAATTGAGATGTTTGGGGAGCTTTTGGATTATTTTGACTTTTAGATTTATTTAAAAGTAATATTATTTGAGAATAAGTTTACAAAATTTCTTAATGTGATATATACAACTTTCAGAAAATATACTTCAAAACTTCCACTAGTAAAACAATTAAATATTTTTCAAACGATATAATTTAATTATGAATTTATTAAAATTCAATTTACTTAATCAAATTTTTAAATTAAAAATATCGGAATTTAACATTTAATGGCACTCCAGTTCTCAAGCAACAAAGTTCAAATTCTAATACCTAAAATATTTCTGATAAAAATATTAAAATATTATACAAATAAAATATTCAGTTCTTATAATTCGTATAATTTTTCTTTTTAATGTTACTCTCGTATAATTTTTATTGAGAAATTCTATTGAAGATGTTAACATTGATTAATAGTCTTTTTTGATATGCGAGCACTGTTATTATTTTAAACATAATTGTTTAATTAAAGTGATTTAAATAGTTTTTACTTGTGAAGAAAACCAATTAACGCTAGAAAGTTATATTTTAAGTTTTCATAGGAAGAGGATATTTTCTGTTGTCTGGAATAAACGGTAATCTAAAGTAAATGAAATTAGAGATTAATGTTGTGACAATTTTTGATTGCAAATTTATCATATAATGTTGAAAAATGTTAAGTTTCATGTTTCACAAGTCTCATAAGATAATTATTTGTGCCGGGTTTAAAGTTGAGCTTGAACTACAGCTGAATGAATCAAGTTTCTCAACTCATGTGGTTTAGAAACTTGATTCATTCAGCTTTTATATTTGAAATCCTGAGTATAATAATGATTTCAACGTTCCTGTGTTATTTATGGTTTAGCTATTTCATATAGACCGTAGAATTAGTTTGTTTGAAACAATATATAGTAATGTTTAATTATTTTAAAATATTTAAGATTCAAACAATCGTTTATTATATTTTAAATTCTTTACATAAGTAACTACATTCAAGTTGACATTTGAAAGTTTATCGTAAATCATTCACAAATTTAGTCATCATCTTTTGTAGTCGCCAATATTTCATAAATCTATGAGTTTATGTTGATATTCGTTTAAGATATCGGACACACTTCCGATCACATTCATTTTAAATTGAAAACAATCGTAGTATTGTTACTCTATAAACTATATCAATACAATAATTTTCAATGAGCTTTTCGATAAACAACTCAACCATTACATAGATTTTTTTACCATAAATCATGTTCGAGAATGAAATTAGATATTGCATCAACAGATAAGTAAACCACGAACTTTGCGAAACTAAATGTTCCAGACCTTATTTCTATAATAGTTAATAAACACAATGCATACGTATATTTACATAATTATTTTTAGAAAAAATAGTAGTTCTTAATATCGAAATCATTTAAACGATATTTAATGGGAAATATGTAATGGGAAATATGTTCAACTTCAGTTTCCCGCAGACATATTAAGTACAAAATATATAACATCATTATTCTATTCATTTAAAATTCATAAGTAATTTCACATTGAAATAAAAAATAATAATAATTTCTAGGGTGCTTCAAATATATGTTATATAATATGTATACATGTATATTAAGTACTCCATTGTGCCAGTATATATACATACAATAATTACTTTTAGTACATCATTCATACTTACCTATTTTTCGAACAAGAGCTACTGTTAATAATCGAAGTTCATTTTTAACATATAAATATACATAGTTACATACGTCTAACGTACTCATATATATGAATAGGTACAGAGTTAGATAATTTTAGACGAATTTATATATTTCTAAACGATTTACCAATTAACCAGCATCAAAAAGTACTTTTAGTTTTGTTTTGGGCATGAGAACATAATATCCTTGTAGTTCTAATTCGTTTATACAGTTATAAGCTTTGAATTCAAATATGTATACGAGTATATACACAAAATTTGATTAGGGTATTATAGGGTTGAAGTATAATGAAAATTTCATGTTTTCATGAAAGAAGAAAATAAGAATATTCTTAGAATATAAAGTATCGGAGGTGTACAAGAACACAATTTAAATTTAATCTAGGTAAATCTATATTGAAAAAAATAGACAAGATTTTTGTTACGTTGAATATTTCATGATTAAAATGATTTAATATATATATATATATATATATATATATATATATATATATATATATATATATATATATTAATATATAATATATATATTTTGTATATATATATATATATATATATATATATATATATATATATATATATATATATATATATATATATATATATATATATATATATATATGTATGTATATAGATATTAATGGGGGTACAACCTTGAGGTGAGTATATATTGCAAAGCAATGACCATTTATTTTGAGAACGATTAAGTACATATTAGAAAGGTATTTATTTATCATTTATAGTTCTAGATTTGGTCAATTCGTTCTCATTACTCTATTTATATCATGTGGTAAAATTAATAAACTGTTTCAAAATTTAGGATCCGCCTGATGATTTTTGGAATTGGCAGATTTTCTTGCTATACCAACCTCAAAAATTAATATGAGAGAATAAAAACAAAACATAACAATTTAATGTAAATATCGAAAATTTTAAAAATAAAATCATTACTTAACTAATTCTTTCTTGTTCTTTGACAGAATTTTGTACACATTTAATTTTAAGCTACCGAACATTATAAAAATTCGTTTCTTATAATATACATAAATCTTAAATATGTAGTTAATTTCATAATTTTAAACGTATTGATTTTTGAGTTATAGACAAGAGAATATAAATTGAGAATACACATTCATTAGAATTATTTATGTTCTTTAATTAATCGACGAGTGAAAAAATGTAACTACAGCTATTTGATTTGACTGAATCTACTATAAGAAAGAGAGCAACATAAAAAAACAGAGGATAATGAGGTAAAATGGAACAATTCTGAAAAAGTTAAGGAATATGATATCGTTAGCATTAGATGAATTGGGAATATAGCGAGCAGCGAGTTGCTAGAAGCCAACCATATTTTATCCTAAGAACTTACAATATTTGCCCAAATCACGTCATAAGGCGATAAAAGGAGTAAAATTATAAAAAATATATTAAATCCGGCTGAACACAATGTGTCACGGATCTTCGAAAAATGAGGATAGTAAAATAAGGAGATATAAAATCTACAAATACAATTTTTATTACGTGTATGGACCAGTTTGATTTGATATTCAATCAGCTAATTGAATAATCAAATATTTTGTTAATTCATAATACCCAGTTAAATTAAATCAACCATTAAAATTTTTGTGGTTTTGTGGAGAATAATTTGATTAACAATCAATTTAACTAAGTATGCAATCAAAATATTGTAGCAGAATTTGATTCAAATATGAATTGCATGATTTGAATCTATTTTGAAAAGAAATTTGAGAGAAAGTTGTTAAGAGTTTGACTATGACTTGAAGCAAAATTAAAAAAATAAAACTATGTTTGAATATATAAGTATATCTAGAGAATATGAAATGTAATAATTGAGTTTATAGCAGATTCACACGACAGAATTCTTTAAAATATTTCACTATTAAATAAAATTTAATTTTCCAACGTAATGATTTTCAATACTTAGTTTTATGACCTTTATATATGTATATTCGATACACATAATTAAATTATATAACCTGGGAAAAAGTTATTGGTATATTAAGGCGAAAACTTTACCCATATAATATATTTTTAAATGTACATATTTCTATTTCGTGAAAAGCTGTTGTTATGTGCCTAACCCATAAGATCGATTTTTTTTTATATTAATGTTTAGTAATTTGGATAAATTTATTATACGAGTATATTCAAATTAGTATTTATTTACGCTGAATCGATAAACCGAACGAACATACACACAAGTTCTGTATCGAGAGATATTCAGAAATAATTAAATAAAATATTTGTATTAGCTGTTCTCAATTTTTTTTTTTTTGCTAATTTTTGGGTTAAAAAAGTTATTCATCTGTAAATATTACGTACATATATATGTATGTATATACGAAAGCATAAAAATTTGTAACAATAGATATTCGATTGATATTCTATTTTATATAAAATCTATAATAATATTAAATTATTATCTGACATTATTATAATATTGTATATATATGTATATATATATGTATTTACAAACGTCATACAAATATTTTGAATTGGAAATTGTTTTGTTCGTTTTCGGTTTGTTTGGTATCCTCGAGAGCGTATTTTGGGGTTTAAAAATAAAGAAAATTTTAATTAGACGAGGGACTTGTGGAACAAATGTTATATAATGATATTATGTATTATGTATCCAGTTGCTATGTTATAAGGCACACTGTTTAGCATACTTTATTATAAATTTAAAAAAACCTTTTTTGGAATCTTCCAACCACTGATCGTTGTTTTTTGGGAATCTTTATTAGGCCAAACTTCTCTATTAAGGTCATTTTAATTCGCAAATGGCTAATCTACCTAATATTCCAAACCACTTAATATGTGCTCGCAGTCTAGATATCCAATTAAATTTTCAAACACTTATTTGAATGATGTAAGTGGTCGGAAGATTATCGAAAATAATTTCCAAATGAAGCTATACATTCTGGAGTAATTATTATAAGGAAGCTGGTTTTTCATAATTTTTGTTATCACAAGTATGATACATTTAGACTTAAAAACTTTCCGGTTTACATAAATTTTATAACTCATAAAATAATTTTCAAAGTTATTTAGCAAAATATGTAGATAATTAAGTTTTAAGTTAAAGAAAGAATTAAAAGAGTTCCAGTTCTTGTTTGGGAATTTATTTTTTACTTTCGATGTGAGTTCAATTTTTGAAATTCTGTTATAAAATTTAGACAATTTTTCATGCTTTTTGCAATAAAATTAACTTTTTATTATGTTGTAAACAAATACTTGTTGTAGAGCATTTAAAAATCATTTTTCTTAACTATCGAATAGTTTGAGAAATGAAATTGTCAATAATTAGTGTGAGAATTTTTAAAGGTTTCTGAGTTTCACTGGAATTTATTATTATTTTGATAACCCAGTCTTTAATTTTAAAATTGCTTCAAAATCTCAAAATTTTAGCCAATCCAATGTCTAATAAAATTGATATCAGTCCAATGCTTTAAAATTGAATTCTGACATTTTTAATACATATTTCAAATTTATTCATGAACTTAATTCCAAGTCAAATTAGAGAAGTTTATAATTCTAAAAAGAGCTCATCAACATTGAATTTAATGCGAATTGAAATGAATTCAAAGCAAATAATAATTTATATTTAATATTAAGTATTTTAAATTTCATAACTAAATGTTTTGGGATATTAAAATGAAATTTGAAAAAAATAAATCGTATGTAATTAATTTATATGAATAAGTACTTATAACGGAAATTCTGTAAACGTGTAGAATTTTAATTATTTAATTAATTCAATAAATAGGTTTAGTAGCATTTTTAAATTAAATATATAGAAAGTGAATTAAATGTTTATTTAAATCAAGGGTAAACTTGAAAGAAAGGTAATTTTTCAGATTTGGAGTCAAAAAACTCTGTGTCAATGATATTCTGCCACAAGCTTTATTCAAATTCGGCTTCCAGTCAATTATCCTTGGAAATGAAAATTTTAAAAACGTTTGTCGATTTATCTTTTCAAATTTGTATTCCAATAATTCTATAATCATCTCCTTATAGGAAGCCTCTTAAAGTTTCCAAAGGTTTAAACAATTATTTTGTTATACCGGCATATTCTATTCTTAAAACAATTAAATATTAGTTGGACTTATTAGATTTAACCTAGACGAGTTTTTCTTCTATCACGAAGAGTAGTAATAACAATTTTTCTGAGGTGAATAGGAACATTACTACTAAAATTTGGCAAAAATCAGAAATAATCTGAAATTAACTGTATGGAATTCTGTATGGATTTCAATTCTAACCTCATACTGCTAACATTGCTCCTTGAAAATTACTCAAAAGTAAAAGTCAAATTGATTGTATATTATTCATACTCTACAGTTGTGTTCAGAAAGAACATACGTTTAAAGCAATTCTGGTCAAAAAATTCGTTGCGTATACTCCAATATTCTGGTTACATTTTATTGAGTTCATATGATTTAATAGAACTATGTATAAGCTGCCTAAACAAGCAAGCGTAATGGTTAGAATGAGCCAGGCTGTTTTTGAAATTGATTTTTGTTGCTGGTTTGGTCTAATAATTTGTAAGTGAATGGCTACAAATTGTTTATTCGTCTAAAAAGATTTTCCAGAAAAAGGAAAAAGAAAAGTGCCATCTTCAAAGATTTTGAACAATTATAAATATAATTATTTTTAATTATTTTATTTTGATTAAGCAAGCTTGTATTTGTAAAACAGAGATTTCTCCTTTTTCTCTCCACTTTTCAATTAAATATAAAGTTAAGTTACATACTGCTTTCTGAAATGAAAATGCTGGCTACAACCATTGGAGAGAGGACAAAAACAATTTTTTTGAATGACCTGTGTTATTCTTTTGAACCGACAGAAATGATAAGTAGATCGAATTGAAGTGAGCAAAATAATAATAAGTATAAAAAGTAAAATCGAGAAGCTATGGGCGGGATGTGGTATTTACAGTAAATTTTTATAGCTATTATACATATATCGTTGTATATCCAATCGCCGTTAAAAAATTCACTAACACTTTTTCTTATTTTATGTTTTATATTTAAATTAAAATTTATTTTTGATTCTTATATATGTAAAGTCTAAATTACAATTTAATTTAGTAATTTTTGTTAAGTTTAATTGAGTTACTTTAGTTTTTATTTCTAGTACTCTACAAACTGAATGCTCAATTAACAAAACTAAATTAAATTACAGTTACTATTAGCTGTTGATGTAACATAAGTTTTTGTGAAAATTAGCTGAATTTTCTGAATTCTTGCAAAACTAAAGAATAAAAGGAGCAAACCCTACTCCATTTTTCAAAACTAACAATAGAAGGTGTCTTCGATGTTGCTCCATCACTTAATAAACAAATGATATGAGACATAAGAGGGTATTTGTAACAATTCCATAAGCCAATATTCCGCATTGGATGATTTTGAAAATGAACTGAAAAAGTAGAAATTTTACCGACAAATTTCCCAAATACGTAAACGTAATATAGGTATTTGAGTTGCAATCTGTTTTGTTGTAATAATCATGTCCTCTATTCAAGGGAGTGTTAGTTATTATTAAATGAATATAATAAATTAGTACGGCAACTGAAACATATTATTCGACCTTTTCAAAATAAAAATAATTGTATTAAGTATACAAATTTACCATTTAAATGCAAAGAATACATACTAGATAAAATTGCATTGTCCTTTTGAAATTTGTTTCTAGATTTCTAGAAGCTAATTTATACGATCTAACTATAAATGTACCAGCTCTTTTAACTCAATATATAATTCAATTTTAAATCATTCTTGCACATACTAAATTTTAAGCAAACAATACCCATATAAGTGCATACATATTCATGTCCATTTGCAAATTTTTAATACGTAATTGTGAATTAAATATTAAAAATTTCCTTTCATATGAGTGCACATCCAACAATGAAAATGCATAATATTTTCAGTTGTTTCTATTTCCTAACAACAACAATCAACTTTTCTTTATTTATCTAACAACAATTTTCTAATTTTCTAATATGAAAAGCAGTAAAACCTCCAACATTGGACACCTCTTTATTTTGGACACTCCTCTATTTTGGACACTTTCGTTATCCCCTTCAATTTCAGTACAAAAATTTTTAAAAAACTTCTCAAATACCTCTATAAATTGGACAACCTCTATATATTACACAACCTCTAAGTATTGGACATTAAATTGAATGTTTTTTTAAATATTCCTTTGAATTTTACCTCTGTAAGTTGGACACTATTTCGTGTTGCACTTATACAATCGTACAAAGTTAAAAGTAAAAAAATATGATGGTGGGGTTTTTGTAAAAGGAACACACAAAATGTATTAAATGTGTTTTATCCGCTCATTTTTCGGAATTTCCTCTCGATTTAAGCCTCTATTCCATTGTGAAAAATTTACTGCCAACATTTTTTTGTTGCCATAATGAAAGGAGAAAGAAAAGAAAAAATTCCATTAGTGTGACAGAGATAGTAGTTTTTTTTATTTTTTATTTTATAGCGAAACTTTTATGGTTACGTTTTGACATCTTCTGTAACATAACCAACAAATTTCATAATTTTTTTTATGTCTCGAGTGCGAACATAATTTTATTCATTTATTCATATGCTATTACATAATAAATAATTTATTGTAATATAATTAATAATAATAACAATAATAATTTATTATTATATCGTCTGAAATATTAAAAAAAAATGTACAACAAAATAACATTTGACCATAAAAAAAACCAAACATGTGTGTGTGAAAAAAATTTCGTATCCGCACACAATTTTTATGTCGATGTGTGTAAATGTTGCCATAAAAAATACTCAACTTGATACTTTTCTGTAATAAATTATGGCAACACACTAACACAAACACATTTTTCTCTCCAGTAAAATTTTGCTGATGAAGTTTTTTGTTTCTTTCGCACCACCAGCAAATCTATATTTTTATCCCATTTTGGTTTTACTGACAGCAAATTTTTCACAATGGAATAGAGGCTTTATATAAAATTCAATAATTAAGAGACATAAGTAGGTGAGTGTAGTAGTATTCATTTCAGTTTCTCACTACTCGTTTGTTTTTAATTTTTTTTACTAATGTATAAAACCAGGTGAGGTCAATCTTCATATGGTAGTCGACAATAAAAAACCGAACTGACATACATATGTGTTTTCTTAGGTTGTAAATCACTGATTATTTGCAACGGATTTTGAATTTGTCAGAACGAATTTAAAATCTCTATACATAGTATGGTAGTTAATTTTGTTAATAAGACAGACCGAAAAGTCGTTGTTTTCTATGCAATTAAATAAAATTTGTATTTTATTCTTTTTAATTTGGACGGTAAGGGTACATTTTTATGATAACGCACATACACACATAAAACAAGTGATATTTTTTAGATAAAATGGATATAAAAAACTACACAGTAGTTTTAGTAAACAACAAGTAGTTTGCGCCTTACGGCGCAAAAATTCGAAATTTCCAAATCTACGGTTGGCAATATTCTAAAACGAAAATGTGAGTACTTGGATAGGTTTTTAAATGAATAACGAGAATATGCAACGAAAACGAACTAAAACCATATGTTTGTACATATAAAGATTTAATGTGAATGATTTAATTTTGTAATTTAAATATGTATTTGAATTTTAAACTAGAATAAAAGAGAAATTTGGAAACATATGTAGTATATACATATTTGTTTTATTTGTCAAAGCAAAATATTTTTTTTCCGTATATTGGACACCTCTATAAATTGGACAGATTCCTCAGTCCCTTGCGTGTCCAATATATAGAGGTTTCACTCTGTATGTGCACAATTGAAATAATAGTTTTTAGGTTTTGTCGCTGTATACACTAGGGTTCATACATTATGTATATAGTAGTTTTATTATTAAAGTTTTTGCTTTTGTATATAAATTATACATATACTGTAACTAATTAAGTTAATTATAAATTAAATCAAATCTACCTGTTTTAATTAATATAAATGAGAGATGGATTATTATAGTAATAGGAAGCCGGATAGTATAAACATAAAATGATAAATGAATGTGAATGGATTAATGAAACAAAACAAATAGGAAATGTGTTATTGTTTTAAACCTCAAAATAATTTACATTCATGATGAATATTTACTCGATTTACACTAAATGGAATAATATATCCCGACTTCCTTCCTTGTGAATACTATCTATAATTAGAACATCTACAATAACCACAACACGATATAACAAAATATTTCGGTGATACATATTTAATGAGGTGATGCAACAAAATTACAAATAAAATCTTATCTACAAATTCATTAAAAGAGCGATGCGAATAAAAAATACCGACTGTAACCATAAAAATTTATAAATTTTCGCTGAACGAATCGATAAAGCTGCATGTGTCCTGTGTGCATCAAACCATAAAATTATTATTTATTTATTATTAACAGATTACAGTCTACCCATTCCACCTTAATAAAATTATCATAAAAAATAATTTTTCGAAATAAAAATTCTGTTGCCCCATTTTCCTGTGTTGCTTATTTATTTTCAATTATTATACATTTACGAGTACGACGACGAGTATATGTTTGATATTTGTTCAGCTGATACACGTATGTACATATGTGAATTATATTGAGTTTATAATTTTTATAGTGTGTATGTACATATATCTATAGTCTATATATTGATTTTTTTTATACATATTTACGTTGGTACGAATATATTTCGAGTGCCATCGAATTAAATTTTTTTTTAGCTTTTTGCCCATTGGAATAATGAAAAACTAATAATTAAAAATATAAAAGTATGGATTTTTTTTAAAATTACTGAATGGATACCATAATATAGCATGCACAAAAAACAGATGGATGACAAAATATAAATATACTTTGGATTAAATGTTTTTTCTTGCTCTTATAATTAATTACTAATTTGGTAATATTATTTGTTTTTAAATTAGATATTAGACTTATGTATAATATTAAAATTTCGTAGACTTGGTTTGACGTAATCAAGTTGTTTGTACGAAAGAAAAACTTGTTTCTGTTAGATAATACACAACTTGATTTAATAAGAATGCGCTCGTTCATTGAAGATCTGAGTTTGTTTTTCAACATGGAGCTGAAGCGAATGAACTTATGGAAGACACACTGACGGCTAATAATTCGATTTAATGTTAATATTTTCTTTAACATTGTTTATATACTTAGTTTGTATTGTTAAAACCGTTTTGCATTATTAAAATAAAATATTAAATACTAAATAGATAAAAAGCATTTCTAACAGAAATTGTTTGAATTCAATTTCTAAAATTTAAACAAAATCTAAATTCACAGCGAGAATTAATAAGTATAGCAGAGGTTTGTTGAATTACATAAAGATTAGAGAATTTTTTTAATACCTAAATATCCAATTTACTTAAATATTGAATTCAGAATTCGTAAATTTTAAATTAGAAATAATGAATTTGGAAAATAGAAGTTTTGACAATTTAAAATTAGTTAATTGAATTAATTTTCAAAATTTCCAATTTTGAAGTATATGGATTCAATTCTACAATCTAACCTGTCTAACCCACTGTACAGGGTGACATGAAGCTATGCAATGCACAGGTGGTATACTGTACATGTGTGAATGGGTTGAATGATTGTTAGTGTGAATGTGGGTATTGCACCGTGGGCCCATTAGTGGCATTGAGTGCTGGAGTAAAATCTGCCCAATTTAAAAAGAAAAAAAAAATCTAACCAGGGTCATTGCTAGTTTTAACAATATTTAAATTTGTTTCAAATTCTGAAAAATATTTACAATATATATTATACAATTTCAAATTGGAATTCCTCAAATGATTGTATAATTTTTTCTTAACTTTATTAATTCAGATTTTTACGAATTAGTTAAACAGACTTCAGACATTTGCAGATTTTGAGTAATTTGATCAAACTCATTTTTTAAAATTTCGTATATTTAATTTGCCAAACTATACCTAACATACAACTAAATTTTGTTTTAAACTTTATTATTTTGTGAATAATTAGTATGTTGTGATAATCTTTCTGTGAAGTACAGAACAGCTGATATAATAAAGTGACAGATATCCCGTGATAAACTTGTGGTCAATTTAACCGAATCTGTAGCCGTCCGTGCGTCGTCAATTTAGCTGGCGACGACAAAAGATAACAACGCTAAAAGCCAATTGTGAATGAGTATAGGGAGAACTTTGAGCCTCATCTGTTTCATAGAATAGAACAAAGCAAATTAAGGTTACTCATTCATTTTTAAACATGTGCACAAGAGCTCAAAAATTGATTATGGCTTTGAACTAAGATGATAAAATCGGTATTTTACAAATTCAAATTACCAAATGTAACAATACAGAGTTATTAAGTTTAATTCAGCAATCGTGAAATTCACTGAATTCAGAATAATACATTTGTAGAAACCAACCCATACATAATATACATATATAAGGATCTGAAATTTCAAATAAAACAAGCCTATTTTGTACTACCTTCAGTAAAATTCGAAATATTCACCAATTACAACTATTCAAAATGTGTGTTAGCTAGGGGCTGTAGAATTTAAAACAAAACTAAGCAAAATTCGAACCAAATTTTTAAACAAAATTATCGCTTTGAATTTACTTAAAGTTTAAATATTTCAGAAAGCAATTTAATGCGATGAATAAAAATAAAAGTTTTTAATTCCATAAACCGTTTTAACATCGGTTTAAAGATTTAAAGAAAAATGTTTTTTTCTTTATCATACTTACTTACCTAGCAAAGATTAAAATCGAAATATATGTTTCTCAGATTTTGTTTAATTTAACCATTCTTGAAAAATGTTTGTTTGTCCGTGATACATTTTCTGTTAATGAAAACTCTTAATCCGCTTTGCAGAATCGGAATACTGGCTTGAAAACGCAATAATCGTTACATATCAGTGCAAGATGAAGGCAAAAAGACATTTTCTTCCATGGATTCTTGTGAAAGTATTTTTTCAATATTAGATCATGTACGTTCAAAAACTATAAATAGTTTGACAGAGCAACATGATATTTTATTTTATATAATTATGGTCCAATCCATTCTTTTTAAAAGTAACTTCTTTTAGTGGAATTAGTTTGATTATTTCTGGGAACATAAATTTTTCTTGTAATCTTGTAATAGTTTTAGGAAAAAAAAACAAAATTTTCTGCACAATCATATAACATAGTTGACGACCAAATAATATTACCTAATAGCGCACATACATATGTATAATATTCGTTACATTTTATTCATTCTGTTCTGGGCACTATCACATGCGAATGTATTACAGTTTTTTTTTTTTGGCACGTTAATTAAATCCTATTTGCTATCACTGAGTCATCATTTTGAATATGTTTATTAGCATTTGAAGATACAATTTAGGAATGACACAAAACTGTAAACTGAAAATATTTTTCAAGTCTATTATACTTCTTGTATTTAAATAATTCTAAGAACGAAACACAAAATTGCAAGTAAAAATTTTCTATTTACTCGAATCAAAATGTAGATGTAATATCAAACATTGATTAATAACAAACAATTTATGTGTTATCTTTTAGTTGCACTATACACAAACCACTTATCTAAAAAGTATCTTACTCGGCTATTTAAAGAGGAGTTTGAGTTAAGTTATTTTGTATTTATATTTATTATATACAATGTAAACATATTTAAGTAATGTATTTCTATGCAAATCTGACAAATAATCTTCAAATTTGTATAACGAAAGCATACATATATGTGATTTATGATGTTACGGATTTGTTAATGTTCACACAGCCAAAAACATCTGTCATAAAGATAAGACATTTGGTTGATAAATTAAACATATTGAAGCAGACAAGATGAAATAATAATTTTTTTTATATAGTTTAGCTGAAGGTTCATGAATATATATTGTTTAATTAATTAAGGGGATATCTCAGTCATATCCAAAATTACGTAATTTTATGTACTACTGCGGAGTATTATACGTAATCAGATTTATTCAACTGGAACATACTGTATAGTGTTTGTGTTGGATATGTAATATGTATATAAGTAATATGTAAAACGTAAGTGGGATGTTTGTTTTTATTCTATATAATATACGTATTATTTATACACTAAATTACTTACATGTCAGAAAGGAGTGACTCATATAATGTACAAGATTATATTAACGCGATTGAGGCGGTGTCTACATTGTATAAAACTAAGGGGTCACAGTTTAATATAAAATTTATAGAAAATGATATTTATAAGGTAAATAAACTATAACGGTAATATAACACTTCTTTACAACAATAAAACGAATACAATTGTGATAATTTTAAAGTTTATATTTTTCATTCATAAAGTAACAACAGACTTGCATATTAAATATGAAAACAATTATTAACTATTATCAAACGCTATTGTTTAATAAAGAATTTATGTTTATTGATGTTCCCTACACCATATAAACAATTTCTCTATTGGTAATTTATGCTGCGTGCGGAAGAAACCAAACATATAAGTAAGAATTATGCGTGATAGTAATTTCGATACAAACCATTGGTTTGAAAAATAAACGGTAGCCTTGACACAAAGAATCATTCAAGAGTATCGTATAGGACTCGATATTTTCTAGCGCATATACTAAAACCATATAATAAATACAAATTTTTATAATAAAACAATCCCTTATCAGTATACTAAATATACGTATGTAAAATATGCGCTCTTCTATAGCAATGTATGATTTTAATTTATGCAATGCACAATTACAAAAAATTACGTATACATATTCCAAGTTTAATTTTGCATTGTATCAGCTGCAGAAAAAACATTAAATTTTTTGTAATATATTTCGCGCTTTTTTTTTGTTATTTTATTACATATATCATCGTATCGCGAAGATTATGGTGGTTTTTTGTGCTGTTTGCAGCTTGGTTATATACATACATAAGTATATACTGAATACATCATTGTACGTGAATTTTGTGAGATGAGATTAAGTATTAAGTAAATATTTATAGGTGTACAGACATGGCAACATTTTTCGACCTAATTTGTAAAGTGATTGCAGATAAAGTACAAACGGTATCCAATTGTATGTTATGTAAGGGATAAAACGTTGATTTATATGCTCGTGAATGCCATAGTCGACATTTTCAAACCAAAGATATATTACTCGTATACGAACGGTAAATATATGTATAGTGAATTGAACTATAACTATAACAATAGTAGAACTGGTTCTACCGAGTTGCTGTTTAATTAACATTTTAGATGTCAAGCTGCAGGGAATTTGAATGATTATACATATATTTGCAGAAAAGCAATTTAAACTTTATAATAGCGACAACTTTTAAAAATAAAGGTATTAAACTTAAATTTATTATATTTTCGGTTTTAAAACTATAGAATTAAAAATTGAATAGCATTGAAATACTGTGCCTTGAACAATTTAATAGCAATATAATTACGTACATATAATTAAATCGCTTCCTCTTTATATCAAAGAGTTCGCACCGCTCTAATCGCCCCATGTGATAGGGTTACTAAAACAATCATAATGATAAAATGAATCAAATTTTTATATTATTTAATTCGTTGGTTGACGTTTCTTCCAGAGCGACCCAGTAAAATTGATTTATTAATTCAAAAATGATGGTACTTCATCAGTCGTCTCAACAGTCATATTCTATTTGGAATTATTTGAAAGACGTACTTAGTATACAATAATATACCTATAACAGCATACCTAATATAATTGTAGAGGTGGATGCGTGAAAATATTTTACAGTCAAAAGAAAGGGTATTTTTTGGCCACCGAGTTTCAGAATATTATTTGGTCACGGATAAATTAGATTATCATTTAAAAACGTTATTTAAAATAAGCATTTTGTGTTATAAAAATATGTAGTTTCATGAAATACTATTCAAATCATTCATAACTATGTATAATAAGTGATTTAAGTCATTGTCTGGACTCTGGACCACAAATATAAATTAATAATTAATAATGTACATATATTTTGCTTGGTGACTAAAATTACTGTTTTGATAATTAAATCATTTAATGAAAAATGCAACAAAACAGTTATTATGTAGATTGATCAACATTTGACATGAACTATTCTAATTTATTTTCTTTTACAATCAACAAAAATTAGGTCGATTCCAAATTAGATTTACAACTTCGTGTAAATTTATTCTTACTTCATATTCATCTGTTTTGTTAAAACTCAGAATTCTTCAGAGATTTACACAATATATAAATTTAAAACTATTTACCTAAAATTTGATAAAATTACGAAACAAAAATGCTCATTTGAAAAAGCATACGAAGTGCTAGAAGATTTTAATAAATTTCATTAATATTTAGTATTTCATTAGAATGGCTATATTATAGAATTAATAGTATCTGCAAGTTGAGCTGAGGTAAGCGAGTGCCAAAAAAAACTGGGTTGCAGTGCAAACAACTGCCGCTTGTTTTGTTATTTAGGCTTGCTTCACGAAAATTTACCACCGTAATTAAGTACAAATTCACAGGATAAAGAGAAAATTATAAAAATTGTAATTTGGCCCGTGGTATTCCGTTATGTTAGCTATTCAACGAATATACATAGTCCCAAATGATATATTAAGTTTGCTCGAGTAAGATAGGAATGAACAAGCGTGAATTATTCGGTAACGAGGTACATAAAATAGATTTTTCTTGAACTTGAGATAATAATTTAGTAACTACATCTGA
Organism: Tipula unca; assembly: GCA_951394425.1. NCBI lineage: Eukaryota > Metazoa > Arthropoda > Insecta > Diptera > Tipulidae > Tipula > Tipula unca. The sequence continues at coordinate 35,493,738 of OX596381.1, forward strand.
CATCGTAAATGTAAAATATGTTTGCACAATTTAATTACTGCAGCAAATACTTAAAAAAAATGGTACAATCACGTCCGAATATAATTGCAATAGAAACTCACAAGATATTTATACAATTTTTGCTAGTTGAAGCTTTTTAAGCTTATTGTCAATCATACTTTCTATATACATATAACTATTCCATAGAGAATGACAAATTATGTTGATTTCGAATCGGACCAATCAAAATAAATAAAAATGTCCATCAAAATATCACTATGGCTGTGGACTTTAATTAAATTTTTCATACACCTTCGTATAACATAAACGTAACGAAACCAATAAAACTTGAATAGACTTTCAATATAAGAAATAAAGATTCTTTTCTTACATTTTATTATTGGTACTTACATGATTCCAATTATTATTTTATTCAGTATTACTAGAGTGTGAAGTCTACATAATATCGAAAATAATAAGTACGAAGAGAAAAAAAATCTAAACTTGTAATGTAACCATTCATCAACATCATACCAATATGTATATGTATCTATAGACTGTAGTGATTTGTGCTGCTTAGTTACCTGTAAATAGATGAAAAATAAGAAGACGTTAGTTTTAATAATAGTGAAACTATTTTATATTGAATGCATATGTAAGTATAGCGTCTACGTAAATTTAATATAAATAGATTTAGATAGGATATATGAATATATGATATCCAAATCTGAGAGAATATAATTTTTACGACGTCCATATAACTTAAGCGCAGACATATAATAACAGAAACACACACTTTAAGGAGATACGCTACATGGATAAACAATTCGTAAAATCTTGATTGAAACGTGTAATAAAAAAATATAACCGTTTTCGTGAGGAGCTAGCTTCATATAATGAAAAAAACTATTTTTTCAATAGAATAATTTCGTTAATCATATAAAGTCATTTACAAAGATGATATTCCCCGTTCATTTTTTGGCACATGCACATACATATATACAACGTTCTTTAGATCAAAGATAATTTCATAAATGGATAAAAAAAACGAATTTTATACAATACTTTGTGTTGAATTAAAATTAAAAAAAAAAAACTTTATAATAGTTTCTCTATTATTTTATGAAGTTTTATCATTATTTCCGTCTTTGTGGTTTTTGTGTGTCATCTGCCCCGTCGTACGATGATTACATTATTATGTACATCGACGACGCGTTAGGAAACTCTCTTAATTTGTTCTAAGAATTTTGTTTTTTCGATTGTTTATCTTAAATATTGAATAAAATAATTTTAAGATGTATCATAAAGTTACTGAGGGTGCTTGTACTCTTAAATTAGTTTTTTAACACTTGCTATCTTTGTGGTAGCACAAAAGTTTAACATAAAGGGAAATTTATTAATTTGAATAAACAGAATTTATATTTGACCTGGAGCTTGGAAAAGTTTTCAGACTGTATATGGTTATTGGTTTTTTGTTTAAAGTGTAACATGAGAACATGTTAAACAGTTTAATTGTATTTTTTATATTGGCTTAATTTTGAAACAGAGAGGACGCACGTACATACGTTTTTGGTCCAAAGGCAATCAGAACGAATTAGGTTTATTTTCTAGCAGATAATCATTGGTATCCATGTGGTTAGAATTTCTCGAAAGATGTTGGACGCTCTAAATACTTCTTTATTCGAATATTAAGTAGATGTAACTCATACAGAACGTTAATGACAGCGATTCATTGTAGTCAAATTATTCCCAATATCCGTATACGATATACACAATTCACTTTTGAAGGAAAGGACAAATATACAACATAAGTAAGGCTGGTTTATTAAAAAAATATGATGTTCTTTCGTGCAAAAACTCAAAAATAATAAGGTTTTCAATTTCCAATACAAATTTTTAGCATTGCAAAATTATGATTTAGGAATTATTAATTTTCTATAATATACAAAAATTTGAAAACTAAGAATTTCGCAGGATTTAAAGAATTAACTTCTTTGCGAAGTTAGTAATGTGCATTTAGTTAAAATAAATGAATCACTTGCTTTTGGAAATTGGGAACTAAGTATAAGAATTTGATACGATATTCAAGTAGAAATTCATGGATTTAGCAATGTAATTTAAGGGTGCAAATCTCTAAAATTTACTTATAAAGATTTCAAACGAAAAATACTAAACCCAAAATTCCAAAACCTTTAATTCCATAATACAAAGTTTCAGAAAAAAATAATTTCAAACTAAACATTTGAAAGACAAAATCCCATTCCAATTTCTCAATCACTTTTTGATTTCAATTGTGTGTCTTGCAAACAAGCTTTCTATTAAACATCTAGATGAAATTATATTATTACGGGCTGATTACCTAATCCGGAAAAATAATCTAGAAAACAAATTCGTTGAATATTTTTCGCTCTTCTGACAGAGCTTCTAAAGTTAAATTCCTAATATTTGATATGCTGTTCATTTTGAACTTGTTTTCTTATCGCTGTAAATATATAACCTCAAAATATTCAACCAGCTAACAGAAAAAATGTTACTCAATTTAAACGCATGGAAGTACACGATTAGTTTAACAAATAAAATAAAATTCAGCTTCCCGATTTCTTACAAAATTTGGAAAAAATTAAATAGTTTTAATAAAAAAATATAAAATTTTTAGAATTTTGGGATTTGTAATTTAGTTTTAACTTGCGGTGAGTTTAAAAAACGGTGTTTTTTAATATTTTGGAATTATGAATTAGAGACTCCTCCACTAATATGAGGTTAGAATTTTATTGGTCATTCTGGAATTTGGAAATATACGTAATTTTAAAGTAAAGCAATATATATTAAGTTAATTTAAAACTTTCAAATTAAGGAATCTCAGAAAAATTCTACTACCTAGACTATTAGTGTCAGTATTAAAATTCTTGCGAGAAATACATCCGCTCATAGCTTATATATTTAAATACTTAATTAAGAGCAAATATACGAGTAAGAAATTTATTTATTTTATGACTCAAAATTGTTTTGAATTATGAAAAATGAATAAATTAACCCGATAATTTTCTATTTTTGTGTTGTTCTTGAAAAAATATATAAAGAAGTAAGTTCATATAACATACATGTATTAAAATTAGCGAGGTATATTAAGTTTTTGTATAATTGTATATTGAGTATTTGTACAGGAATACTGGTTAAGGAACTTAAATAATATAAATAAAAAAATTAGTAGTACATATTTTGAACGAAATGAAATATAAGTGTGTACATCTGATCGTCTAGGTTACCAGAATTCTGTAAATTCTGCAATTTTTGAAGATTAGAGTTTAGATTTAGACTGCCAATTTACAGCACTGCAATAACAATCAGATTAATAAATAATAATAATGGATCACCTGGACAACCTGGACTGAAAACTGACAAATTTTCTATTCAATATTTAATTTTAAATTTGTTATAAAATTGTTTTTATCTAAATCTGTTTTAGAACAATTTGTCTTTCACATAAAATTAGGATTACACACTTCCAATTTCACCAAACGTACTTTCGAATTTATCATGGAATTTTGATTCGATTAATATTCGATTATAATTTGTCAATATTGGCTTTAAATTTGAGTATTTTACTGAAAATGTTCCAATTATCTAACAATTATTGATCGATTAAGAATTGCGGTTGGGGTTTCTCGGCGAAATTTGTTTCTGGAGAAATCCAGAAATCTTAAAAAATCACTTGAGGTTAAGCAGATTTTTAACTGGAGAATCGTTAGATTGTGCAATCTTGCATACAACACAAATTTAAACACAATACCTACACAACGATGAGTTTATTAAAGCTAAAGAACAATTTTTCAAAAACTTGAAAAACTAATAAGTAGTATGATTTTTGTTGTTTAAGAAGTTATGTCTTAAGACATATTTACTGCATTTTCGGAAATCTAGAGTCCTGTATGTGGATACGAAATTACTTCAAATCGTAATAACGCCGTTATGGGTTTTAGGTCTTAAGAGTTTCGTTCATTAACGCAGATTTATCTAACTCGACATTAAGTAATTGAAAGTAAGTTTTGATTTGAATTTATGTTTTTGATATATTATTCAATAATGTTAATAGAAAAACAAGTGATGAATTGCGACGTTTCGTAAATTGTAACTTTAATTTGATTAATAATTCTTGACTTAAACATACAAGAAAAGATTTGTTCTAGTGTTTTAAAATGGAACTGTAATGTCTCCTTATAGAAGATCATAAATTTACGTCACATCGCGATGGGCCACCACTACAATTTGTACAAAACCCAACACTCTGAGGATATATTTTGATATATTTTAAGTAATTGCTTTTTACATGACTAAAATTTAGATCTACTAATGACTTTAAAATTTGTTTAATATTCTTAAAAATCCTTCGATTATATTTGCCGTACAAAAGTGGTACAGTCCAAAATTAAATTTAACACAAAATAATTTAATTTAATAAAAAATGTGGGACATTTAGTTGAACGAACAAAACATTTAAAAGAAATTGTTCCAAATTTCTCGAGAAATAAAAATATATTTCCCGAGATGAGATTTTTTTTTTAAATAAAATATCCCGGGAATTCCTGAACCCATAATCGCTAAACTTGACTTGACTTTGAGCTAAACCCCAATACGTTCGATTGAAATCAAATTTATTTCGGTATTTTAGTAGAAATTGAAATTTATTAAGTACATACATATATGTATGTAATTGGAACTGATTAACAAAGTATTCAATTTTTGAAATTTTATTCTGGACTCGAGATAGAGTGTTTTTCTTTTAGAAATGAATGAAAATAATCAAAATTATGAATGAAAATAACCCAAAAATATAGATATTCTGCCATCTTCGTAAATTGAGAATTCGAATAAAATCGATAAAAAATTCTAAATTACAGTCATAAACCCGATCGCATAAATTCAATTCTCAAATATGAAGTTTTTGTAGAATTAGTTTCTCAAAAAACCCACAGATATATATCCATTATTTAAAGTTAATATTCCAAGTTTATTTCAAAATTTGACATTGAATGATACATTCGTCATATGATTTATCGTGTTCTAGAAATTTATCAAATTTTTATTAGAACTAATTGGAATAATATTGTTACGATAAATTAACCAAGTAATTAATAAGGCGAACATAATAAGCACTACAAAAATTATTGTTCCTAGCATAACTCTATATTTACCTGTCTAATATGATTCTGACCATTTTGTCTTGTTACATTATTCTTATTGAAAGCCTGAAAAAATACATGTCAAGGTGAAAGTGAATGCATTGTAGACGACTAACATACCGATTATCTCCTATAACTGAACAAACACGAATTCTTAATAATTTTTAATAATGTGTGTGTGTACACTTCGGTAATTATGATTGTGATACATTATGTTACATCAAAAGTGTTAATTACTTTTAATAAATCTAATTTCTGTTGTTGTTGTTGTTGCTTTTGTAAATATATAGTATGACAATGAAATTTAATTGCTTTAATTAATAATAATATGGCTTTAATTATTGTAATTAGTTTAGTAAATAGTAGTAAAATATAATACAAACAGCTGTCGCGTTGCGCTGTGTATAATATTGGAATACATAGCGCTTAAATAGAAAAATAATTACAATTTGTATTTAATACGTATACATTTATATAAGTAAAGTGCGTGATCGAACCTTCCGCGTTTTCATGAAATCTGAATCGATTTAATTTTTTCCAAATATAGTATGCTCAGTTACTAATTGATTTTGTATTTGTATCGTATGTTCGTCTTCAATTAAATTATATAAATAATTAAGCATTATGGAAATGCTCGTAATATTATATTGATATTAGTTGTCGTCATCAGGGGAAGAAAATTTCCTCTTCGTAATTTTCATATTTCTTAGTGTCTAAAATATACACCTTTTCAGAATGGGAAAATTACCTTTAAGTAAGTTAATTTAATTAGAGAGGAAATGATATTTTCTTTAAAAAAAAAATAATTTCGTGACGTTTGAGAAGCGGAAAGAGCAAAAATAGAAATAAAACCTAAATTACTTTTTGCTAATAAATATTAGTGGAAAGTTTATATATAATAGTAAATAAAAATCGTTTAAATTCTATTATCGACAAACACAAATGATTTTAGTTAAAATAATCAGAAAATTATAGCCATTATTTAAGGGTTAGAAGTCAGGTGTTTCTAACATGAAGAAAAATTAACCGATAGTACTTAATAGTTTTGAAAATTTATATTGTTATGAAATTATTATCATTACTCAATTTAAACTATTTAATTATGGCTAAGTAGTAGTTTTCCTTTACGTTGCTCTATGATAAATGATTGCATTTAAATTACTTCATAAATAATATGACCATTAATTTAATCAGCGATTAATTGTGATCGACATACGTAATAAAAAAATATTTTATAAAACTAAAAATTGTTTAAATGTAAATCAAAATTATCAGATTAAATAAATCAATCAAATGACATATTTGGACTTTTACCAATAAGCTATCATAAATTAATTTAAAAATTGTTAATTAATTATAATAAGTGTCTAATATAATTGAAATATGCCATACTTAATAATTATAATTATAATTTCACGATAATTCTAATTCATATTCCAACCTTAAAAATTCAAATTTGCATCTTTATAAGCTTAGAATTCGAAATTCCAATCTGTAGATTTCAATTTCTGATCTCCGAACCTCAAATCATACAATCTTTAGCGAATAAATTGCTATCTCCAGAGTATCAATTTTAATCTGACTGCGCCTGGTTAATAAGTATACATATGTACTTAGTAAATCAAGATTCCAATTCTAATCTTTAAACTTATAATTCTAATCTCTAATCTTTTAACTTTGATCTATCATTTCGTCTAATTCTAATTAAAGCAATGATATTGACTAGAGCTCAACATTTTAATTAAAATTTGAGTTGATTACCGAATTGGATTCATTTTGTTTTATTCGAATTCAAAGTTGAAGTTATGCTGTTTATGTACATTGTACATGCTATGCACGTCTACTTATTGTTACGATTCTGTAAAATATTCTTAAGTATTATGTTAAATTCTTTCAAAAAATGTTCACAATTCTATAATAACCGCTGTTTCTTGCGGTTTGGACTTGTACGAATTTGTACCTTTGAGCTGCAACAAAGAACAACTCATTACCTATTACGTATTGTATTGACTTTCAGATCTGTTTCGGTGTGTTAGGGTTTCGCATGCCTCAGTAATAAAATAAAAAATCCCCGCTCTAACAAATATAATTTCTCAGATGTATTTACATCAATAATAAAATTAGCTTACTCGGAATTCAAATATCGTTCTAAATAATAATTTTCATTTTTAATCAAATCTAATTATATTCATGATTTTTTGGAAGAAATTTAACCGATATAAAAACTCATTTCGGCACCCAAACTATGCATACGAATTCGGCGAAATATCATAAATTTTCTGTTGTCGAACGACTATAACATTCGTTAATAAAATTTTAAAAGTCAAACCGTATGATTCGAGGGCCGGCGTTGTGTACTCGGCTATAAATAAGTGAAGTCGCCGAAAAAATAGACATCAAAACATCAAATTAGATATTGGAACTAAAGCTAATAATAAAATATTTATTTATAGAAAATAATTTTTCTTCTTTTTATGATTTAAAAACACCAACAAAAAAAATAGTTCCAGCTAATCTATTAGGTGTGCATACTCGTGTATACACACAAGCACTACAATCAAATAGAGAATGTGGTCGTTAATTTTAAATAAATATCAAAAATTCCATAGATAACATATGTATACTTGGTAAATATTTATCGATTTAAGAATATTGTAGGTGTCATGTTGTTCTATTTTACTTGAATCGGTAATTAAAATTTAATTATTAATAAATAATTCTTTTTTCTAGTTGTCATACAAACCTACAATCAAGATGCATGTTCCATATTTAGTCATTAAAATTGAAATACCTTTCTATAAAGAAAGAATCCATCGACTAGAGTTGTATAGATAATCGTTTCATTCTCTTGTATTTATATAAAATATTTACTTATTCACTTCAATTTTTATTTTTTATAATCATTTCTTAGTGGCAGATAAAAATAAATATAATCCAAGTGAAACGAACTGAAATGTACAAAAAAGCAAATTTCTAAGTATTATGTACTGAATGTAACGAAATTTTAAATCTGTAAATAGCAAATAATTCCTTTTGTGTGTAAATCTACTGTAAGTAATAATTAAACAGAAAATTTGTAATTCCTTTTTATGTCTTGATTTTGAAGTATCAATTAATTACAAAAATTGTTGTTGAATCGTATTTTAGCAGAAATTATAATTAATTATACATACTTCCTTGCAGCATTAAATCTACAGGTTTAAGTCAGTTTAGTATCAAATCAAGTGTTTAACTTCAGATAGAAAGATTGGTTAAAGCTGCGGTGCTTGAATCCCAGAGAAATTTTCATTATGTGATTATCATGTGTGAATGAAAATGACCTTTTATTGAACTGCAGAACTCATAAGCAGATAAAACAGACCTATAGTGTCGAGTTAGCTGGCGTTTACGTAAACTAAGTACTGTCGCAAATAGCAAATCGAATCCCAAATGGCCGACGGTTATGGCATTTAGAATTTTATTTACATTTTTTGTTTTTCTTCGGAAAGAATTTTAGGAAATAACAAATGAATATAACTAAGTATAAGTAAATTTGATTTACTTAAACCTTTTCAAACTATTTTGTTTGAATCGATGGAGGTGCTGGGTCCAATAGAGATGGGAGTTAGGTAATAGTGGATCAAAGGTAGCAATAACCCAAATTTTCAAATTTATAGTTTCGAATTTAAAAGAAGATTGTTTTTTTATGCTTGGTATTCTCGAGGGTCTCGATTTCCGGTGCTGACCAGCCAATCACGATGGTTTTTAAGTGTAAATATGTGTGTTTGTTAGGGTATTGCACCGTATTTGGTATTGAGTGCTGGAGTTATTCGTACTACTTTAATTTTCTTGTTAACTTTAACAATTATTAAAATAAGAAAATAAACTTAATCAACTCCCTAGTATCGATCAGCTTTTATGCAATGGGTATACTTAGCAATTACATTTTATTAGTATTTGAAATTTGAAATTTATTTAATTCTTTTTGAATTAAATGTTGTCGAATTATTTTGGTATATCGTGTTTGAATTGAACAGTGTAAATTTAAGATTATATTTTGAGCTTGATTTAAGTTAAAATCAAGTTTATAAATGTTTGATTTAAAATCTCCGTTGATTGCCATTTTTATAGATATATTCAAACCTTAATTAATGTTAGATTAATAGAATTAGATACTTAAATTTAACAGAAAATTTTTATTAACAGAGATTTTTAAATTTCGTTGTTGGTATGTACGTCCAATATACTGAAGGGTCGGCTGATATAAAATCTGGAGATGAGATTACTTCATGCAAATAACAAATTCCATATAAATCGGGCCGAATTCCTTCACACATAAAAATAATTAATATTTAGAAATAAAGATAAAAAATTGATATAATTATGTAGTTTAGATATACCACTTAGAATTCTGATATCTAAGTATAGCAAATTCATATTTATTTATTTTCCACAGCAATCCTTTTAGCTCACTGTTAATACTCGTTTAAAATAACAAAAATAAAATACTTAAACCCGACTGCACAAAAACAACCAGAGATTAGCTAACAAAAATTGTTTTTTATTTCACTACCGAAATTTAATTAATTTTAATTAGAGGACAAACAGTTAGTTAGTAGATATAGTAAGTAAATATATACCTCTAAAAAATTCAGCCTGTTAACTTGAAAATCGTTAGTTAAATGCTTGGCGCCCCCGGTATTAGTATTACCAAAAGTGGTTTGTATACTAAAATGTGCAATGCACTAAAAATCAAATGTTTTTCAATACAACAACAATAAATAATAAAATCTTTGCGATTCGATATTTCTCATTGTGATCCCAGCAATAGCATTTTTTAAGTCTTGTCAAGGTTTTCTTTACTGAGGTTAGTATACCTTTGTATTATAAAACTCGAATGGATATTTTTTAAGTTAATATAAGCAAATTAATGCCTAAAGTAAAAATATATTTAAGTAAATAAGTAATGTCAGAGTTAATAAAAATTTAGATGTGAGTTCTGTTGAATTCATCAAACAAGTATATGGATACAACTCGATGTACTAAAGAGCAAAAAGTATTAACAACATAATGCGAATCAACAGCTTCAACAGTGGTCTAGCGGGTTGCAATACCTGTTAATGTTTTGAACTATACATTGATACAAATGAATATTAAATTCATTAAAATTTATGTTAGGCAATAAACATATGTATGTACATTCATACATATGTTTATTGCCTATTGCAATAAATAGGATATGACGTAAAAGATAAAAATGAGGAGTAAATGTAGGTTACGTGCAAGAAAATATGTAAGTAAGGCATCATAACTTATAATTTGTGTTAACACATGAAACATTTGTTTGCACGAAGCAGCATGCGAACCCTCGCATGCAATATATTCGTCGACATACATGCATAATTTCAATGCTAGAACTCAAACTAGCGACAATGATATCTTTAAGATGAATGACATTTTGCCTTGAGATAATTGTTTAATGTTAGAGTTCTGTAAACTGTTTCAACCCAATATGTTGGGCGGTAAATATTCCAAAGCTTTGTGTGAAAATATACAAAGCATCAAACATTTTACATTTTATGTACATATTTCCATATTGTACCAAGCATTCATTGAGACAGAAGGTTCGAAAATGTAATAGAAGAAATTACATCGTAGATTGGAATGAATGCACGAAGGATCATCGAGATCACGTCAAAGCTTAAAATATGCAGCAATGACCTAACCATATGTCTAAACTACATAACTATACACTATTCATTTCGTTTTAAGAATTTTGTCGAAAAATTGAACTTACGGACAAACATGACCCATGTTACTCTATACGCTTATCCTTTAACTGAACGGATGCTTTCCTTTGTGCATACAAATTATGTTCGATCTAAAATTATAAAAATGGTGCGCAGTGAAAAATACGTGCTCGCATATCAACATTAACAAAAAACATTAAATGTTTTTTATTGTCTGGAAAAACATAAAATTTACCTAATGATATTTTAAAAATAAATCATTACCAAGTAAAAAAAATCTATGCTGAAAGAAAAGTCTACAGTTCAACGGTACTATTTATATACATAAATCACACACAAACCACACCAATTTTTTAGACAAATTACCACACTTTCCACGCTGAAAATTGTATGATTAATTATAGTTAGACAAATTTTTCTTATCTTAGATATTTTTACGTTTACTCATATTTATATACGGACTACGTAGTATGTGTGTCTAATCAGCAGGCGAACAATTGCATTTCCTGACAACAGCGGAACCGTATATTTATAAAAATTCTATATTCTGATTTACGTTTAAGTCATTTTAATATCAAATCAAAATACACATGTTGTCGTATATTTTGATTACTTATACATATATGTACATATAAATATATACTTACGCCATTTCAATTTTAATTAATATTTTATAAATTAAATTTATGTGCTCGTCATAATCAAGACGGATGAAAATTTATTTCCGCCGAAAATAAAAATAAAAAACGATATACATCCATAGATAATAATTCGGCCACCCAAGAAGCGACAAAAAAATTTGTATATTTAATACATTTTGGATCGAGGTCGCGTGTGTGCGTGTGCGACAGCATAGCACTAATTAGAAAAATGTTAATAAGTAAGTATTTGAATTGATTTTTGGAAGATGTATATTAGACTAATGTTGTATAAAATAAATAATTTCGTATTGTTTCGTGAAGAATAATTTAATCAATTTATAATCAGTAATGTCAATTAAACCAAAATACCCTGGAGGAGGTTATATTTTGTGTGTTTCAGACAAAATTTAATTTCGAATACATTATTTATCAAGGCAAGAAAATATATGCTAGTGCTAGATCTCGTTATTAATCAAACCTAAATTTATATACAATCTGTCTTTTTGTATATCCATCTATCTATTTTACATTATATACGCATCCACCACAGTCCACACACCATATACTTTTATTTATGCTGTACTATATGCGGTATACATTTTCATCATCATTTTGTCTTGGTGCAAATAAATTTCCTGATTGATTAGTTTGTGATGAATCCACCTGCGCTATACGTATTAGGGTATAAAATCCTATGCCATTACTCAAGGAGATGACTTCACATTAACCATGATCTGAGTTATCGTACCAGCAATTTGATTGGTATAATCTTATAAATTTTTAATAATGTCAAAATAATTTTCAATTTTATTGCTTCGATTTGACTTTTTCTGTTGAATTACCTGTCACATGAAAATAGATTTTGAACGTTCAAAATAACCGCCAAATTACATATTTATTTATTTTCCTATACTTACGTGTTATGTACTTCAAGCTACTGAAATTTTGAATACTTATCACGACTCATAAGCCAATTTTCAAACTATTTTTTAAATTTAGAATGAATATGATACCGAATCGTAAAACCGATTTGACCTAATTTCATTTTTGAAGCTACTACATGTGACACCAGCCAGAATGGATAAATGAAAATTCTGCATTAAATACAATTTTGTAGCCTACCCTGATAATAGGTATATACCAATTTAACCAGCCAAAGGAGTGGGATTACCACAATTTACACGGAGTTTACAAAATATCTTGTGAATGAAGAAAATATATATTTTGTCGGATTTCAAAGATGTTAATTTCAAACCAACTTGAGTTGTTGCATGGCGGTAATATTTTAGGTAAGGCCTGATGACTGCTTTATTAATATGCATGTATATGCATGTGGTTTAAGTTATGCATGTAAAAAAATCGTTCAAAACCAATTTGAAAGCCCTTTCAATTATGCTATTACTAAATACAAAACAAACATTTTCCAAGACCTGCATTTTGACAATTCTTTATTTAAATTTTGATGTCGATGCTTAAGTGGTGTTTTTTAACCCTTAAAGTTTCGAAACCAACTAATTTATTGAAGAAAGAAATTGTAGAGGTGTTTGATTGTTCCAATACTCGATTTACATACTTAAACAAAAGCAATTTTGTAGATTGAACCAAGGAATATGTTTATGTATTGCTATTTTTGTAGTTAATCTAATGTTGAATAGATTGTAGGCAATTTAATACATAAATATTTACATTTAATGACGTGCAAGTATATATTTTGTATTGTTTTCTGTATTTTGAAAATGTTTTATCAGAGAGCCGTTTCACCCCGTTGCCCCATCATAACCAAAACATAATATTTATAACTCTTGTGTAACTATCACAATAAGTATTACATGTAAATAATAGTTTTTTCGCACAGACGCAATCACACATACGGTCTTGCTTACTGAGGTTTCCAGAAATTGGGACTCCTCATGGCTTCAAACATCCATTTAGATTTAAATCTTAAAATGTAATAAGAGATAACTCGATGGTCAAACCAGTTCAACTGGTTAGTACATTAGATCGATCTATAACTTTTGCTTGATTTTCAAGAAAAATCATTCTCCGAGCTGCAATAAACTAACCGACTGACCAAAAATTTGGTTAGCTCTGAAAATAGATTGGGCTTAAATTGGCCTTACTGATTTAAATCGTCGTGATGTTAAGAAAATCTAGAAATGTAGTTTTCTACAAACTATAGGTTGCTCAAAAATATCTTTAATATACTGTATGTTTAAGGCCATCGAGTAAGGCAATCGACACATGTTAACTATAAGCATTCTACTATATATATTATTACTAATGTAGAGGTTTCATATGGCGTTGGTTGAAATATAAGGCAGACTAAATCGATGGGAACTATGTTGAAGTGCCGAAGCAGATTCGACGTAATCGGTCTGTCAACGATTGATCTTGTTGATGTAATAATAATAACAGTGTTAAAGGCCATTACTGGCCCCTTACTGAATCAACAATCTGGCTCCAACGGTTTCAATCCTGAGCTTGGTCTTCATACTGTCTTAGACAATCTGAAGAGGCCAAGTCGTTCTCTACATCGTGGAGCCATCGTCGCCTGCAACGACCTCTGCGCCTACCATATGGTGGCTATCCTTTCAGAGATCGCTGCACAATTCGTTCCGGATCAGCACGCAGAACGTGACCGAGCCAGCGTACTCGCTGAGATCTAACTTCATGTACAATATCGGGGATCTTCATCAGATCTCTGATCTCGAAATTGTACAGAGCTCGGTATGTACCATCTATTTCGCGTTTAGGGCCGTAAATCACACGCATGATTCTTCTCTCAAATGTAAGGAGCCATCTCTCGTACTCATCCGTCAGCGCCCAACTTTCACATCCAAACATAACAACGGGCCTGATCAACGCTTTGTAAAGCTTCAGCTTCACGGCACTTGATAAGTGTTTAGATTTTAGCAGTGGCCTTAGAGGATACAAAGAACGACTGCCAGCTGCCAGCCGCACTTTAATATCCTCACCCACACTGTTATCGTGAGTGATAAGAGAGCCCAAATATTTGAACCTCCTCACTCCCTCAAACGTGTGGTGGCCACTACTAAAATCTGGTGTGCCATTGTCTCTAAAACCAGAGATCAGGTATTTCGTTTTGGACTCATTGATCTGGAGTCCAACAGAAGCTGAAAACTCTACAAGCGGATCAAGTATTTCTTTCACTCCGTTGCTATTCAGTCCAATCACGCATATGTCATCTGCATATGCAAGCACTTGATTGGACTGGCGATATAAGATGTTGCGCTGAGGTGTTTCTGTTTTACGAAAGATGTACTCCAACATGAGATTAAAGAGTATCGGGGACAGAGCATTTCCCTGCCGAACACCCGAGTTAACTGCAAAAATTGTCGATAGCCTGTTCTCAACTTTAACACAGCATTGAGACTGCGTCACTGTCATCCTACACAGTCGTACCAATTTTGTTGGCATTCCTAGGTATTCCAGGGCAGACCACAAACTCTCTCGATTGATCGAGTCGTAGGCCTGCCGGAAATCCAGGAAAACCTGATGTACGGAGATGGATGTCTCATAATATTTAGATAGAATCATCCGCAGCGAAAAGACCTGATCAGTGACTGATCGATTCGGACGAAATCCTCCCCGATAGTCACCAACCAAGCCCTCCGCCAGAGGAGTGATTCTATCCAATAAAATGTATGACAGTAACTTGTATGCTGTGCAAAGGAGAGCTATACCGCGATAATACTCACACTTCAAGCGGTCTCCCTTCTTGAAGATGGGGCATATCTCGGCCACTTTCCATTCATCAGGCATAACTTCGGTTCGCCATACTAATCGAATAAGGTCGAAAAGACAGTTCCACAAAGTATCCCCTCCGAATATCAAGAGCTCCGAATTAATGCAGTCCACTCCAGGTGAGCGGTTTCGTTTCATTCTCTGCATGGCCTTAGTGAATTCCTCATGGGATGGCTCCTCAGTGCAAATCTCCGCAGACTGTTTTAGAGGTGGCTCAACAACAGTCTGTGACGCATGATGAACATCAAGCAGCTCAGTAAAGTGTCCACTCCATGCGTGAAGTACTGTGTCGATGTTGACACAGAGGTTTCCATCCCGGTCCCGAATGGCGGTTGACGAAGGCCTGAAAGTATGGTGCAATCCAGTAATTCCTTTAAAGAAATTACGTGAACTACGCTCATTGCTGAGTTGTTGTACTTTCAGAACCTCGGCCTTCCACCATTCTCGCTTCTTCCGTCTACAAATCCGCTTAGCTGCCCTTCTTGCAAGAGCTGCCTTGTTTTTCCTTGCGATTGTGAGACGTTGTTGCACTTCATTATGGGCTATATTTTGTTGCTCAACTGCAAGACGACACTCGTCATCAAACCAATCATTCTTGGGTCTGACTTTCACTATACCTAAAGTCTGTTGAGCAGCACTGACAACCGATGTTTTCAGTACCTCCCAGACAGAGTTCACGCAGTCAGACTGGTAATTAGCTCCCTCAATGTTGTCGCTGACAAGATCCTGATATCGTTTCTTTTGATCTTCATTTATCAGACCTTCACAGTCGAAACGTTCCATCCGTTTCGCTGTGTTCCCCGACCTGAACGAAAACTTCCACCGTAGCTTTGCAGCTACCAAATAATGATCGCTGCCTACGTATTTGGTTGCTGACCGATAAGTTCTCACATCCTGCACAACCCGAGCTCGCCCTTTTGAAATTAACACGTGGTCAATTTGGCTCCGGGATGTTTTGCGAGGATGTGTCCATGTCTCTAGGTGTATCTGTTTGTGAGGGAAGAATGTGCTTGCTACTCTAAGATCATGAGCAATTGCAAAGTACATCATTCTCTCACCATTATCGGTCGCAGTTTCGTGTCGGGAGTACGGACCTATGTTTTCACACAAGTCGGCCTGATTTCTGCCAGCTCTAGCATTAAAGTCCCCAATTACCATTCTAACATCGTGTTCGGGTATAGATCCCATCAGATCGTCCAAGTCATTGTAAAATGAGTCTTTATCTTGGGGCTGGCTGACTTCTGTGGGCGCATGTACACAAATTATCGACAGGTTGGCTAACTTCATGCGCAGGCGACGCATACACAATCGGTTATTGACTGCTTGAAAATCCAAAACAGCCTTCTTTACCTGCGGCCCAAGAAGAAATCCAGCTCCAAGATTTCCGAGGTCATCTCCACTGTAGAACAACGTATAGCCCTGGGACACATGGTCTCCACTTTGAGGCCAGCGAGTTTCTTGAAGAGCAACGAGTTCCAGCCGATACTCTTTCATGCACGTGATTAGACCCTCCAACGCTCCTGGTTTTCTAAGTGATTGCACGTTCCACGTGCCGATCTTAAATCTCGTATCCGGGTACTTGAGCGGTGGTCCGGTGATGTTTTGGCGGTATCCATTTTTCTTTTTGTTGATTTTATAAACAGTTGATTTTTTTTACGGATGCGGGTCGTCAGCCCAGCGATCCAACCGTTTAGTCGCCTCCTACGACAAGCAAAGGATACTGTGGTGGTATTCTTAGGAAACATGTTCGTGCAATTTAGATTTACGAGACATGTGAGTGCCCCCCGACCACAGGGGCCAGATGTAATAGTAATAGTAATAATTCGTAATAGACTTCAAAACCAGGTGATATAAAAAAACTTTAAAAAACCTTAAATACTTATGCTGTGTGCCTCAATCGACTAAATTTACTAAATTAAAAAAAATTGAAGCTTTTGCTAATGTCTCATAGGCGTTAGCTGAAAAGTCGATTTAGGTGTTAAATGAGGAATAGTGACTTGTGGAATGAGTGTGGAACGGAACCAGAAAGTAAATTCTGAATATCCAAATCGGCTTTTTGGGATTTAATTTTTTACATCTGAGTTATTTGATTGAATTTGAATTGGTGGGAATATTACGGTGGGAATTGCATTCATTCGGAGATTTTCGGTGTTTGTGAAAGTTAATATACTAAGCGTGCACTTACTTTTGTACTGTTACTTTTGTATGTTAACATCGAAAATAATGTTACCGTACTTAAGTAGCAACTCCGTTAATTTTTGGAGAAATTATTTCAAATGTAGTTTATGAGGTTTCTCTGATCGTCAGTATATTGCAAGTAAAAAACGAAGTCTTAATCTCCGACTACCTCGTTCTGAGACCAATAACATTCGAGTCAATTTGAAAATAACTAAATAATTAATAAATAGCAAATGGGACTATGCCAGATGTTTTGTGATCGTCTTTGTTGTGAAAGAATGTAATCTTGCAAATGCATGGAGACATTTTAAAATTTAGGAATTGGGTATAACGATCAGGTGTTGTGATCGTGTTTAGACTCAGCAACCTTCACATGTTCCCCTTTTTTTTGTTTGTTTTTAACGGATGCGATACCGAGATTTATTGATGGTTAGCAAATTGCTTATACCATCGTATGCTGGTGAATGCTGCTTTGTGACGAATAGTCTCCACAAATAGGTTTGATTACTGGTAAATCATGTTGGGGTTTAGTAGATTATTAGATTATAGAATCGCACCGCAGTTAATGAAAAAAATTCTGGAAGAGGACGCCATATTTGCTGTCGATCCCGATAGACGATAGTGACATGAATCAGAGTTAGGGTTTTCGTGTCAATGAAACATTGATTATCGTCTGAGTCGCTGACTATATCAGTTTCTGGAGCTTCTAAGGATTTATTATATTTCACTTTCCAAATTGATGATACGGTACGCCACGTTGAGACAGATGCAGTATTGTTCGTAAGTAGGTAGATGTTATGTTAGAGCAGAAAATTTCCGGCATTTGTTGAATATATTCATTAAAGCAACCATTTCAATTTAGTAAAGTAAACTACTAGCCTGAACTATAATTTTATTTTTTTGTGTTAAGTAAGTAAATATTTTAACAAATAAGTTTATCAATTATCAGCAGTAAAACCAAAACATTTTTTCCGATAGCTTAGTGAGTTTCACATATTTCTTTTTTGATAATGTTGTATTGGTATCATTATATGTAATGATTAAATATTGTAAAGTAATGAAATATTTTAAGCGTTTACAGAAAACACAAACATGTTAAAAGAATATGTTATTTTTTTAATAACGAGGTATAAACTTGTATTTGTCACGCTATATGTCAATATTATGGCAATTTACGTAATGAAATGGACTGGGTAAATCATAATTTCAACCCAAAGTATTGTACTCAGGTTCAAAGTTACGAATTAAGTTCTGGATAATACTAATAAGTAATAGAATAAGACCTTATATGTGTAAGTTTTCTTCAACGTAAGGATGATAGGGTCATACAAGTTATAATGGAACAGGCCTATCCCTGACATACCTGTGGCGCCGAATAAGAAGAGCGCCAAAATGTGTTAGATGATATTTTTTTATTTGATTTTAAATTAATTTGTATTCTCATTACTACGAAAAAGACGAACGAATATGTTAAAGTTAAGTTATATGTTAAAGTTGTGCGTTTTCTAATTCGGACTTATTCAAATTTAGGCACTATATCAATTGTATCTGCTAATTCACGAGCTTCAATAAAAAGGTCATGATATTCTACATCAGTTCTGATTTTTTTTAATTGAATGGTTACAGATTTGAATGTTTCAGCAGCTGTTGATATTGAAATTTTGGCACTGAATTAAGAGATTTTTCTCAGTTAATATCTGTTCTTCAATTATACCAATACCTGACTTTTTTAAAACCAATAATAGCGTTTATTTATAACACAGATGATGTCTCTATGGAAGATTTCGTCTCATTCAAAGTAGAGGTTTACAATAGTAAGTTAGACGTTGCTAATTTGTTATACAATCTATTGAATAACGTTTTAATCATCTACAAGTTGATACAGTCAACAATTTTTATTTTTGACATTCAATACACAAATAAACTCTAACATACTCTCTGAAAATAACATCAAAGATATTGATTGTATTGTCTTTGATGTATTTTTACCTTTTACAGGTATACAGAGCTTTCAGAAAAATTGGTTTTATAGCCAATTAAATTTCACCGCCAGACGTACTAAATGACGTACATATGTATATAAATACATATATATTAACCAACAATTTAGTCCAAATATATACCCTAATGTTTATATAGTGCTAAAAATATTATTGACAATACTTACCTGTTTCCAGTTAGTGTGGCTGTAGATGGGGAAAGGAGTGATTCTCGTCTCAAATTAATAAAAAAATCATTTAAGATTGACAATGAGCCAAGATCTTATTTGTCAATTTTACCATTTGAAAACTATATTACTAGAGTAACGGACAAAGACAATATACATGTGCTGGCATGTATTTCATACTTTCAAATGTAAAAGTAAGACAGAAAATATATTTTTAACTCTTGTGAAATATGATTTAAACATAAACATATTGCAAATTAATTTTCAATATTATTATAGTTTGTTATATTTTTACATTACGTATAAGTTCCATTACTTTTGTCGTTAAGCGCAAAGTGTATAACATCAGGTGAAATATTTATAAAATTAGAGCCAAAGGTGGTCATGCGATATACATAGAATTTGGATACGCAATTTTACATAAGTATATAAATCAATTTTGACTACTAGTGACCACAGTATGGATTACTTGTGCAACTGGCGTATATTTTGTAAACTCAAACATGAATAATTTTCCTTTGATATGACGGAACCGACATGATTTGAAATAGTTTCTAACTTATTTTATAAAGATTCGAAAATTGTTTATCAACAATTTCAGGAATAGCTTCAAAAATTGGTTGGTAAGGTTTTGAATAGGGGGCAGGGGGCTCGAAAATATATCTTGCTTAAACTGCGGGACCGCTCTGGATGGAATACAACCAACTTTCCAAAACTTACAATACAAAGGTTAAGTACGTAACTCTTGAATGATCTAGAGGGGCTTGAAAAATTAACGATTTCATATAATCTAATAAAACACAACAATTTTGGCCAGCATTTTAAAGATCTTTGTATCATTTCT
This sequence comes from Tipula unca, assembly GCA_951394425.1. Classification (NCBI taxonomy): domain Eukaryota; kingdom Metazoa; phylum Arthropoda; class Insecta; order Diptera; family Tipulidae; genus Tipula; species Tipula unca. The sequence continues at coordinate 35,514,221 of OX596381.1, forward strand.
ATAATCGTCGTCCAATGACGATCGACTCCACCTATCAAGATGAGTACGTCGTTATTTTCTAAAAATTTCAAGGACTTCTTATAAGCGGTCGTTTGGAGTCTTGTAGTGTTCATCTACCATTTGGATATAACCATTTTGCTTCCTGTAAAAATGATTTGAAGCAGGTTTTAATAGGAAATGAACATTTTGATTCTAAATATGACATCCTTATCCACACTTCTTCGGTTGGGCTGTTTTGTAAATACTTCTAATTCCTTTGCTGAGTTTTCGATGCACAAGCACAACAATATAGGTTTTTATCAGTATTTGTTGATTGTATTGTCTTTGATGTATTTTTACCTTTTATCACATTTCAATAGTTGATATAAAAGCCTCCAGCTGCTTTTTTCTTCAAATTTGATAATTGGCGAATTTATAGACCTGGCTTTTTGCTACAGCTTTTCTTCCATTTTTCCGATTTATATGCTGAAATTCCACAATTTTAAACACAACAAATTTCGGTTAGCGTCACGTTTGTCATTAAATTAAAACTAAATGCAACAGCGAAACATTTAAATCGATTACTAGTCACCTAAATGAAAATTGTTTATTGTAAAAATAACGGTTCTTCGATAAATTTGAATTTAAGTTAAGTTTTACAAGCACACTACTTGTAGGCATACTTACTCAACAAACTGAGAGAAAAAGATTCAATTTACTCGCATCTCTAATACAATTTAGTTCAACCGGGACTAATAGTGAATGACCGATGCAAATCCCAATAAAAATAAGTATTTCTTTAAGACCTTGAAACAAGATATAAATTAAGTATGGAAGATATTATGATAAAGTCACATTCATTTTCATTACTAAGATCTCTAATTGATATTGTCATCTAAAAAGTCAACAACACATTATAGAGGTAGGTAGACTTATGTCTGGCGTCTTTATTCAACATTATCAGTATACAACACATATTTAACTGTTACTCATGTTTTTTTTACCACATGTCCTCTCAACACAATGCGACGACTATAATTACGAATTAATGAGGTGTGCAAGCAAAATTAAAAAACAAACACTCAAATGTCTGGCTGCATTATCCATAGACACATAATGCAAATTACTAACCAGAAACTAGTCGCAATTGTTATATAAACATAAACACCATGCGATGATTGTATGTACATATGTATATTGAGCATCGAATCATATTGGAAAAATAAATAAGAAAAAATCAAAACGATTGAAATATGAATCATATCTCGAGCCTTGTGCACTTTTTTTATGTTCATTGCATAAAAACAGACATAAATATTACAACGAGCAACCCCAATCGAAAGGAAATACTATATACACCAAAAACAACAACAACACAGAATTATTATTATTGATTTTTTTTTATTTCATTCCGAACCGAAAATTTTTGGTGGTATATGCGTCTGTAAACTGTAAATTTACATAAAATACGATGTGGATTTTGTATGGATGTGTGTATGGGCAGGCATATGACAGTGGAATCATACAAAACGCACCGGCTGTGAGGGAAAAAAAACCGAAGACACATTCATTCGGTTTATTTCATTCACAATTTTTTTTTAATCTCGTATGCGGATTATGAATTCGAAGGGTGGACATTTTTATGTTATAATATAAGTAAGGGTTGCATTATATACGTATGATTTTTGTTATTTTAGACTGTTGGAGATTTTTGGTGGAGGGTTTATGAGTACGTATTTCGTTGTGCGATGGTAATTAGAGTATATGTAGTTGGTGGCTGTGTGCCGAAATAATACACAGACTTTATTTAACATGGTTTAACTTGATCTGCCGTGTTCCGTATTATACATACTTACAAATTATAAAAAAACGTATTTACCTTGATTTTGTTATAAATAACAATAAAGTTCCATTAATAATATTTTGCTGTTGTTGCTGTACTATAAAATAATTTTTCACATTTCACATCACGAAATTTTCAGATTTTCATTTATAAAATTTCACTTCAAAGATTTATTTATTTTTTCTTCTCGAGATACACAGAGGCACATGCACACAAACACACACCAAACACAAGAAAATACACTTTAAAGTAGGTGTTATAAATTTTTTATTTCTGATTTAAAAATTGATTTGAGGAGACCAACTTGAATTTTACACAGACACAACACAAAAAATAAAAAAAATCTGAACCAAACCGTAAGCAAACGAAAGAACACAACACACTAGGAGATTTTTTTTAAAGCTTCTCGCACTTTATTGTCGACTAAAAAAATGCACGACATTTAAATGAAATCCTTGGTGTAAGATATAATTTGGTATTCACATTAATTAAAAATTGTTTATTGCGAACAAAAAGTAAATGTTAATTTATTTATTTGTTTTCCTTAAGTTTTTTCAGTTCAGCCAAACAAATCGTACGCCATATTAAGTTTTTTGCTCGATGCACACAATCGACTGACAATTGGAATTGAAGTTATTTTGTATATTCACAATTGGTAATTTAATGGGAGTCGACATGATTGTAATGCCATCTATGTTGTAATAGTTTTAACAGTGACATCTGTACTAAATTATTTTATTGATATGGTTTGATATATTGCTAAAATGTTATTTTTGTATTTATTGTTTAATATATCTTTTACGGTAGATGTCAGCCTATTAATTTTTGTTTTATTTCTGTAGTTAGCAATATACTATCTAGATGGATCTAAATACCATATTTGTTATTGGTGTTTTCCCGATTAGAATCTCATTTGACCAAAAAATGTACAGTGAAGGAAGCGATTTTATTTAATAATTTATATTTTTAATAAATTGCAATGTCATTAGACAAAATGTTGAATCTATTTTTATGAAATTTGACATAACTACGTATTACTTGACAGACCGAAATCAGATTAGGTTTGAATCAGGAACATGAACGCGGCGGTTCCCTACATTCGACTCTCAATTTTTGTTTGTTGTGTAGTTTGTTATGCGACTGGCGGTTCTATCGCTTTGTAAACATACTGGTGATACCATCAGTAAACGGTGACTTACTTGCCATGTGGTTGGCCAAGAGTGAAGACTCTTTGAACGAATTTTTCTAGATTATGTTTCTTCGTTTACTGTTGCGAGTAGTCCGATCATTGTGAGTCACGTGATTAATTAATTTATTACTTGGTAAATGATCCTCAGGAGCGCGAGTGGTTATTAGTATAAGAAAAATTCAATTCGAGGAAATATACCGGTGAACTGATCGTCTTATCGAGTTCTTATATGTTTAGATGACATAAGTATATTAACCTCAGAAGTTCCGTCGGTCGTATAGGTTGTCAAGGGAGGAAGCTAACATCAGAAACTATTCTGCATGTACTTAATCATTTGCAGCTAGATGGATCTTAGAATTTTTTTGCGTCAATCGGTGCCGGGAAAGTACTTATAGATATTAATATAGAGATGCCCAATTAAAGTTTCTGCTCTAGACGAGACCGCATAGCAATACTTTTATCGAGAACGTCGTTGTGCGCGTTACAATAAAAATAAAAATAATAAGATGAGGTAAAATGTCATCAAAAAGGGTTGCAGATAATAAGGATTCCTGAGAAGGAACACCAGCGTTTAATGTAAGAGGAGTGGAAGTTAATCCATCCACCACCATCTGAATTCAGCAACAAAACACAAAATTGTGTGAAATGAATTTTGATACACAGAAACTAAAGCGATTTGGAGGCAGTTCAAGGAATCTGATTTACTGCCGGCACCGTTAGAACATTGACTTTGTTTCCAGGTTGATGGTAAAATTTAATAATGAACCATTCGTTCTCCAGCAATTGATTGCTTCAACGAAAAACGATGAACCCATGTTTATTCTTGAGTTTTAATTGTGGGAGCATTGAGCTTAAATTGTTTACCTCCCGCTATTAGGTTTCAAAACTCATTGTACAATTTTGAAAACATCCACTTTAGTATTGCTGCGCTACAGTGTGTAGTGGGAGATCATAAACATTTATACTCTCAATAAGAAAACGGTATGTATCCGGAACGCCTTGCTGGGCGATAGGCCTCCAAAAATTTTAATTATACAATTCAGCATCGTATCAGCAGCAGTGATATGGATGTCAGTGCCTTGAGCCGTGGCCATTTATTAGCCGCTATTAGAGGTGGAGATATTGGTTTTAAACCTCAATGTGGTTTCCCAATAAATGCGTAACGAGGTGGAAAATTAAATTATAGAACATATTTTTAGAACATAGAAATCGAGTATGTTCTCAATAAAACCATGCTTTGTATGTAACGCGTTGCTTGATGTCTCTGGGTCTGGGCCTTTTAATTATTTCTCATTGCAGTTAAAAATGGAAACAGTTAACAATTTCAATATATAGTTGATCGAAATCGATCGAATGGATGGTATTGACAATTTTTAATAGAAATCGTTGAGCTCTCATTACATTAATTATTTTAAATTATTCCTGGCCCAACTAACTTTCGTATTTTTGGGTCAAAGAAATTTCGTTACACAAAATGAAGTCTAAGAATATTAAGTTCCTATTGTCGTCACTGTACAGGGTGACATGGAGCTATGCAATGCGCAGGTGGTATACTGTACTTGTGTGAATGGGATGAATGGGTTGAATGAATTAGTGTGAATGTGGGTATTACACCGTGGGCCCATTAGTGGCATTGAGTGCTGGAGTAAAATCCGCCCAACTTTAATAAAAAAAAAAAAAAAAAAAAAACTTCCTATTGAAGTGTTCCACATTTTGTATAAGTATGCCAGTTGTATCCTATCATAAGATATAGACAAGCGATAACATTACGCTCTATATAAATCAATCAAATATACAACACAACATCTTAGAAATTAACTAAATCTTAAATAACCAATTCATTTGCAAACCGTAAAAACAAATCGATCAACTTTAACTATATATGTAAATGTATTCTTAAAACTATATGTACATACATACATTGTAATCCCATTTGAAACCACTTCGATTTGATATGTATAGACGAGATCCATTAAGCTCACAATATAATTTATTGTTTATTGATTTGATATCAAAGCATACAATCGTTTTTCTTACTTGTACAAGTTTTAGTATAGATGTATATATATCGTACCTGAAAATCAATTTGTCCTCGAATACATAAGTATGTACCTACATCAAAAACTAGTACACCTATATATGTATATAGATATGTACTTAAGTATACATACCATAAACACAATTGGTAACAAAATGGAAAATCCATTTTAACAATTTCCATTTGAAATGTACATGTACATCCATTCATATATATGTATAGTAGACGAGAGTAAATATACGTTACGAATACGTACATTATTGGTATACCCAAAAACAAATCCAAACACAATAAGATTTTCATGTAATCATTTGAATAGCAAATCGATATTATCAGCATCCAATTTATCATCAAAACGGAAAATTGAAAAGAAAATAGCATACTCGTCTCTGTGTATGTATGTATATGTATATACATACATTGCTACAAAAATATTGGTATTTTCAATGTTTTCATTTTTCCAGAGAAATGGAAATATTTATATTGATATGAATTTTTTTGTTTTATTTACTTACCATCAATTGCGATTACTGTGTGATATATAGTATATAAGATATAAGGTGAAACAATTTTTGTGATGCTGTTGAAGTTTTGAACTTTTAATAGTTACTTTTATTGATTCTGAATATACCTATGATGTGTATATAGAGAGAGAGAGAGAGACGTAAAATAATAAATGTTGAAATTATACACAATAATCGCATCCGGCACAGTTAATTCTACAAGGAATGTCAATTGATTAGAAACGCAAGCAGCAACATTAACACATTTTTATTGATAGTGTTGTATTGGAAGCAAATCGGGACTTTTTACTTATCCTTAAATATTGAATAGGTAGTTTCAAATAAGAGTTATTATTCCCATCATAATAACTTTCACAAAAAGTTCTTTCAGAAGTGTCACAAAAGTCGAAAAGTGAAAATATAAAAATTACTCGTACCACTAGTAGGCTGATAGGAAAATAAACGGTTCCGGCTAAATGGGACAATCGCCAACCAACCGGAATATAATATATCAACTATACCAATGTGTATACTAGGAGGAGTACACGTTAAAGAGCTTCGAAAAATTCTAATCCTCGAATCATCTTCATACACCAGAAGAAATCCTTGCCAATGAGGCTAATATTATTGTAAGTAAATAAGAACAAACCCCAAAAAATATTATTACTAAATCAAAAATAATAAATAAAATGGAGAAATAATTGGAGCAACAACACGAAACACTAAGACAAATAATGGGAACAGTTCACGCTCAGATAGAACAATCAGTGAACACATCGAGCAGCCTAAATGGGTGACATGGAGTGATGGTGTCAGATGGTGTTGATGCCTACATATATCGCGCAACACTCACCCGATGGTCTCAAATGTACATGTGGTTAAAACTTCAAATTTCATTTATATTGATTTGAAAATGAGTGAAATATCTGAGGAAATACGCTGTGTTGCTTTTTTACTATAAAAAAGGTAAAAACGCTGCAAAAAGATGCCGAAAAATTTGTGAAGTGTACGGTGAGAATGCTGTGACTGAACGAAGAACATCATCGAAAAGTCGATGAAATTTTGCAACTGGTGGAGAAAGACCGGCACGCAAGCTGTCATGAAATAGCGGAAGCATTAAACATCAACCACATGACAGTTTGGAATCATTTGAAAAGAGCAGGTTACAAAAAGAAGCTGGAGGTTGGGGTGCCACATGAATTAACGCAAAGAAATTTCATGAACCGAATTGACATCAGTGAAATGCTGCTGAAACGCAATGAAATCGAACCATTTCTGAAGTGAATCATTACGGGCAATGAAATGGGTGATATACGAGAATATCAAAGGTAAGCGCTCATGATCAAAGCCTGGTGACCCTTCACAAATGACTTCAAAGCCTGGATTGATGGCAGACAAGGTTATGTTGAGTGCTTATGAGCTGCTGCAACGTGGCAAGACCATGAATTCGGTCCTGTACTGTGCACAACTCGACCGTTTGAACGAAGCAATCCAGGAAGAGCTAGCAGAATTGGCCAACAGAAAGAGAATTGTGTTCCATCATGACAATGCGCAGCCGCACACACACACACACGTTTTTGATGACTCGGAACAAATTGATGCAACTTGGTTTGGAAGTTTTAATGCTTCCACCGTATTGCCCGTAGCTTGCACCGTCTGACTACCATTTATTTTGGTCTCTGCAAAACTATCTTTGATGGTAAAAAATTGGCAGACCGAAGCGCCGCTGAAAATCACTTGGCCTAGTTTTTCCACGATAAACCACAGAGGTTTTACACCGATGGAATTATGAAACTACCCCAAAAATTGCAAAAGGTCATAGTTAATAATGGTCAATATGTACTGGATTAAAATTTATGTTCAAAAATGTACCAAAAAAAAAACCGTGTAGACCTTTTATATGACCTATATATGGTTCTCCTTTCTGGAAATAGATCCATTGTTTAAATACAGATAAGTCTAGATTTGTCGGTTATTCTAATAAAGTTGTATGTGAATAAACCTGATTTTCATTATTGTGGAACCACTTGTTTTAATCAGCAATCCTCCCCCAAACAGTCGTAACAGAGAGCATCTTGAGCTAGTCCCAGGCGTTGGACGTAATCCTTGAAAAACAAATATTTAGTGAAGCTCAAGTTGTGTTCATACTGAATCGTTTTCTCCTTTCGACATCTAGGAGTAGAACTTCACTTCAGACTTAGTTCAAGTGAAACTTAATATGTGATCCAGCTATCGCTCAGATGTCTGCAACTTCATTTTCTTCAATGTCACAATGAGCAGGTACTCACATGACCCTAACTCTAGTATTGGAGCAAAAGAGATTAAAGAAGTCCTTGTAATCTTTGACCAGTTTTAAGTACTAAGCACAGCTTTTTTATTCGTGCAGAGAATTATCCCCTTCCATAAATCACTAAAACTAAATAAATCACGTCGTAAATCACTCGCATAATTCTTTTCTCAAATGTAATGAACTATTTCTTGTCCTCATCCGTCAGCGCCCAACTTTCACATCGCTTTGTAAAGCTTCAGCTTCAAGGCACTTGATAGGTGTTTAGATTATAGCTGTGGTCCTAGAGGATACAAAGCACGGCTGCCAGCTGCACAGTAATATCCTCACACACTCTGATAACGTGAGTGATAAGAGATCCCAAATATTTGAACCTCCTCACAACCTCAAACGTGTAGAGGCCGCACTACTAAAATAATGATGTGCTATTGTCCTTATAAGCACAGATCATGTATTTCGTTTTGGACCCATTGATCTGCAGTCCAACAGAAGCCGAAAACTCTACAAGCGGATCAAGTATCTCCTTCACTCCGTTGCTATTCAGTTCAATCACGCATATGTCATCTGCATATAAAAGCATCTGATTGAACTGGCGATATAAGGTTTTGCGCTGTGTTGTTTCAGTTTTACGAAAGGTGCACTCCAACATGAGATTAAAGAGAATCGAGGACAGAGCATCTCCCTGCCGAACACTCGAGTTAACTGCAAAATATGTCGATAGCCTGTTCTCAAGTTTAACACAGCATTGAGACTATGTACTGTCATTCTACACACTCGTACCAATTTTGTTGGCATATACCTAGGTATTTTAGCGCAGACCACAAACTCTCTCGATTGATCGAGTCATAGGCCTGCCGGAAACCTAGGAACACCTAATGTACGGGGATGGAAGTCTCACAATATATAGATAGAATCATCCGCAGCGAAAAGTCCTAATCAGTGATTGATCGATTCGGACGAAGTCATACTTGATAGTCACCAACCATGCCCTCCGCTACAGTGGTGATTCTATCCAATATAATCCAGGACAAAAACTTGTATGCTGTGCAAAGAAGAGCTATACCGCGGTAATTCTCACAATTATTCTTGAAGTGAGAGTTGTTGTACTTTCAGAATCTCGGCCTTCCACCATTCTCTCGATTGTGAGACATTGTTGCACTTCAATGGGCTATATTTTGATGCTCAACTGCAAGATGACGCTCGTCATCAAACCAAACATTCTTGGATCTGACTTTCACTATACCTCAAGTCTGTTAAGCAGCAGTGACAACCGAAGTTTTCAGTACCTGCCAAACAGAGTTCACACAGCCAGACTGGTAATAAGCTTCCTCAATGTTGTCGCTGACAAAATCCTGAAATCTTTTCTTTTGATCTTCATTTATCAAACCTTCACAGTCGAAACGTTTCATGCGTTTCGCTGAGTTCCCGGACCTGTACGAAAACTTTCATCGTAGCTTTGCAACGACCAAATAATGATCGCTGCTTACGTATTTGGTTGCTGACCGATAAGCTCTCACATCCTGCACAACCCTAGCCCGCCTTTTTAAAAATAACACGTGGTCAATTTGGCTTCGGGAAATTTTGCGACAATGTGTCCATGTCTCCAAATGTATATGTTTGTGAGGGAAAAATGTATTTGCTACTCTGCACCACTATTTGTCGCAGTTTCATGTCGGGAGTACGGTACTATGTTTTCACACAAGTCGGTCTGATTTCTGCCAGCTCTAGCATTTAAGTCCTCAAGTACCATTCTAACATCGTGTTCGATCTATAGATCTCATCAGATTGTCCAAGGCATTGTAAAATAAGTCTTTATCTTGGAGCTGGCTGACTTTTGTGGGCGCATGTACACAAATTATCGACAGGTTGGCTAACTACATGTACAAGCGAAGCTTACGCAATCGGTTATTGACTGCTTGGAAATCCAAAACAGCCTTCTTTACCTGCGGTCCAAAAGAAATCCAGCTCCAAGATTTCCGAGGTCATCTCCACTGTAGAGCAACGTATAGCGATGGGACACATGGTCTCCACATTAAGGCCAGCGAGTTTCTTGAAGAGCAACGAGTTCCAGCCGATACTCCTTCATACATGTGATTAGGCCTGTCCCAGAGGGTCCGGTGTTTTTTTGGCGATATCCATTTTTTGTTTTATTGACTTTATAAATAGATTCTTTTGTTTACGGATCCAGGTCGTCAGCCCAGCGATCCAACCGTTTAGGCTCCTCCTACGACAAGCAAAGGATACTCTGGTGGTATTCTTGGAAAACATGTTCGTGCAATTTAGGTTTACGAGACATGTGTGCCCCTCGACCACAGGGTCCAATTCCAACACATATTTAGAATTGTTACCCCTAATTTGTTTCGATTTAAATATAATTTAGAAAATTCGGCCTAAAACAATAGACTGGAATCAATTTCGATGGTTTCCATTGATATTTAAATTGGAAAGATTTAAAATCATTTTTCCGCCACTAATAATAGATAAACGCAGCACCACTGTCTAAACCACACTAAAACCCAATGCCAAACGAAAAATACCATAACTTTACGATTACGCTACAAACACGTTGTAAAGTTACCATTTCTACATAAATTTTCTGCTTGCTTTACTCTATCGAGAAACCTTTTTATCTGTTATTTTTCCACAAATCTATACCGAAACCCTGTTATATATGTACGAGTATATGTATATAATAGAACAGCAACTATTTTGGTGGTTATTTTACTTTCATTGATAAAAACAGAGAGCGAACAAAAAAAAAATTTTTCCAAACCAAAATAAATTTATAAATTTTTTTTGTTGGGTAGATTATTGAAATTATTTTTCTATTTTTAAAAGGAAAGCCGAAGAAAGCTTTAATATTATGTATTAAGTGGGCGATGTCAGGCTACGCTAGTATATACAAACTTGTAAAGGTATTTTAAAATAAATAATCAACCCTTAAATATTGTATTTGCATTACAAATAGCAAAAAAAAATATATTTCCAAAGCCAAATTTTCCATTTCAATTGAATTTAATTCACCATGGACTATTTTTACGAATTATCTTCACGGTTTTCTGGTTATAAGAAAACAAGCATAAATAATTTAAAGATATGTAGGTGTACCTATATGATTCAACATTATATAAACGAAATACATTATTCACTTATATATGTATGTATACATATGTATATAGTCTGCGACACTTCAATATTTAATTAAAAACTAAAAATCTTAAAAGAAAAGCAATAGTTAATTGAATTTTCTCAACTTGAATGACACTCGACGAAACACAGTGAAGAGTCAACCAACAACAAAAATTAAAACATATTTTCTACCCAACGACATGACTTACTTGTGTTGGTCGATGATGAGGTGCAAGAAAACAGTGAAACCAGAAACTGAAGGGAAATATTCATTCACAATTCACAAAGCATCTTTAATTTTTTTTAGCCATTTCGGCTTCATCATTGTTCGTTTACATTCCAATCTCCGTCATAAATGTTTTGTCTGTAATTTATTTAACGAAAAACTGCTTAAAAGTTTTTTTTATCCCTTTTAACTTGGCGCACAAAACGAGAGAAACTTTTTGTCTAAAAGAAATATTGTGAAGATCATACGATTGTGTAAACTATAAGTTTTCTTGAAGTAATTTGGAACGATGAGCTTTTTGTCTGAGAATGTGAATATTCTGATGGGAAAGAAGGAAAATGCTTTATAGCTTCTTATCTAAGTATTTGTTGACTAGTGTAAGACATTTGTTATCTTACTTATATACTCAGGATTATGCAGTTAACATATGCCTGCTAGTACACAAACATACCGACATGCAGCATAAAGTATACGAAAGCTATATCAGATTTCGTTATACATGTAAATGAGTTCATATGCGTTGGTTGCACAGTAATAAATTCAACGAATACTGAAATACTTCAGGCCAAACAAACAGCTTCACAGACTTACAAAACAAACATCTTTGAATTAAGGGAGGTGGGCTGGCCGCTCATTGAGGAAATATCATGTGACGTAACACGAATTTCAAGCATGGGACCGAAACCGGCAAAGGAAAAGGAAATTATAGGAAGGCCAGAAATAACCGAGCAAATAGCGCAGTGGTTAAAGCTGCGACGTTTGGATCGGGAGGTACCGGGTTCGAATCCCAACAGAGGCGGGATGCAAAAGGGATTTTTCATCTCCCGATTACGATCGGTGATTAAATTGAAAACATCTTCTGTTGGAATGTAGAACTCATGGGCCGACCCCTCTTCCATGTCACTGTACAGGGTGACATGGAGCTATGCAATGCGGTATACTGTACTTGTGTGAATGGGATGAATGAATGGATTGAATGAATGTTGTGTGAATGTAAGGTAAGGGACCGTAAAAGTATCTATGCCAAGTCCTTTTAAAAAAAAAAAAAAAAAAGGCCAGAAATAAAAGCGCGCAATAGCGTTTGAAGAATAAACGTGTGTCAAAGAGTGTTTTAAATACACCCTTGGAGAGACAAGGGTGTATTTAATTATGCTTCTTATAATCTGCTGCAGCTAAAAAAACGAATTCATCGGTTTCAAAAATAACTCTTGTGAAGCGGGTAGAAAGAACTCCAATAAACAAAATAACCGTCAATAACTTAAGGAAATACACGACCATATCAATAGTTTTCCAGCTTACATGTGCCATTACACAAGATAAGGCGTAATATACAGCAAAATAATACCTCCAATGTGAACTAACACTAACTAAAATGGATGACTTATACTGCGTGTGAAACCTGATCAGTCAGTGTCGAGTTGAAAATATTGAGAAACTGTGGTATTTACATTCGATTTGCAGCAATGCCTATACCAACATCTTACTTGCGAACGTCGTTGTCTGTACGAGTAATGAAGCACACTGTTATATATGGCATGAGTATAATGCTCAAAGAGGAGGTAAGGAAATTTCGTCTTGCCTTTATCAGCATTTAGAAATATTTTCTCGACAAAACTTCTTTGTTACAACGATGTTTTATTTATTTATGCAGAATATAAATGAAACCAATTTGGACTATATAGAACACAAATTCATTATTTCTGGTCATATAGCCATACGGAGTTTGATTCAGTTCCCTCAGTAATCGAACGCAAAAAGAAACAGACGACCACCAAAATACACGAGCCTATATAGAGACTGGTACTAGTTTATCTGTTATCACTGGGCCTAGATTTTTTTTGTTTACGAGATAAACGAAAAAACTATTTAAATTCTTCCGGTTTTAGCAAAAACCAAAAGTTAAAGTAGCGAAAAGTTTTGAAATGTCGAAACGGACAAAAAATTTTGTGGAACGAAGGTAAATTTATATTTTTTTGTTGCTTCTGGCGGCCATCAATTAAACATTTTCGCCTTTTTTGGATCTTTGAACTTTCTACATTTTCTGCATTTTTAAGTTTTCTAAAATTAATGTTTCACATCCAATAATAACGGATAGAAGCCGATTCCTATCATCTCTCCAGATGTTTCTCATTATGCTGCAAGAGCATTCAACGCAAGCATTCCTATTAGGTACCGAGAAAATATGTTCCATTATTTTTTGAAGAAAAGGCAAATTATTATTCCGTAGAACGAGTACCAATTTATGAATTTCTAATTAAATTTAGAAAACTGTTAGATATGCTACTAAATTGATATATTACTCTATACGATAAATGGTATTTTTATTTATTTATTTTATTTATTTATTTATTTTAATCATTCAATACACATTTAAGTTTTACAACTTTTTTGTATGTGTTACAGATGGTACAAAATTAATGAAAAATTAAACATTAAAAATAAAAATATTTAAGCTTAACCTAAAACTAAACCAAACATACTAAAATACTAACACTTTGTATTTATTTAACCTAATTCATAAAGTTTATTAGCAATTTTTTCCTGAGGGCACTGGACGAAGAACAAGCCTTGACATGAGCGGGGAGAGAATTCCATAGGCGAACACCACGAACAAAAAATGACTTATTAAAACGCTTAATTCTGTTGCGAGGCAATGTAATATTATTCAACCGGTTAGAAGACAAAGGTATTAATTTTTCTGATAAGTACTTCGGTTGTGATGTTTTTAAAATAAAATGAATTGTCTAGAGAATTTGAATTTCAAAAAATTCCTCAAAAGAACAGCCTAAAAGCAAATTCTTATAGCTGGATAGATGGTCAAACTTCCTCAGATCAAACACATAACGAATACAAGCATGAAACATGCGACGAAGTTTCTTGAAAACGAAGTCATCCATACTATATACAATGTACTGGCACAAAATACGAAGTGAGGAAGCAAATAAGCATTAAACATTTTCTTTCTAAATTTTGAATTCGCAAAAGCGGTGCTGGTCCATAACTTCCGCAACAAAAAGTTAATCCTTTTACAAGTATTGTCTACGTGATATGACCAAGACAACTGTTCATCTAAATAGAGCCCTAAATCTTTAACAACATGAGAGAAGTTCAATACGGTATTACCAATAGATAGTTTCAGAGTTTCAGGGAAGAGTCTCCCCTGCAATCCTAGACCAATAGCTTGCGTCTTTTGAGCATTCAAGAGTAATCCATTATTCGCGCTCCACAAAAAGACATTCTGAAGGTCAGTATTCATAAAATTAAAAACGTTCTTGATATCTGCGTATCATAATTATAACGATTCCCCGACTAAAATAAAATTAATGGAACCAATACACACGACAAATTTTAAACACAATTTCAATGAAATTAATTTTCAAATTGCTAAACAATCTTTTGGTAAAACCAATGAGATAGAATCAAAAATCCAAACCGAGAATTTAAATTCGGAGGAGAAAAACAAAATCTTAAGTTTATGTAGAAAATTCAGTGATCTATTTACGACGAAAATAGTAAACTCACGTTTACCAATACACGAGATAAAACACGAGATTAACTTATTAAAGGAAAAACCTTGCTACACTAAACAATTTAGGCATCCGGAAAGTCAAAAAAAAAGAGATCAAAATAGAAATAGACAAACTAACCAAAACGGTATCATTAGGCAATCGTTCAGTCCCTGGTCTTCGCCCATATGGATGGCGCCGAAGAAACAAGACGAACATGGAAATAAAAAATGGCGTCTAGTAGTCGATTTTTGACAATTAAATTCGCAAACTATAGATGATAAGTATCCGGTGACAAATATAGAAAATATTTTGGACAAAATGGGCAAAGCTATTTATTTTACTACAATAGATCTTGCCGCCGGATTTCATCAAGTAGAAATTAGGTCAAGTGACATACAAAAAACTGGGTTTTCAATTCCCAATGGACATTACGAATTGACTCGAATGCCATTTGGACTGAAAGAGTGATGGATAATGTATTGGGTGATCTTTTAGGCAAAAATGTTCTTTGTTATATGGACGACATAATCATATACAGCACGAGTCTACAAGAACGACATACATCATGTATTCATCAAACTGAATAATGCGAATCTAAAAATACAAATCGAAAAGACACGTTCTGATTATCACCCCAGAAGGAGTTAAGCCAGACCATAAAAAGATCCAAGCCATTAAAAATCTAAAACTACCATCTACTCAAAAAGAAAAAAATCATTTTTGGGTTTGATAGGGTATTATAGAAAGTTGATCTCTCAAAAATAACGAAGCCATTCACACCATGTCTTTCTAAAGGTTCAGTAATTTACCAGGACAAAGAGTACTTACAATGTTTCGAAACTTGCAAGTCAATCCTAACAAATGAACCAATATTGATTTACCCAGACTTTAACGAGGAATTCACGTTAACCACAGGCGCATCAAACTATGCGTTAGGGGCAGTGTTGACCCAAAATATTAAAGGGAAAGATTTGCCTATAGCTTACGCATCCCGTACACTAGCAAAAACCGAATGTAACTATTCTACAATAGAGAAGGAATGTCTTGCGATAGTATGGTCAACAAAATACTTTAGACCATATCTATATGGTCGGAAATTCATAATCATCACCGATCACAAGCCATTACTTTGGTTATTTAACGCCAAAGACTCGACATGGAATCTAATTCGATGGCGCCTCGTTCTAGAAGAATACAATTACACGATCACTTACAAAAAAGGCTCAGCTAACACCAATGGTGAAATCACCAACTCGAAACAAAGAATTTCACATATAATAATAATAATCATTCTAGCAAAATATTTGAACCCGAAAAATTAACACTGACAACCAGGAAAGTGGCAGTCAGCTGAAAAGGTACCAGGTTAACCAAGTTAATGATTCTAATTTAAAGAACATTAACATCGATACTAATCAATTCGATAATATCGATTACGAGCTCTTCAGGCATGAATTGCTCAAATTAATTAATTTAACGACAGATCAAGACGTTGATGCTGCATTAAATATAGAAATTCCAAAACAACAACTTGTTTCAACGAATTTCAAAACCAAATAGTTTTGACCAGGACCAAAACTGGCAACAAACTTAAAGAAGACGCAAGAGTATTTCACCTAACCATTTTGAACAGTTATACATAAAGCTGAACGTCGTCGGCATATATATGATATTCACAGTGCTTAATAGATTTTACAATATCATTGATATATAGAGTAAACAATACTGGCCCGAGCACGGAACCTTGGGGTACACCTAAATTTCGCATCTGAATGTTTGAAAACGTATTATTGCATACTGTGGTTTGTGACCGATCTGTGAGGTAAGATGAAATTAGTTTCCTAGCTGTACTATGAAAATGATATTGTTGTTGTAATTTTATTGCCAGACGGTTGTGGTCAAAAGTATCGAAAGCTTTACTGAAGTCTAAAAGGCATAATAGCACACATTTTTTCGAGTTAAGTTCTCTAAGAATATCGTCTGAGATTTTCAGAACAGCACTACTGGTACTGTGAAATTTCCTATAAGCTGATTGGTGTTTATCGATGAGATTATATTTTTCAATAAACGTAGTTATTTGAACTTGTAAAATTTTTTCAAAGACTTTCGATAGAGCGGGAAGGATACTTATCGACCGATAATCTGACATGGTTTTAGGATGATTAACTTTGTTTAGTGGAATGATTTTAGCGTGTTTCCAAGAAAGGGGAAATTTGGATGTCGTAATGATGTTATTGTAAATAAACAAAATTCGAGTTTCAATAATTGGTAAAAGAATCCTAATAAATCTGAGTGGAATTTCATCAAATCCAATTGCATTTGAAGTGACAGAACCCAGGGCTGAAAGAAATTCTAAATGGCCAACGCAATTAAAAGAAAATTCTATTGGTGCTACATTAGTCGGAATTGGATAAGCAGTTTCTTTGTTTGACTTCGGAACCGAGAGAACATAATCGTGCGAAAAGTGACTATTCAATTCATTTGCTGTGAAGCATATCGTACTATCAGATTTACGTTTACCGAGCTCCAAGTTTTTGATTTTCTTCCAAAATTTCTTGCTAGGTTGATCAGGATTAAGATGATGTTGCAAAAAGCAACTTTTTGCTTTTCTGATCAAACTAGTTACATGATTTCTTTGCCTTTGATATGAAGTCCAATTAATCGCGCTGCGGGTTCTTTTCCACAATTCATAAGCAAAGTTTCTCAGTTAGATCTGCGATACAATTTTATTGGTTAACCAGCATGGCCGATTCTTATAGATTTTACATGTTTTGATGGGCACAAAATTCTGATAAACGTCCCTGACTAATTCGTTGAACATCAATAACTGATCTTGTGGGTCACTTCTGTTATAAATGCATTGCCAAGGCAAGGAAGAAGCATAATTATACATGTCAGAATAATTTATATTATTAAAGTCTCTAAAATTAAATGTATCGGTCTCAATTTTAGGATTGGGAACATCATAGGAAAAATAGATAAAATCGTGATCGGTAAATCCCACGGATAATTGATTTAAAAATTTAATTTTATTATTGTTAGTTATGATATGATCGAGCAGAGATGGAGAGAAAAGAGCTGGGAAATGTGTTGGCTCGCATGTATTAACAATGTCAAGGGAAAGACTGTTAAGCATGTCCCGGTATTTAGCCACTTTTGTATTAGATTTAAGCAACTCAAAGTTGAAATCGCCACACAAAATAATGTCACAATACGAACTCATGAAATTCAAAAGTAGCTTATGCAAATCGGAAATACCTTTCGCTCTAGGTGGCCTGTACACAACACACAGCAATATTTTTAGATTATGAATATTATGAATATTTAACTCTAGTAACAGAACCTCGAAATTAACTGTATTTATACAGCTGATTACATTCACCAAGATACGCTTTTTAATATAGATACAAACACCGCCCCCTATATTTCGCGACCGGTCATTACGATAACATTGAAAATCGTTAATTGCTATTAAGCTGTTTGATACGTCTTCCCTAATCCTACTTTCAGTCAGACAGATCACGTCCATAGACACCCCTTCCAACAGTAAATTAAGCTCATCAACTTTATTCCTGACGCCATTGATGTTGAGCAAGCAAAAATGCAGTCCACTTTTGTTGTTCAACGATGCCTTTAAAATAATATTATTATAATTCAATGATGAATCAGCGCAGAGTGAGTTCTTGTTAGTGGATTTATGCCCAGGAAAACCACCGAAGTCAGTCGAAACTATCTATCCTCATAACCCAGTGACACAGGAAAAAATTGCCATAACACTTATATGAAAGCACTGTACTAAAATTAAACATAATTCAATATAATTTTGTAACGAGACAATAATACCAATATAAAAACATACATAACCATAAAGACTACTGACCTACGATAAATTATTAACACGTATCAAAATCTGACAGAATAATGTTGCTCATAATTAACTGTTAAAAGTCATTAAAAGTACAAAAATTATATAATTCAAAAAAAAAAAATTCAAAAAAAAAAAAAGAAAAACAAAGTAGAAATTTCAGTTATAATAATAAATAAAAATACGAACAAGAATGCAAACAAGATTGTGTGTTGATGTTTAAAATCAACTTTTCGATTTCTTTCGTGCACTTACTCTAGATGCTACCGAGCTGACCGTAGCAGAAATGACCGGTTGCACATCGGAATTTTCTGCCTGTTGTACGATATGATTGATAGTAAAATTAAATTCGCCCAGGTCCTTGACGTCATCAACCATCACAGCTTCATTTGCATTTAGTTTGACAACAAAAATTTGACCTCGCCTTGTGTATACTTTAGAGATTTTGTTCGAGTACAAAAGTTGCCTCGCTTTGTAAAATATATGTCCATTTTTAGATGTTAATCCATCGTTACAGTATATGCGAGTTTGTAGGTTCATTTTTATATCTGATAGTTTTAAATTTCCAAATAATTTGTATTTATTGAAAAAATTTAATTTATGGTCCAATGATGCGAATATCACCATTATGGATGATGATTTATTGTTCGTTTTACGTTTCACTCTATATATGTATGTGTTTGAACGCAGAATCAATTGCGTTGTACTTTATGGCTTCACATATACTCATCACAATATCTTCCACTGATCGATCGCCTTGTTCGGGTACACCACTTATAATCATATGTTTTCGTTTACCGTAGCGTTCAATGGAATCCATTCTATCATTTAAACTTTGTAGCCGATCGCAAATAGAATCAAATGTTGCAATGAACTTGTTTAGATCACATTTTATATCAGTTTTAAGATCTACTATGCTGTTATTGAAATCTGTTTGATTGCACAACAATAACGCATCTAAATCATCCATTCTTTTTTTAATGACATCAACACAATTTTTTAGCACATCCATTTTAATTATGATAATCACAATAATTGTATTTATATTTTTATTTTTATACTTATATTTAATATTCTTGTTTTTGATTTAAATTAATCACAGAAATTAAATTATTCAGTATTTTAGATTAATCACAGTAATTGGACATTTAGAACATTGCACATATAGAAAATATAAAATAAATTAACTACGAGCACACAAAAATACGTCTGTACTATTCAACAACCATTATGTATCATCAGGTATATCAGCCACTTAACAACATGTTTGAAAATCATAACTGGCCAAATTCTATAATTGTTTGAAAATTTAATTTAATTTTCAAACAATTAAGGAATTATTTGTTTAATTTAATTAATTAATTTAATTAAATATTTTCTTTAAATGTTTCCGCTATACCGTCAAATGGATCATGAATACATTTCCATATGCCTTTCTCCAAACTCTTCTTCGCCATGCTGAATAAAATATGTTTTTACAGTTGGTCAGCATTGAAGCAAACGATCGAGTGCTCTGAATAGCGTATTCCATCGTGTGGTTACGTGTCCTATAATTTCGTTGATACTCTTGACTGCAAAATTCGAGTTTAGTGCTCATACTTTTGAGCGTTAGATGAAAATTCTTTAAAAACTTTAAAGATTCAGTTTCAACATCGTATGACATAGTTTTAATTTCGTTTCATGCAGTATTGTGAACGATGTGGCAGTTACAACCTGACTTAATTAATTTCTGATTGATTTCTTTCAACTTTTTAAAGACAGATGCTTAATAAATTTATACGCGTAAAGCTTGATTTACACTTGACGACTTTCGACGTCTACAAAAAACCTGAGATACAATGATTAAAATTTATTAAAGCGAGAACGAGAAAAATATATCGTCTGCAAAAAAAAATCATACCAAAACGATCCCAGTAAACCAAAAAAAAGCAGATGCAAACGAAAAAAAGATGTCGACCTTCATCTGCTACTATAAACAGACGTCAATTCATGTACTTAAAATGTATAATATACTAAATTTTGTACACACATTGAAAATAATTTAAAATATTATAGTTATTTTAGTTATTATAGTTATTATTAGTTATTATTAGTTATTTTTGACGTTTCTTGCAGATCTGCTTAATCGTTCAATGTAAAGCAAGCTTAAAGCAAGCTTAATTGTCAGCCGAAAATTCCGGTAAATATTTTAATAAAAATTATAGCAGTTTAAAAATTTTAGAATGAGATCTGTGATGACTGTAGTTGTTTCATTTGATTGTTCACAAAAGTCCAATAGAGCATTTGTAGTATCATTTCTATTAACGTTGAAAAATTGAATTGCGATTGGAGACATTTTGCGGTATACTTTATTATAGACGCGTCCGTACTACCACCGTAATAACGCTTTATTGAATATCGAGCAAGATCATTTTGCACATCCCAATGGATTTTTTTTACATATGTCGAAATCAGGAAATTGTTTCACCAGCTGTTTATTGCCGCATTTAATAGACAGAAAACTATAGTGGTGCTTGAGGCTATGAGATATTATAGACAACTCGGTCGCCGTTACTTCGTCTTTTTCTATTGAGTTTTCTTGAAAAATATTGAGTCAGAACATTTTTCTGTTGATCAGCTGGTATTTTAGTTTTACGGTTTTCATATTGCTATGATATCTAATGACTTTTATGCCATCAAACATAACTAAAAATTCCAAATTGCAATATTTTGCCAATGTCATTTCATTTTATCATTTCCAACTCTTGAAAGCTAAAATTTCCAGTCAGATTCGTCGAGCCATTTATAATTAAATTTTTCTATTTGTCTTTTAAGCAAATTTTGTCAGGATGCGATGTACCATACAAAAATAATGTATTTCGTGTATGATTAATTTAGTTGCTATTGCAATCAGTTTATGTATAAGGATACCATCAGTTAAACGATTGTTTCCTTACATAAACTCGTGGTAATGGCAATCAAATTAATAATCATCCACGAGATACATAATTTTTGTGTGGTATATCGTATTCTGAAATTTTTTGCTTCAATTGGCTTGCCATTGTTTTACGTAAACTAAAGATTCAACCGATGTATTACTAGTATTTTCTCCATTGCTTGGAACATAATTTGGGTCGGCGTGACTCTCATCGAAAACCATCAACATAAATGCCATCTAGTTGAGTTTTGCTAGTTGAGTTTTGACGTGATATTTCGGAACTGATATTTGGCGTGCTATTTTGGACTATTTTATATTCATATGGAAGTGTCAAGAGAAACTATTTTGATGTATTGTTTTGCTCTTTAATGTATAGTAACATGTACGCCTTATTCTGCGGTCGCTCCTTAGATGCTTAACTGCTAAGGAACACATTGGCATTAAAATATATTCATTTTCCTAATCACAATAAAAATATCAGATAATTATACGGATTCTAACTTACCACACTGCAGTTATCACTATAGTTACGTTTTGGTAATCACTAGTCTGTTAACAGTATTAGACCGCAGTATTTAAAATCGTGAATAAACTTTGTCATCGTTAAGGTTGAAAATATGTTTTTTTTTGATTTGGTTGTTTTTTATTTTTTTATTCACTACCTGTTCTGAGGCTCAAGGCTCTGCCGACTCTTTCGTAGTTTGCTTGTTTTCGTCCTTACGCTGTTATTGTTAGCTAAATTGAGGACGCACAATTTAATTGACCAAATTGTATTTGAGGCAAAACAGAAGATGGTTCTGGACACTGTCACATGGCACTTCAACGAGGTGCTAAAGGAGCATCTGATTATGGCAGTTATTGACAGGGCTCAAGAAGATGGGAGGATTATGGCCCTTAACTGGAGGAAGGTGGGGAAGGCTTAACCGCTACTTTCCTAAAAATTATGAGGAAGAATCCTGGACCTGCTTCGTCCTGCCGAGATGGAGGGTGGCACCGAAGTCACGTAAAAGTGACTGCCTGTGCCGAAGACAGGTCGGTGACCCTCTACAAAAACGCCATAGACAGCCTGGGTGAAGTCTTTCCTGGGGCCAAATTAGAAGTAGTTATTACTAGGGAAGAAATTCCCGGCAGGCTTAGGGCACGAGCCTGGATCCTTGCAGAACCAAGTAACCCGAAGGAAATCCTGGAAATGCTGCAAATCAGCAATCCGGATCTGCCAACAGCCACTTGGAGGATTGTCAAGTTAGAAGAGGTGAAAGCGAAAGCAGATCATAGATGGCAAAATCTGGAGGCTTGTTCAGCTACGGATTTGGTTCGATTACGCTAACGCGGTTTACAAACACGATGAACCGACAGATCTGGGGCATCTGCGGCAGATGTAGATACCACTTGTGGTGTCCCGCCTGGTGTTGGTGACCGAGATGTCCAGAGCATCCCTGAAGACCCTCAGGGAACATTTTCCGTTGACTCATCCTTCAGGAATAGGAGGAAAACTGACGTTAGTGGTCGAGAGAACTCCAAGGTACGAAATGCAGGAGACTGTTCAAGAAAGCGAGAAACACAGATGCTGCTTCAGATTGGGGACTGCTATAATGAAATCCTCAAAAATTACGAGTACGAGCAGTCAAAACAAGGACCTAGAGGCTCTACTGTGGTAATATACAGGAGTCCTCGGAGGCTGCCAAGCTACACAAAGTACTATGTTCTTGTCTAATGGGATGGAAGATCCCGAGTTATCTTCAACGACCGGATGGTCATGGACTACGTGTACTGAGGAAGCCCTGGAGCTACTATTAGAACCGCATTTCCCGGAGTGTTCAATACTAGCTCCGGAGAGACCCGTGATAAAGAGGGGTGTAGACTCCGTTAGTTTTATAGGAAATAGGCGGAAAATCCTATGGGCAATAAACGGTTTTAAATCATAAAAGTCGGCAGGACCTGATGGCATTATTCCTGCGGATATCCAGCGAACTATTGAATTAACCCTACCCTGGCTGGCAGTCTTCTTCAAAGGCAGCTTAGAACTTTGTCACATTCCTAGAAAATGGACTAAAGTAAAAGTAATATTTAAACCTAAAGCGGGAAAAAGCTCTCATTGCTATCCCAAAGACTTTAGGCCTATAAGCTTATCATCTTTTCTATTAAAATTACTGGAAAGGCAAATGGAGGCTTACATCAAAGGCTCAATCAAGCCGGGCGAGCTGTCGGGATCTCAACACGCATACTGTAAGCGACGATAGGTGGGAATAGCTCTCCATTCCCTTATAGGACTGATTAAGAAATCACTTGAATATAAGGAATGTTCACTGGTAACATTTTTTGATATAGAGGGAGCCTTTAGCAACATCAGATCGGAGGCAATCACGATACCAAGATACCGCTTGCTTCTCGTAAACTGCTGCTTCAGGAAGAAGCCATAAAAGAACCGAATGTCAGATGGTCTAACGCTAGTTCTCGCGTATAATAGCCAGGCAGATCTGGATTAGTTGGTATGGTTGTAGGAGCTATAACGGGACATTGTATTATATACGGGACAGACTGGATGTCGCCGCTTAGGATTCCTGCCGTAACTGCGGTGAGGAGGAGGAGTTGGAAACTACACTCCATCTGCTCTGTACCTATCCTAGTCTAGCGTACAGCAGAATATAATTTATGAGATCTTCCCATTCGGATGACCTGACGGATCTTATATAAAAAGATCGATGTCACGCGCCTTCAACGCTTCTTGGTATGCTCTGGATGGTTCAACGAGTAAAGAGACGGTAACTCAAATGTGGTACAGCTATGGACCGATTTGTGTCTATATGCTAGTCCATTAGGACGGTCATCCTAACCTAACCTAACCTTCCTATATACACATTTGGGAAAGATTTAAGAATCATTAAATTTTCCAAATTGCGTCATTTACTAATTGGTATACTAACTCATTTATTGATTTGAAACAATTTCGAAAAATAAATATTCAAATTCGAATTTCAAATGTTTTATTCATTAATAATTGTACAAATCAAGTATTGTAAATTAAAATTATTCCAATTAAATACAAATTTAAATATAAAATAAAATTTAATGAAAGCAAGAAAATCGATTTTTCAATTTTGAAAAAAACAAAAGGTTCCATTCAATACATACATTGTATATACCATTCGACTTGTACCCAAACCGAACTTTTATTTTTAATTTTCTTAATTATTATTTCAAATATAATTACTTTTTATAATTTTTCCAAGATTTTCGTTTTCGAAGATTTATCAATTTAATGGGTATAATATACATGCTTATATACATTTATGTACATAATTGCGGTATATGTCTGTACTCGTATTATCTATATTGTAATTGAATATACATTATACTGAAATAAAAACAATCGATTTGCAACAATAGTTGCATATTCTTAATTATAAAAACTGCAAAAAACTTTAGAAAACCAAATCTCTAAGAGCTGCACCAAAATCATTAATGGTTTTCTTCATCCTCGATTTTCATTTAGAAAATAATTCTCGTAAACAATATACGTATGTACCGTATGCATGTATATGAAATGAAAAATCATTTCTCATGATAATAATAATATACTGTGTACACTGTACATATAATATGATGTATGATGTCTTATGTACATACAGAATACACAAAACAGTACATATTGATTGCAACATTCCAACAAGTACAATAAAAACTGTGTACATATCGACTACATATATACAAAAAACCAATTTCTCAAAAATAAATACTGAAAAGAACCCTGTATGCTGTATGTACGAGTATGTATGAATGTACATATGTACATACATATATACATGAGAAAAGCTCGGTGTATATATGTATTCGAAAAAAAAATGGTTCGTCTAAAAAAATGTTTTTATTTTTTGGAATGTTTCGAATTTTATGATTTTCCAAAGTTTATGAATAAAAGATGGCTTTTTGTGAGTATGTGTGTGGTATAAATTCTTTCAATTATTATGTTTTCTTGACAGTAACAATAACAACAGTATCAACATCAAAAGTACCAAGAAAAGTCGAGAAATGTGAATTTATTTATTGTTTTGTTAAAGATGATGGATTTTAGTATATATAATGTTGTGTAAATCGCTTTAAGCCCTAAGAAAAACGTAAATAAAAAGCTTGTTTTGTTTTGACACACACAAAAAGTATTGTTGAAGATAATTTTGTCAAGGTTATCAGAATAATGTGACAATGATGGTAACCAAAAAATGGTTTACTATCATAAAAGGATTAAATCATTAGAAAAAAGTTGGATTTTGTATGTATAACTGAGAGTTTAATTTAGTAATTGAGTCAATGATTAATGGTTTTTAAACATGACTGAACGCTTTTATAGGGATTAAAGCTTCTATATAAAGGTCGATAAAACTATATATAGAACATTTTAACTCAATAAAAGCCGAAGTATAGGAACGGGTTGACTCAATTAAATTCTCTTATACCTTTTAAAAAATTTAAAAACTCAGAACGGATTGTGGTGGTTTTTTTCGCTCAATGAGCGTTCGTTTTTGTTATTTGAGTCTTTTTTTTTTTTTAAATAAATACCAACACATACGAGTACACACACTAAAAAAAAAAAAAAAAAAAAAATTAAAGTTGGGCGGATTATTCCAGCACTCAATGCCACATGGGGCCACGGTGCAATACCCGGACAAACACATATAAAAACACATTAAAAACACCCAACCGTGATTTTTGGTCACCACCAGGAATCGAACCCGAGACCCTTGAATAACAAAGCAAGGACGCTACTTACTGTGATAACGAGGGCGGCATACACTAATTAATGACTGTTCTGCTAGTGGATTTATTGTCCTTTGAAAGCTGAACAGTATCCCCTATTTTGCACAAGACTACAGGGCCGTCTTTTAATTGGCCATATGCACACTGCATGTACTAACATGAACGATGGGTCGGCCCATGATTTCTACATTTCAACAGAGGGTCAATTATAGATGTTTTCAATTTAATCACCAATCGTAATCGGGAGATCTCCCGATCCAAACGTCTTAGCTTTAACCACTGCGCTATTTGCTCGGTCTTTGAGTCTACACAAGCGAATCCTATTAATATATAGCAGTCGTGTAAGTCTCGAGTCGAACTTCATCGAAGACTTACGTATAGATCACATGAACAATGCTGCATAGACTGTTAGAGTATAAGCTGAAGTCTCTATGATTCTGCCTTCGGCTGTGAAAGGTGCAGCTCGAAACATGAAACACAGTTATGATGAGAGAGCATGCTTGCATATTACCAACAATATAATTATAACTAGAAAGGAGAAATTTACAAGTTCAAAGTGAAACAGTCAGACTAGACTGTCTGTCACAGAAACTGTCAAACAATCTACATATAAGTATGCTTGAAATACAAACTCTAAGTTTATATAGAATTTATATTTCTTAAGAAAATGGGATGTGGCAAACAGACAAACAAATTAACGAAGGCTCACCATTAGAGTATTTTACAAATAGTGCAAATTGTGTGATTTGTTAAGCATACGTCATTATTAAACGATCGAACCATGAGCAAGCTGAGGTACCCAGTTGTGTAAACAATTAGATCGTTTCCTAATGGAGGTACCGTTCAAAATTTCAAAAATCTATATACTGTCTGATGAAAGGAGGTGATCTTCGATCGATACTTAGTTACTCATTTTTTGTTTGTAATTGGTTTGTCACATAAAAAACGAATTAAAATGTATCCTAGTCTGGTAGTAGCATTTAGCACAACAAAATCAATTTCCTGAAGTCGTTGGCATGATAGTTTTCGATGCCCAATTTTCCAGCAAATATACGTATTCGTATATCTTTTCCGTGAATCTGAATTTTCGTAAATGTTGGCCAACCAGATCCACCACATATTTCCAGGCCGCTTTTGATTGTTTGAAATTTCTCTTTAACATATAGACTAGAAATAGTTGCTTAGACCACGAACTCAAATTGTAATTGTAACAATATCTGTTGTACAGCCGATAGCAAAGCAGAAAACAGGTTTTGGGAGAGTTCAAATTTATTTGAAGCTGCAGCCTCAAATAAATATGAAGTTTCTCAAAACCTGCTTTCTGTTCCCTTTTCCATCTGGTTGTGTAATAATTTCGACTCATATGCGCCAGATGTTCTATATTTCACGCGGCCAAAGTTTATGAAGTAGATTGTATATGTTGCCGATTCATGGATGGCAATGAAACCGCAACCGTGAACAATGACCCGGTTAACGCACGGCCAGCTAGGTGTGCATTGGGTACTCTGCGAACGACAAGCTGCATTTGGCCCTAATGTTATTGTAGAAAGTTAGAAATTTCTTAATTATCTGTTTCCATACGAACATACTTCCATTGTCGGCGTAAAGCAAGGACATACATAAGCTAACTGCGAAAGAGTCGAGAGGGCCTTGAGCCATATACAAGAAGAAGATATTTAAAAAATAAAATGTAAATTCCATTAACAGAGATCAAATGGGAATCTTTAGTGTATGTGTACCCAATGTTTTCCACCCATATGTATTCTAATTTTGCACATAAATTTTGACCAATTGCAATTTTTTAAATTAGGCTGCTTCTATTCATTGGATGAGTTAGATGATAATTCGGATTGAGCTGATGTGATCTGCAAAGGCTCTTCCTGGTCTGAAGTTAAATTCCTATGTCGTTGGTTGATCGTAGCCGATATTCTTTCTGGAATGATCATTACCAATACTGGTATGTATTATCCTTATATAGGTACTGCTAAATAAGGCCCCTTTTCTTGTTAGCTAACGAATAATATATCTATAGCTTTCCACTTCGTTTGTGCATGAGTGTTGGTTGCTTTATTTTTCGTTATAGGTACCATTTGCGGGCATGTATAGTTGACTTCAAATTATTCCTTCCAATTATTTGGTTGTGCGCTTCTGTGTATCGAATATTTCTTCCGCAGGTTCCTTCGTGCCTTCTCCCCAATTTCTTGACTTGTAACTCTCATATTTCATATATCGCACACTATTTTTGATCAATATGTACTAGATGAAATTGCTATATTCACTTGCTCTCTACTTGTTATATTCGTAATTTACTTTGAGTTTTTGGCCAATGCAAAAGGTGGCCAGGTTTTATTTTTAAACTAAACCAATATGGTTTTGTTTATTCGATTATGAAAAATAGCGTAATTCAATTGCATTATACACTTGGCTAGTTCATTGATGTCAGCATTTCTGAAGTATAGACACGATTTTCGAATAGTCGTGCTGGAATAGCGTTACCATAATATAGGATATTACATACAGGGTGTTGAAACTAAAAAAAGGGAAGACTGGGTGGGTTAGATTTTATTTGTTAACCTTCTTGTGAAATTTTTTAACGCGTAGTTGCGAAAACACAATAAAAATAGTCGATTTACAATGTTCGAATGTTCAAAAGAGTAGAGAATTCCGACGAGCTAAACTCTGTTATATTATCTGGTTATCTGTGAATTAACTATAGTCCCTCAATTGAGCTGGACAATACTTTAATTATAGAGTGGCAAACAAATAATATATATAGCAACTAATTTCCATTTGATTTCCATTTTCACAACTGATCACAACTTCGATAGTAATTTTCCGCGATAAACTCTATACGGCAAGATTGTCAGATAAATTTTGATTTCGAATGCATAACTGCGTCTGACGCATTACGATCCAGCTTCAGATTCACGCGAACCAAGACTGCCAAAACATCCCTGATTAGACCAAGGACAGTAGATTCCACAAATCCCTTGATGGATAAACCACCGTGAATAAGTTGGAGAAGTTGTCTCTAGGTATAGGGATCTATCATTAACCATATCGATTTCTGGTAAAATGAAGAGTAATTTTTAAAAAATTGTCTATGTCCCACGATAGAATCGAGAACTTTGCATGCTCCAATGCACCTCAAGCGAAACGCTGCAGCACAAGCAGTGCCAAGAATAAAGGTGCGTAACTAAGGCAAAGAAACATAGCAAGAAATGGAGTCGAGGACATAGCTCCAGTAACAGCCCTACAAGCCGTGGTTTGAAGACTATTAAGTTTGGTAGTAGAAGCCTTTAGATTAACAACTGGCCACCACACAATAGAAGCGAAAGATAATATCGGGAAGACCAGCGATTTATAATTGAAAAACAACATCCTGAGTGTTACACCCCAGGATTTCCCAAAAGCCCTTCTACATTGCCAACATATGGAAGTAGGTTAGGTTAGGTTAGGTAAGGGTGGCCGTCCTAAAGGACTAGCATAGACACAAAATTGGTCCGTAGCTTTACCACATTCGAGTTTTCTCCTCTTTACTCGCTGAACCATCGTGAGCTTACCAAGAAGCGTTTAAAGTCCCGGATCCCGATCTTACTAAGATCCGTGAGGTCGTTCAAAGGGGAAGTCCCCATAAATTTTGTTCTGCTGTACGCTAGACCAGGACAGATGCAGAGCAGATGGAGCACATTTTCCTCCTCCTCCTCATCACCACAGCTGCGGCAGAAATCGTGGGCTGGGACACCCAGTCTGCGCGCATGTATCCCAATGAGACAATGTCCCGTTATAGCTCCCACGACCATACCAAGCGATATCAGTTGGTCTGATCTAGACCGGTCAAGACCAGGCCAGATCTGCCTGGTTATTACACACGAACTGGCGTTAGACCATCTGACGTTCGTTTCTTTTATAGCTTCTTCCAGAAGCAACAGTTTACATGAAGCAAGCGGTATCTTTATATCCCGCCTGCTTTGGGTTATTAGGCGTGCTGTACCCTTGTGGGCCAACTCATCTGCCTTTACATTCCCTGCGATATTGAAATGCCCTGGCACCCACGTCAAGCGGATGTTGAACTGATCAGCCATCTCATTTAAAGATGCCAGACAGTTCTGGGCTACCGACGTCAGGGAGTATGATTGTAGCATTTTAATAGCAGCCATGCTGTCCGTAAAAATGCGAATATCCCTCGTAGATATTACATTATACTTCAACCAGTCCATGACTTCCATTATCGCGATCAGTTCAGTTTGAAAAACGCTGGAAAAGTCGGGAAGACGAAAAGAGAGGTTAACCCCTAGTGCCTCACAGAATACCCCGCAGTCAACCCCTCTATCCCTTTTTGAGCCATCCGTGAAGAAGCTTAGCGCCTCATTGTCCATAACCGTTTCGTTCACCCAGTCCTCTCTGGTGGGAAACTCAGTTTGGAATCTCACCTCAGCAGATGGCAAGGGAATAGCGTAGTCGGTAGCTTCCGGAATACCCCTGTTGCATAGGATAGACGAGTGCCCTGCATTGTTACAGGTCCACATAGATATGGATTTGAGCCGAATGGCTGTGCAAGATGCAAGCTGCTCGGCCGCAATATCCAATGGAGTAAGATGAAAGAGAATCTCCAGAGCTTGAGTAGGTGTGCTCCTGAGAGCCCCACTTATACACAAGCAGGCCGTTCTTTGGACTTTCATCAATAGTTTAAGGTTGGCCATAATTTTTAACGATGACCACCAGACGACAACCTCATACAGCAGTATAGGTTTGACCACTGAAACGTAGAGCCAGTGTACTATGTGGGGCTCCATACCCCATCTCTTTCCAATGGCATTTTTGCAGGAGTAGAGCGCTATAGTAGCTTTCTTTACTCTCTCTACGATGTTTGGTTTCCAGCTTAGCTTGCTATTCAAAAGAAGTCCGAGGTATTTTCTATCCGTAAAGATCAAGCGAGTACCATTTAATGTTGGCGGGTCACACTGAGGAAGCTTGTGCTTCCTGGTAAAGAGGACCAGCTCTGTTTTCTGTGGGTTTGCGTTCAGTCCGCAGCTGCGTACCCACTCAGAGAGGTAGCCAAGCGCGCACTGCATGCGCTCACTCAGCGTACTAGGATATTTACCGAAGACCGCAATAGCAACGTCATCCGCGTAAGCAACCACCTTGAAGCCTTGCCCTTCCAGGTTTAGTAACAGGTCATTTATGACCAAGTTCCAAAGAAGGGGGGATAAAACCCCACCTTGAGGTGTCCCTCTGCTCACGTATCTGGCGGCAGGCGTCCCACCCAGATAAGCTGTCACGATCCTGCCTCTAAGCATATGATCTATCCAGCCTCTGAGTGACCCGTCTACCCCCAGACACGCAAGGGCCCCAGTGATTGCCCCCGGTCTGACGTTGATAAAGGCCCCCTCTATATCCAAGAAGGTTACCATTGAATATTCTTTATATTCAAGTGATTTCTCAATCGGGCCAATAAGGGAGTGGAGAGCTGTTTCCACCGATCGTCCCTTACGGTATGCGTGTTGAGATTCCGACAGCTCGCCCGGCTTGATTGAGCCTCTAATGTGAGGCTCTATTAGTCTTTCCAGTGTTTTCAACAGAAAAGAAGATAAGCTTATAGGCCTAAAGTCTTTGGGATAGCAGTGAGAGCTTTTTCCCGCCTTAGGTATAAATATTACTTTTATTTCAGTCCACTTCCTAGGAATGTGACATAGTTCCAGGCTGCCTTTGAAGTTAACTTCCAGCCAGGGCAGGGTTAAGTCAATAGTTCGCTGGATATCCGCAGGGATAATGCCATCAGGCCCTGCCGACTTGTATGGCTTAAAGCTGTTTATTGCCCATAGGATATTCCGCCTGCTTACTATATGGCTTACGGAGTTTACACCCCTATTTATCATGGGTCCCTCCGGAGCTAGTACTGAGCACTCCGGGAAGTGCGTTTCTAGTAATAGCTCCAGGGATTCCTCACTACATGTAGTCCATGAACCATCCGGACGTTGTAGATAACTCGGGATGGAAGGACTAGAACAAAGTACTTTGCGTAGCCTGGCCGCCTCCGAGGACTCCTGTATATTGCCACAGTAGAGTTTCCAAGCCCTCGTTTTGGCTGCTCTCAGCTCGTACTTATAGGTTTTGAGGACTTCCTTGTAACAGTCCCAGTCTGCAGCAGCATTTGTGTTCTTCGCTTTCTTGAACAGTCTCCTGCATTTCATACGAGTACCTTGGAGTTCCTTCGACCACCAGGGTGGCCGAGATTTACCCAAGGGTCTACTGATAGGACATGCACCTAACATGGCCTTGTTAAAAGCATCAGATAGCTTGGCTTCTAGAGCATCAAGTTCCTGTGTAGATGCAGGAGGTTTTGGAACCGATACCGGTAATAAGTTACCCAGAATGGTTCTGAAACAATCCCAATCAGTTTTCCTCCTATTCCTGAAGGGTGGTTTGCTAGTGGGTTTTGTATCCACTTCGTATTGGAGATAACAATGGTCAGAAAAGGAATGGTCTTCGGACACTTTCCAGTTCAATACCCTCTCCTTAATAAAATCCGAGACAAGTGTGATATCCAGCACTTCTTGTCTATTTTTAGTAATAAAGGTTGGCTTGCACCCGATATTACATATATTTAGGTTAGTACTTAAAATAAAATCAAGGAGTAACTCACCTCGCCTGTTGATATTTGTACTTACCCAGATTGAGTGATGCGCATTAGCATCACTGCCCATGATGACTCCTACTTTTCGTTTTTGAGCCTCCATTATTGCACTAACCAACCTACCAGGTGGTATGTTTTCCTCCTCGTACGGCAGGTAGGCCGATATTAGCCAGAGATTTTGCTCATCCATCTCGATGCTAGCCACCACTACATCAGCGTTGCTGTAATTAAGTAGTATAAAAATATTCAGATTATTTCTAGCGAGAATGCAGGAACGTATCTTACCTTCATTCTTCGCATGTAGTATTTTATATTTGGAAGTTCTGAGGCCCAGCACCCGGTCACCATTGACCCAAGGTTCCTGAACCAGAACAACATCAATGGACTCAGATTCCATTTTGAGCAGGAGGGGCGCCGAGGCGGCTTTAGAGTGATGGAGGTTGATCTGAAGGATCTTAAGCATTACATATTGCTTACCTCCACCACTGTTGAATCAGAATCTTCTGACGTCGATTCGTCCGGTAGGAGCGCACAGCGTAGTCCCAATGATCTCGATATCTCCGAGTCCAGGGATAGTGTCTCCTGAGCGTCTTCCGGGATGCTTTGGACATCTGGGTCACCAGAAATAGGCGGGACACCACTAGTGGCTTCCCCACCTGCTACAGTTGCCCCAGGTCTGTCAGCCTCATCGCGCTTATAGATTTTGAGTGTAATCGCTCCAAATCCATAGCTGAGCAGGCCTCCAGATTTTGCCAAAGCACCCACGGATTCTCTGTCGATGATTATGACGGCCGATCTGTGATCTGTTTCCGCCTTTACCTCATCTAACCTGGCAATCTTCCAGGTGGCCGTTGGCAGATCCGGATTGCTGATTTTCAACATTTCCAGGATCTCCCTAGGATCACCCGGCTCCGCAGGAATCCAGGCTCGTGCCCTTGGCCTGCAGGGAATTTCTTCCCTAGTCACCACTGCTAGTTTGGCCCCCGGCCAGACTTCCCCCAGGCTGCCGATGGCCTTTTTATAGAGGGTCACAGACCTCTCATCGGCACAGGCAGTCAGTTTTACGTGACCCCGGTGCCACCCTCCGTCTCGGCAGGACGGAGCAGGTCCTGGGTTCTCCCTCATGATTTTTAGGAAGATGGCGGCTAAGGCCTTCTCCCCCTTCCTCCAGTTAAGGGTCGTAATGCTCCCATCTTCTTGTGCCCTGTCAACGACCGCCATGATCAGGTGATCCTTTAGCACCTCGTTGAAGGGCCTGCTAACATTGTCCGGAACCCGTTTCTTTTTAGCCTCCGTAGGCGGTTCATCATCAGATCTCTGCCTTTTCGGCTGTGAGATCACAACGGAACCCTCCTGCTTTGGCTCAGTGATACGTCTTGCCCACGCAAGCGTATCCTTGTCTCTATCCGTTGCTCAAACATATGGCAGTAGCTTTTTGTAGTTTGAAATCTAGATGAAATTTCAAAGAAAGTGCTGTACTTGGTTACATCTGGTAATCGGTCTCCCAAAAAGAGAAGGAACATACGCCTAGTAAAGACAAGATCTCTCTTAAACGAATTGGCGTTTAGACAATTACTGCATCAAATCGGATAAGATATTCAGGTGTTTGCCCGAAATTGTTAAGACAAGATCATCAGCATAATTCTGTGCAAAGAAGCCATATTGCTGCAGCTTAACCAGTAATCCGTTAATGACCAGAAGCCACAGCAGGGGAGAGAGCACACTCCCCTGTGGATATAGTTAGGAAACATTCACAGAAACTGACACGCCATCCAGTTAAGTCTCTACAGTGCGAGACTTGAGCATTAATTCAATCCATTTGACAATGGTGTGATTAATTCCAAAACTATTTCAGCATTAGTAATCGAGATAAACGAGGTACTATCAAAAGCTCCCGCTATATAGAGGAAAGTATCTACAAGAAACTCATTATTGATGGATCTTTTAATCCTATAGTTACAAGTTCATTTAGGGCAGTTTCACAGGATTTGCCAACTCTGTAAGCATGTTGCATGTTACTAAGTGGGAAGGTAATTAGGTGCTTGTCTCTAAAGCTTTAAGAAAAGTTGAAGCCAGATTAATAGGCCGAAAAGACTTGGGATCCGTATAATCGGATTTGCCAGCCTTCGGAATAAAAACGACTCTACTCCTACTCCAGGATTTTGAAACAGCGCAGAAAGCAATACACGCCTGGAAAAGGTATATCAAATGGTCCTGAGTGATAAGAAAACCGTGCTGTATTTCAGCAGGGAAAATACCATTAGGCTCACCAGCCTTATAAAGAACAAAGGAAAACAGACTCCAGCGCAGAATATCGAAATTGATCAGTTTATAAGCCATGTTCCAATCAGGAGCCACAGAAGGAACCTTAGTGGATTCGGTAGTAACATCATCTGAGTTGATAATGGCACAACCAGAGAAATGAACAGATAGACCCAGCTCACCAACTTCTATATATGACAGGAGGTAGGCTGACCGTCAGGTAGACGAAAAGTATCAGGTCTACAAACACCATTCTTAGCCAAGGCTTTAGTTAGTTATGCCACCGCCGACAGGTCATTAATTTCCGGATAGCTTAGACCAAATACTATCTGTGTATCTATTTGCATATATTTTGATAGGTTTAATATTTTCCATAGAATAAAGTTGTCCACACCGTACTCGTTTATATTTTAGGATAGTTTTGCTTTAAACCAGCCAGACTATATCGTGGTTTCAATTAATTGAATACTTCAATTGGAAACTGAAATTCTAAATTCTGTTAAAAAATATTGAAGTCTTATCAAAATTAACAGTGTAAAACTTGACAGCCCTATCCGTGTTCTTTTACTACACGAATACAAAACCGAAATACAAAAAATGTTTGCTTAGCAAATAAATTATTTGCTATCCGACCGGGGATACACCTCTAAAACTAATGACTAATTTTCGTAATTTTTTCTTTTCAAACTTGTTAACACTAAAAATATTATTGAAACGAAGATTCATTTTCAGTTGAGTATCTATAAATAAAACATTGATGCCACCTTTTGGATTGCAATTTTTAATAATTTATTTATTTATTTAAGGAAATCGTTTTAGAAAAACAAACGAAATTGAAAAAAATATTAATTTTGCCTAAAAAAAAAAAAAATTTAAATTCACGCGTAATTTTGCACAAATTCCAATGGTAATGGCACAACCCGCTTCTATAAGCATTTCTGGATAAAAAAAACGTGGCATTAGGCACTAACATTATAAACGTTTATAAGTTTATATTCCGACAAATAATTTGTTTATATGGACAAATAATTTTTGGACTGCTAAAATTTTTTTACGCCTCATATATCTCCAACGGGAGCAGATGATAAAGATTGTGCGTTATTGATTGCCTACCTCTATTTTGAAGAACTAAGCGATTGGATCAATAAATCCATCGACGTTGCTGAGCAGTTGTGGTCATGGAAAATTCGACAAATGAAGCACTCATTCTCCATACACCGATAGGGCGATATGACCAGGAAAAATGAGAGATTATTCTCGCATTTAATCCGGGAGCGTTACAGTTTCAGCGGTAAGATAGCAAAGTCTTGGACAAGCATTTGGACTGGGTCAAAACGACGGTGATGATAATCAGAATATAAAATGTCGCAACTAAAAATACGAGCCTGAAGGTGAACACGTAAAAACTTCACATTTCACGATTATGCGGTACACTCGGAACAATAGGCCACTCGGAACAATAGGCCAATGAATGAGGGTTGTTTTAAATGGACATATACAATCTTAAATGTATTTTGCTTTTGCAAGAAAACGTTTGATTTATAATTTACAATGATTTTAGCTACATAGATTCATCAATTTGTATGGATATTGTGTCACTGAATTTTGAAGACTATCTGGTTCTTCTAGTATATTCCCCTCATCGCCATAGTGTGAACGCATCATTTTCTATATAAACCAGAAATTCTCAAACTATGGGCCACGAACCAAATGAAGTTCCGAAAATGTATACACGAATTTTACGAGTTGTAACCTCGGAATCAAATCCGTTGGATGGCGAGAGTCAGTAATGGCTATTATTGACAATTATTAGTTCATCCTGAGTAACCATTATTGAATAAGCATTTGCTGTTTCGGCACCCGCAGTATCTGTATAGATATTCAACCTATACTGTGAAATATTTCAAAATATTTTGTAAAATTCTTAACATCAATATTATTTATTTTAATTTTTATGAGAAAAATTCCAATCAATAATCTATTAATTCAGCAATATACAAGATATTTACGCGTTGTAGAATTTAAAAGCCACATCAACAGCAGCAGCTAATAATTAATTTACAATATATTCCACCTATATGTTCAAAAAGCACATTACACACAATCCACATACTAGTATAAAAGTATAGACTTTTGGAAACAGTAAGAGTTAGCGCCATAAGGTTTTTTCTAAAAAGTGGGCGGGTGGTATCCCAAACTGGAACCACAGTATCATGAGGTCCGAAACGATATTTCTGGTTTTTCAACGACACTTACACTTGCAGCACTAATATTTTCAAGAGGTTACTCATTGGGTGAAATTAATCTTCCAAATATTCGATGCATTTTTCACCTATAGTTTCAACTATGCAGTTATATACCAATCAAATAGAAATTTCGCGGTTACCAGATGAATTTATTGTACATTTAGGATTATCGTCAATAATTTTTAAATCACTAATTTTACACAAATATATTTAACATAAATATTTTTAAATCAAATCTGATTATAAAATGTACTTAGACACGTTCTACTATGTACACCATACCACAAAACGATAACCTAACCTATAAATTTCAATTAAAAGATGTTGAAAATATATTAACCATCTCTATAGGTATATATACCATCTCGAACGTATTAAAATTTATGTGTAATATGTAAATTTGAGTTATGTACAAATATTTCATTAAATCGATTACACATTCCCAATAATATAAACATTCAACTTTTCCAACAACTCGCACCAATGTGTGCAGAAAAAATTAATAAATTTTGCCATTTCTTAATACATACATATATGTACATGTACATAATAATAAAATTAAGAAGATGAAGAAGTAAACATGCACATATAACATAATTAAATTTAAAATTCATGAAATTTCCGGCATTGATTTCACAAAAAGAAATATTTTCTTACATTCGAGTACATTCGTATATACATACGTATGTATGTACATACATACATATATGAATATGAAAATTATATTTTTGGAAAAATTTAAAAAACCGACAACAGCAACAATTACACAACACATGAATGAGGTATAAAGTGTACATATGTATGTACTTATGTATACGAATAACCCAAAAAGCTCTCAATTCCTAAAACGTTTGCCTAACGTATATACATGAATTCAATAACACAATCTGCATTGTGTTGTATATACTCGTGTATAGACAATTCTTATTGTGTTACTGATCCCCTTGGTGGCTGGTGTATTGTTGTTGTACATTTTATTGTTTAATTCCCTTTACGAAAATAAGAAAAATGAAATTATTAAATTTTCCAGTTATCCATTTTTTAATATTTTCATATTCCAATAAAAAATATGAAGCAAAACAAGACTTTTTGGTAATTTTTTTTTTGGTTTGTTTTCCATCGTTTCATTTTGTTGTTGTTGTTGTTTGTTTAAATTTTTGATGATAAAATTGATTATTCCACTTAACTCGGAATTTTCATTGAAATAAGCTTTTAAGTGCTTATTTTGATAGGTAATTTACGCATAAACTATAATTGCTTTATTGGGTAATTGTGGGACGTGTTGTGCTATACAGTATCTAAAATTGTAATCATTGGCACTACAGGACAGACATTGCTTGAACTAAAGAAGATGAATTTGTGATCGCACGACTTAAAATTATTTAAAGCTCAAGAATTCATCAGTAACTACTTCGATGTACATATATACTTGCCGTAGTGTAAACCAAGATAAATTGTGTAGTCTAGAGGACTCGTATGTTTATATATGATCATTGATTACTTTCCTGGTTCGCAGCATCTATAATGGAAACATTTTGAAAACGTCAGCTGCAAGAGCTTAATCAGAATTGGTTAGTTGTTTTTATTCATATACATTAATTAATTAAAATTTATAATGTTGATTTCCTAATCGATTTCTCAGTTTCAATTGTATTGGAATCACTACAATATTGCATTAGGTTATTTCTACTAGTGAGAAGCAATGCACAAACATTTTATAATCGACAACACCAGTTAAGCATTCCGTGGTACATCACATAATCACTGAAGGTCATTTACCAGTGTCAAGATCACGGAGACTGGATTCGGTTCGCCATAAGGCAGCATTAACCAAATTCCAACATATGGTGGAATTATAGGGATTTGCCGGCCATCGGTATCTTCCGTTTCTTGTCCATTATATATACATATGGTCAGGAACAAAGATAATGATTGGAGACCATGTGGGGATTACAGGCGACTTAACACAGTTACTAACGCCGGATCGATATCTTGTACCCCACACAGAAAATTTCCCCGCATGCACTTGCATCGTTGCAAAATATTCTCCAAGATTGATTTAATTAGAAATTATCATCATATTCCCGTCGCACCATTTGGCCTTTTATAATATACACGAATGTCATTTGGATTACGCAATGCCGTTCAAACGTTCGAGCGTTATATGAACGAAGTCACACATGGTTTAAGCTGCATTTTCGTCTATATTGACGACATTTTATTAACTTAAGAACCGGAGGAATTACACAAACTGAACTTGGATCAACTATTCCAAAAGTTAGTGGAGTTTGATGTTCACATTAACAGTGCAAAATGCGTATTTCGCGGCAGCGCTCTTGACTTCCTCAGTCACAAAATTACACCTAATGGTATTCTACCTGCTGAAGATAGGATTAATGACATTAGGGATTTCCCACCACCCATTTCATTTAAGGGCCTTCAGCGTTTCGTTGGTATAATTAACTGAAACACATGCTGGTGATTCACCCGCACTTGGCTGCTATTGTCAAAAAGCCGCCAAGAACTTTTCTTGGCCCAAGGAATGCCAAAATGCATTTGCCTCGTTGAAGAGTGCAGATTTGTCTAATATTATTTTGTAAGTACACCCACTGAACGCTTTAAAGTTCAGTAATACGACTGATGCATCGAACTCTGCGATTGAAGTTTTTCTGCAACTGCTTAACAATAGTATTTGGGAAAACTGGGGTTTTTCTCTAAGAAACTATCGGATGTCGAGAAAAAATAATCCGCTTTCGATCGGGAATTACGAGCAATCTATCATGCAATTAAGCACTTTAGATATTTTGTTCACTATATATATATACCGATCATTAAACTCTAACTCGCGCAATCCAATCAAAACCTGCGAGAAATCCGAGATATTCACGTCATTTCGATTTCATTTCGCAATTAACCACGGATATCCAACATGTGACAGGCAAAGCCAATTTGGTCGCGGAGAGCTTATCACGCATCACCGAACCTGCCTCAGTCGATACTTACTTCGACTTAACTAAAATTAGCCAAGCCCAAAAAACCGACCTAGCACTTCAGAATTTCTTTTCTGGTTCCAAATGTCGTTCTAGTCACTACAGACTAGAGCTTTTTGAATTTCCTGGTTTTATAATTTACTGCTATATATCTATACGGGTGCAAATCGCCGAATCACTGCGTTGAACTATTTTCGATACATTACACAACATTTCACATCCAGGTATCCCTGCTACTCGAAAATGTTTGCCTAGCATGAACAAAGATGTAACCCATTGGGCACAATCCTGTTTAGCCTTCAAGTCCTAGGGCGTACAAAATGCCCCTTGGACATTTTCAAAGTTCCACCAGGTCAATTCGAACATATCCATTTAGACACTGTTGGACCACTTCGATACTTACGAGTCCCGATTTGGAGTTCCGCTAAATTGATATTTATAGTAGTAATACTATGATCAAGGAACACCATTTGAGTCCAAACTTTTTACTGAATTAACTAAACTCCATCCTTCAGCAAATGGCATGGTTGAACGTTTTCACCGCCATCTACAATCAGCACTCATGGCTCGAGGAAATACTAGCAATTGGGGGTCTGAAATTCCCATTGGTTTGCTTGGAATTAGAGCAACAGTAAAAGAAGATCTGAAGTGCTCATCAGTGGAAATGGTCTATGGTCAAACCATCAAGCTACCCGGTGAGTTCTTTGTCGAAAATCCTCTTCCATCTTTACCAACAGCAGACACAGTTGTCGATCAATTAAGAACAACAATGCAAAATCTTGTTCCGACAGCACCTCGAACAACTAATCGAGACACAATTTTTGTCCCTAAAACGTTGAATATTCGCCCTTGCTCATCTTTAACAAGGCTAGATTTCTAGGAGTAATTTTGGACAGTAAGCTAAGTTGGAAGCCCAACATTCTGGAAAGAGTAAACAAGGCTGATATAGCCATGTACTCGTGCAGGAACGCCATCGGAAAGAGATGGGGCCTGAATAAAGTTACGTACAAAAAGGGGATCGAGAAGGGGCAAAGAACGGCCTGGATGCTGATAAGCGGGGCGCTGAGGACAACACCAACACGCGCGTTGGAGGTTATGCTTCACCTTCCCCCCGTCGATATTTATGGTAACCAGAGAGCGGCGATTACGGCCACCCGGCTATCAGCCATATCTCAGTGGAAGTGTCTTCAGACAGGACACTCGACGACAATTGGATCGCTAAGGAAGGAACTGGCGAATCTAGACTACGTTACACCAACCTTGTGTTTCGAGAAAAGATTCCGAACTTCCTGCCCCTCAAGGGAATCTAAGAGAGGCGGGTTGGGTGCGGAAACAAAAGCACTGCAGTTCTTTACGGATGGGTCCAAGCTAAACGGTAAAGTAGGAGCTGGAGTCTTCTGTAATAAACTAGAAGTAAATATATCAGTTCGTCTCCCTGACCACTGCAGCGTGTACCAGGCAGAGGTAATAACGATTGAGGAGGTCCTGAATTGGTTGAGGCATAATGTGGTATTCTCGACTGATATCGCAATTAATGTGGACAGTTAGGCGGCAATCAAGTTGCAGGACTCGGTTTCTCTGACGTCTAGGGTGGCGTTGGGTTTCCACTGGTCTCTGAATGAGATGAGGGAGCATTTCAACATCCAGATAGTCTGGGTCCCCGCCCACTCGGACGTTATGGGGAACTACAGGGCGGACGA
Source organism: Tipula unca (assembly GCA_951394425.1). Taxonomy (NCBI): domain Eukaryota; kingdom Metazoa; phylum Arthropoda; class Insecta; order Diptera; family Tipulidae; genus Tipula; species Tipula unca. Next base: position 35,556,293 of record OX596381.1, read on the forward strand.
ACTAGCGAGGCATGGTACAACTCTCCAACTGCTACCGGAAAGGGCAAAGTTGGGAAGGCCCATCAAGGCACTCAAAACTGTCCTTAAAAAGGAGGCAGTAGCCTCATGGAATGAAAGGTGGACGAACACTCTCATGTAGTGTAGCAAGGCAAGTCTGGCCAAAGCTGAACTTGAAACGCTCTAAGACACTGATCTCCCTACGAAGACGTGAACTAAAAACGATCGTGGGGATACTCACAGGACACTGCCTATTTGGAGAACATGCGAGGAGGCTAGGTCTAGAAGCAAATGACTTTTGCAGAAGCTGTAGGGACGAGGAGGAAGAAGCGACGGTAGTCCACCTCCTATGCTCATTCCCGTCTTTAGCACAAAAAAGATATGAACATTTGGGTAAATTCTCAATGACTGTAAGGTGCGAGACTTATCACGCTACATAAGTAGCTCAAACTGGTTCTCATAAGGGTAATAGGGAAGGAGATCCTATGGTATCACAACGGACCGTCGCCGGTCTAAGTGTGCTGTAGCAGCCACTCAACATGACCAAACCTAACCTAACTTGCACAGGATGATGCGAGTTCGGACTTATGATAGAATGCATTTGCACCACAACAAATCCGAAGACAAGAGCAAATCTAGAAAGAGCGGTGATACATTGGCTACCGGGAGTGGTTTTCAGTATGGCGCATACTTCATTAGTACCACGATCAGTCCTTTTCGATGTTAATTTATGATATTTGTGTGCTGATCGTTACTTGATAATATGTTTTTAGACAACGCATAGAAAATAATATTGCTCGGTATGGAGAACATGATTCATACTCTAATCCTAAAGATAGCTTGGTGTTGCTTTCTGGTAGATGGTTAAGAGTAAACCATAAATTTATAATAAAAACTAAGCTAGTCAAAAGTAAGTAAGCTAGTAGGAGGCGATCGGTCCTATATATATTATCTTCATTAGTTATCCCGAAGGAGATTATCATATAGAGCAAATAACTTGATCCGATAGCTTTAGTGAACCAATTTACAGATTCAACAGTAATGACATTATATTAATACAATTAGAAACATATATAAGTACGCACTCTGGTGGTCATAATTTTTCGCAGTAGAATTATAGGTCCCGACAGCAGGAACCGAAACCTACGCCAAGATTAATATTCCATTCAATAAATTTTGTACTATATAGATCTAACAAAACCCAGTTAGATTGTAGCGCGGCATAATTGCGTTTAAAAATCATGATTGTATTATTTTACGAGGTATTATGGTATGATGGCATTATACACTGGGGGGATAGCTTATTTTTCTATATTCAATCCATTTGAGCACGGTCTTAGATTTGTATCTACAAATATTTTCTATACATATGTACATTCAGATTTGTTTTCCAAAATATTTTGTATTCGCATTTTAATAAAATTAGCGGGCGTTTACGGAATAATTCCTTTTTATTTTAATAATCACGTTCTGGAATCAAAAAATTATATTTTGGGTTTAACTATTCATTTTTCGTTTATGTTTAGAAAATATAAGGGGGCAAAATATTTTGGCGAATTGGGGTGTTTATTTATGTATAATAGAATTATGCGGAATTAAATTAGAACGACACATTGTGTTGTGTGTGGGTGTGCACGCGGATTATGATTAAATACAATTAGGGCTATTTATATAATTGATGTCAAAGTCATTAACCACGATTACATTTTAACGCAATTAACAAGATACATTTTTAGTCGACTAGCTCGAAGTCTCAAGTTTACATGTAGACACCTCATTACAACAAATCCATAGAATATTAATAATGTCATTAACATTATAACATCTAGATAAATAGTAATTACAAGCAAAATAATTATTTAACTTATAAATAAGAATTATTTATTTAGTTTTTAAAAGCTATATATACACAGATACAACATACATTCAATTATGTTAAAACAAACACTTTTGCCATCATCATTATGATTATTTTGTGTATTTTATGATTTTGTCTTCCATACAAACATAAGTACTCATCTCGTATACACAAACACAATGTACTGTAACTTTTTTGCTCGATTCTGGAGGTGTTGAATATGTGAAAATTATGAAAATATGTACATACATATACCCATACATACATACCCATTACACAATTTATAATATTCAATTATTTATGTACATATGCATACATACAGTGCAGTACACAAACAGTGTTGTTGTCAAAGATGATATTATGTACAGTATATGTATCTGCATCAGCACGTTTTCAACTATATATAGAGAACATACTTTAAAATAATTTTATTTTAATAACAAACAAAAAAATGAATAAATAAATTTAATTTTCGACAAATAAATGTCAAAAAATGAATTAAATTCAATTTTATTACCGCGCCCTCCTCTCCGATATCCGCATGTATCGTTCGTTACGTTATGATGATGTTGCATATTTTTTTTTTATGTATCGTATGTATACATATATCAAGGATGAGATTTCCTCCTTTTTTGTACGAAAATAACAAAACAAAAAAATGATATGCATTGCATGTAATGAATTTAAATGTTATGTTTTATGATCTCGTATTTTACATTGCTCTCGTTACAAAAGCACAATAAAAAATGAATACATATACATATATGTACATAAATGGGAGAAAAGCTCTGAGTTTTTTTTCCAAATGAAATTTTATTTTATGTTATATTACATTGTCAGCTTTCGGTTAGTATATCCATACATATATAGTGCAACAAGTACAAACATTTATACGAAAATTTGAAAGTTTTTTCTGTAGCTTTGTTCTATATACGTACATACTCGCATAGTACATATGTAATATGTATGATATATATTTGATGATTTGGATTATTTGTGAATTACTATTACCACTTTCTTTTGTCTTTATTATTATACTTACACAGAAATGATGATTGATGTTAGGTTGTGCTTATCGAAACTATGGTACGTACCCTGATTTAGTATTTACATATATTAAATTACAATATGTAAACCTTTTTGTATTGCTGTAAATGTACTGGGCATATTAAAATGTGATCTACCTTTTCCATCTATATGTATATCGGTCATCATAACCACCACATGTTCATTTCTCTAATAACAACTCATTAGTTTGCTTGACATTAATAACATAAAAATATGCACAGTGTTGATTTAAAGGCAAATAAATATAACTTAGACGTAATACCATTTAAGTTCAACAATTGAACAGTGCCAACTAAATTAACCCAATATAGATGCTGCCTAAAACAAAAGCTGAGTATACAAATAAATTAATAAAATAAATAAAATAATTCAAATAAATTAATTATAATAATAATAACAATTATTAAAGGCCATTTTTTTTTTCCTTAATCTCCAATTTAGGAGCATAGGGCGTCTACTAGGCTTTTCCATCTTACTCTGTTGGGGGCTACAGCTTTTATTTCCTCCCATGATTTACCGAGTTGTTTCGCTTCAGCTAGCATCGTTCTTCTCCATGTCATGGCTGGTCTTCCGATTTTTCTTTTTCCTTGCGGGTTCCAGTCCAATGACTTCCTCGTTATATCACTTGGTGATTTCCGCAGTGTGTGGCCAATCCATCTCCACTTTCGTCTTTTAATTTCTGTCGCAATGTCTGACTGGTTTGTTTTTCTATGCACGTCGATATTACTTATCACGTTGGGCCAGAAGCATTTCAGTAGTCGTCGAAGGCATTTGTTTACGAATACTTGTAGCTTCTTTCTGATTTTTTCTGTGTGTTTCCATGTTTCACACCCATACAGTAGTACCGATTTCACACACGAGTTGAACATTCGTATCTTGGTCTTGCGTGATAGGACGGAGGTATTCCAGACTTTATGTAGCATGTTGAATGTATGTCTGGCCTTATTTATGCGTTTGTTTATGTCTTCCTCTGTCCCACCTGTTTTTGCTACTGTGCATCCAAGGTATACGAATTCGTTTACATCTTCGATTTGTATTTCATTGATGTGGATCGGTGTGGTTATATTCGTGTTGAATCTCATTATCTTGGTTTTCCTGATGTTAATTTTGAGACCAACTTTGTTAGCTAAATCTGATAGCTGTTGTACTTTCTGTTGCATGTTTGAGTGTTTGTGTGTGAGCAGGCATATGTCGTCTGCATAGTTCAGATCATTGAGTCTACCTGTGAGAGTACGCATCCTTGCCTTACTCCTTGGTTGTTATAGTATGTTTCACTTTGCTTTCCTTTATATTGAACTCGGTTTCCAGCATCCCGATACATTTCTTGTATGAGTTCTATTAATTTCTTTGGGATGCCCATTTCATAAAGTGTCTGCCATATTGCGTTCCTATCTATCGTATCAAATGCGCGTTTGAAATCGACGAATAGCAGGTACAGTGGTGCATTCCATTCGTTAGATTGCTCAGTAATGATACGGATTGAGTTGATATGATCAGTGCAACTTCTTCCTGGTCTAAAACCAGCTTGTACGTTTCTTAATTTAGCATTGATCGTAGGTGAGATTCTGTCAAGGATGATCATTGCGAGTATCTTTATTGTTGTGTTGAGGAGAGAGATACCTCGCCAGTTTTTGCATTCCCTTAGATCACCTTTCTTGGGGATTGTAATGGTCAAACCTTCTTTCCATTTTTGTGGTATTTTGCCAGAATTCCACACTTCTAGAATTATAGGTGTTAGTGCACTTGCAGTTGTAGATGAATTTCATTTGAATATTTCGGCGGTTATGTTGTCTGTTCCAGCAGCCTTGTTGTTCTTCAGTTTCTCAATGACACTTTTAACTTCCCGCTCCGTTGGTGGATGGGTGTTGCTATAGTTTCGTTATTGGTGCCAATTGACGACCTTCTTCGAAATATCCTTTCCATCTCTTTAACTGTGCTTCGTCCGTTGTTAAGATTTGACCATTTGCATCTTTTATAGGTGGTACATTTGTAATTTTCCCTGTGACCTTTCTTACACACTGGTGTAGTGCTCGCATATTTTGGATTGCTGCTGCCTCTTCAGCATCCTTGAGAATGTTCTCTGCAAATTGTCTACGATCATTCCTTGCCATTTTATTTACCTGTCGCGCTATTTACTCATATTTGTGTTTCACCTCTGCCATGTTATGTTGGTGCATTTGTAACTTAAGTTGACGGCGTTCCTCAATTTTATTCCATGTATCATCACTAATTCAAGGTTTTCGATTGTGTTCTTATTAGCCGAGTACGTCCGAGGCAGCTTTGATATATGCTTCTTCAATTTGGTTCCATCTTTGTTCTATACTGGTGGCTTCATTTCTATGGAGATTGAGTTGGAGCGTTTCATTGAAGACGTGTCTTGTTTCAATATTTCTCAATCTGTTTGTGTTAAATTTCCTCCTATTTGTCTTTGTATGTTTCACAGCTGCTGGCTTGATTTGAAATTGTGCTATTACTAGTTGATGATCACTGTGTACGTCAGCGCCCCTCATTATTCTTACATCTTGTAGTGAAGTCAGGAATTTTTTGTTGACCATTACGTGGTCTATCTGGTTTTTGGTTCTGCCATCCGGTGATGTCCATGTATATTTATGTATATTTTTGTGTGGAAACCTACTGCCGCCTATGAACAACTGATTTGTGATACAGAAGTCGACGAGTCTTTCACCATTGTTGTTTCGCACAGAATCCAATGCATTTTTATCCATGACAGTTGTCAGGTCGGTGTTGTCTGTTCCAATTTTTGCATTGAAATCTCCTTGTATGATTTTGACGTCATTCCTGTGCGTACTTGCTAATGTGGCTTGTAATTGTTCATAGAACTTATCTTTCGTTGTTTCATCTGCATCTTCGGTTGGGGCATAGCATTGAATGATGGTTGTGTTTCTTATTTTCGAATGGAATCTTGCCACAATTATTCTGCTGTTAACTGGTTTCCATTCCATCAGTGCTTTCTTCGCTTTATTTGTTGTTAATATGCCCACGCCTTGTTCATGTGTGTCGTCTCTACCAGAGAATATCATATAATTGCCATTGCTTGTGTTTATTTCTCCACTGTTTTTCCATCTGACTTCACTGAGGCCTAGAATCTCGATGTGATAGCGTTTCATTTCCTAATTCTCTACTTGTGCTAGTCTTGATGTTTCTGTAAGAGTTCTGATGTTCCAGGGTCGATATTTGATTTTGCCGGTTTGTGTTATTATTTCTTCTAGTATTCGTTTCTGTAATCAGTTTTGTTTCAGATTAATGAATGATTGGTCCATTGAATCCTGGCCATTAAAGGCCATTACTGGCCCCTTACTGTATCAACAATTTGGTGTTAACTACAATGTGGGCAAGTCTATTAAATTAAAAAAAAAGCGGGCAAAATTTAAAAAAAAAATTTTTTTATTTTTATTTTTAAGTATATAAATAATAAAAAAAAATTACACCTTGCATTATATTATATTCAAGCAAGTATTACTAATTTAATGAAAAATTATAAATAGAAAACAAAAGCAATATACCTATATTAAATTCAAAAGGTAAAATATATGTATAACTATTAAAAATAAAAAAATAAAAAATCATAATTTAATATTTTTCACGTCTGTCCTTATTAAATACCCAATGTTCATAAATACTGTCTAAATTAATATTGCCTCCTGATGTGATAAACGTCTTTATTCGCATCAAGTTATCTAAATTATTAGCCTTTAATCTGTTTCGTGATTTTGATTTAATAGCATTCATCAAGCTAAAACCACGTTCACAATCTGCACTGGATGCCTGAAATGTAGCACATATATCTAGAAGCACTGACAATTCCTTAAATTGTGTATCTGCGTTAGCCAACTTAACTAAATCTAAACTTTTCATCTTTTCAATTATTAAAAACTTAAAATCGTTATATTGTTTTGAAATTGCTGTTCCAATTTGTTCGTCATATCCGGGAATTATATTTGTATATTTTTTAACCAGCTTTACCATACAATCTTCTAGACTACGTCTTCTTCTGGAAACCTATTCTTTAAATGTATACATAACAATTCGGTAAATCGTAAAATTGCTAAAGTGTCGTTACCTGGATTTTTACCAATTAGATCTTTTGTATCATTATTCCAATGAACTATTTCGCCTAAATATTGATTTTCGATTTTGTTGATCCTTGCTTTTGCGAATTGCATTGCATCCATTATTGTCAGCAAACTCCTCTGAAATATTTTACAAAGCGGAGACAACTCTTCAAGAACGTCATTTAAAACCATTAATGAAAGGCGATATTTTGGATCCTTAAGAAGTTTTAGGCTATATTTGCATATTGGATCATTAGATTTCTCTACTTCCTCAGTGCAGTATTCTATCAACAGATCGTAATTACGAATAAATGCTCTTACTGCAAAATGTCTTGACAGCCATCTAACTTCATTTAATGGACGAAATGCTAATACATCACATTCAGTTAAGCTTGCCAATTCTTCAAAGCTTGCTTTCTTTACGGTTGATCTACTAAACATGGTAAATACTGTCTTTAATAATGTTTCAATATCACGCGTAATTGGTACTTGTTTCCAAGCATCATCAATTCCTAAATCTTCCTTGTGTGCTACACAATGCTGCTGCGATAAATGAGGGATTCTGTTTCGTAACAATGCAGCCACACCATTATTCTTACCAAGCATTACAGAAACACCGTCTGATGTAAACATTACCATATTATGCATATTGATATTATTTTTTACATAAAATTCATCAATAGCTTCACATATGAAGGCCGGTATTTTATGTATAAAATTAAAGCTTTGTGTGTAGATATATCAGTACTTTTATCCACAATTAAACAATGAAAGGACGATTCTCTTAGTTCCCCAAGAAACTGTTTTTGTATACAAAATTAATGCATTGAACAAATTCGAATGCATAATTCTTGCTGCGCCATCTTTTGGGAATAGATAAATATTTTTCCATATGCTCTTGAATTTCCTGTACTGATGACATCGAAGTGTTTATTTTTATTGCAAGTATAACGTTGTCTATCAAAATTTTGGTTCGCTTTTATTAGATTTTTTACGTTCTATCAAATCTGCACGTATCTGTCGTTCTTCTGTAGAGGAAGTTAACATTTCGACAATTCCACCTTTTTGCAATTTCGTAATATTATTACCGAATCTAAATGTACTTTTTGGCTTAAATGCCTCTTTAAGTAGTACAATTTCCAATTCGTCCAGTTTTTGGCATTTTGAAACTCACTTTCAGCTTTTGCTTCGGTACATATTTTGCAAAGAACATCATTGGTTTCAATTTGATAATTAAAAATATCACCTAATTTAATTTTTTGTTTAATAGTTGACGATGAGACGCATGTTTCAACAATTTCATTTAACCATTCTGTTCTAAATTTTGAAATTGTGGATTTTAAGCTTTCATTGAATTTTCGTTTTGACATACTAAATACCTGCGCGTATAAAAAATAAAAGGATTGCATTTTAAATTAATTTTTTAAATAAATATCACAGCCTTCTCAACATTGAATAAATAATCAAAAACATTGTGCTAAATTTAATTTACTGTAGATTACTTACTTATTTATTAAATGTAGATTACTTATACTTATTTATTTAAATTTGACATTCACATTTATTCAATTTAAAAAAGTGAACATTGACATTTAATTTCAATGTTGCCATTTGAGACATACTAAAACAAATAACCCAGCAAACAAATAAGCCAGATTTTAGTGTGGAAATCTATACGAATTTTTAAACTGGGTGCGTTTACGCAATTAAAATTATTGTTTGCATTATTTCTGGTGGGTTGATAGAAAAGTTAAGTGGGCAAATGACAATTTTTAGCTTAGCGGCCGCCCGCTTGCCCAGCTTAGAGGGAACGTTGTTAGGGATCTTCATCAGATCTTTGATCTCGATATTGTACAGAGCTCAGTATGTATACCATCTACGTCACATTTTAGGCCGTAAAAAAGCAATCAAAGTTGGGCGGATCACTCCAGCACTCAATGCTAATAATGGGCTCACGGTACAATACCCAAACAAACACACATACAGTGAAATTCGCTTATAACGACATTGAAAATGTCAGTAGAATCCGTCGTTATAAGAGTTTACTAAGATAATACATTTATTTAAAGAGGAATCGTATTGAAATTCAATTTTTATTTGTATTCAAAACCGTCAATCAGGATATTGAATTCGTATAGGACGATATCACACACAATAACTTATGTTCATAAAGCCATTAGAAATTATAAACACAGCTATTCACGTAAAATATTCAGGCATAGTTGATTGCTTCATATATTTATTCTGTATATATGTTCCAATTTTCATTCGATAAACAATGTTTCAATAATTGAGTGAGGAATAAACTCTGTACTATTATCAGCGTCATCATCATTTTCCTTGTCAGTGTCATTGATGGACGTTTGAATCAACTCGCCTACAATATCTTCTAATGTTCCTTCCTCATCGGTTAATACTAATGGGCTAATGAAATGCTGCTATGAAAGGAGACAATTGTGTTAGTTCACTAAGTGGAATTTTATCATCTTCGTCATATAAATCAGACTTGGTATCAGGATCACCCTCTAAAAATAATTCGGCATGTCTAAAGCAGTTAGCTACTGTTTGGCTACTGACCCGATTTCATGCTGTAGCAGCCATTTCAACCTTATCTATCAATACTGTATTTTAACCGCTATCTAAATTTCTGACCAATTTTACTAAGAGATTACTTCTGTAATGACCTTTAAGACTCTTTATCACATCTTGATCCATCGGCTGTAAAACAGATGATGTGTTTGCTGGCAATAATGCTAATTTAGTTGCTTTTAAATTGTTTATGTGAGGGTGTGAAGGACAATTGTCGACTAGTAATAAAATCTTGTTTTACTTTTTAATCGGCCCGGTGTCCAATTTCCGTAAATAGCGCTCTAAAATTTCGTACATCATCCAAGCCATTTTATTACCTGTATATTCGACAGGTAAAGAATTAATATTTTTAAATCACCTGGGTGTAACAAGTGATTTTTTTGTCACCCCCATTCATTTTAGCCTCTATACTAACAAAGTTATTCTCTCGTTAGACATTTTGCCGCCTACAAACATTTCACCGCTGATCTTTATTCTGAGTTTTATCTGGTATCATTTTATAAAATAAACTAGTTTCGTCGATGTTGTAAATTTTACTTGCTGTGTACCCCACTCGAAGTTTTGGGCACACAGATGCTATCCACTTTTCAAGTGCACCTTGCTGAACTTCTGCTGACTCGCCAGAAATGTTGCCCAAAACAATCGTGTCTCTGTCGAAACCCAAAAACCCAATTTTCTGTACATTGGAATTCCTACTTCAATCTTCCTATTTCTTCTGATTTGGAATTAGGATTGTACCAATATCTGGGTACGTTTTTATTTCCCTGTTGTATAAAATATTTTAATAATGATTAACAAAATTATTTTGTTTTTATTTTTTGTGTTTCAAATGGTTTTGAATTAAACTTATTATTCCAAATTGTACTGTGACACTTTATATTATTTGGCTAGGCTTGAATTTGTACTGCCACTTTCAAACTTATTAATTATGGTAGGCATTGCTTCGATAGAAAATGATTTTCACTTTTTGGTGCTTGAAGATTTCATATTTTATGTGGGTACAAACTAGAAATGTTAAACACAATGACAAATTTAATTTGCCATTTACAAATGAAATCGTTATCTTTTAAAATCCTTTTTAGTCGTAATAAACGAATAATGCTGATAATTTGTAGTGCGCAATATAGGTCGTTATATCCGAATTGTCGTAATAACCGAAGTCGTTATAAGTGAAAACTACTGTACTTACACATTTAAAACACCCAACCGTGATTTTTGGTCACCACCAAAAGTGGTGGCGGAATTTCAGTAGGTTTTTATTAAAATAAGTTGATTTGTACACAAAATAATTTTAATTTTTCGTCGTCTTACCAGTGAACTGTAATTAATTTGTAATAAATGTTGGCCCAAGTTTTATCTCGATATCACAATTACATCAAAATTTACAAAGTGGCGGTGCAGGTTAAATTTGATGTTACTCCATCCACGATTTTCTCGGGAACGGTAAATGTAATAAAATCGGGACCTGGTGTAATAAATTGTAATAAAAGTATAATAAATAATGGGCTAGGTTTCGTTGTGGCGCGCTGATTTGGCTGGTGCAGCTTCAAGGTACTGAAATCCTCCTTGATATAGTCATCAACCAAACCCTCCGCTAGAGGGGTGATTATATCTATAATATAGGACAGTAACTTGTATGCTGTGGAAAGGAGAGCCATATCGCGATGATTCTTACACTTCAAGCGGTCTCCCTTCTTGAATATGAGGCATATTGCGGCCACTTTCCATTCGCCAGGCAATACTTCGGTTCGCCATACCAATCGAATAAGGTCGAAAAGACAGTTCCACAAAGTATTTCCTCTGAATATCCAGTGCTCCAAATTAATGCAGTCTACCCCAGGTGAGCGGTTTCGTTTTAATCTCTGCATGGCTCAAATCTTGGAGCGGGTTAAATGGAACGAGCACGCGCTGCACTTGATTAAATGTAATAATTTTTTTTTGGGATATAAAACCCTGTAATGTGCCTACGAGAGAAAAATTGACAAATGACAATTTTTAGTTCTCTCTTTCGCCATACATTTAAAGATTAAAATGTTATTAAAATTGCATATGTAAATAACCATGATTTCCCCATTGTCCAACACCCAATTGCTGACCGAGAGAAAACGAATGCAGGAAAGAACGAGTGATAAGCGGAATGCATAAAATTATTGAGTGATAAGCGGAGACCTGAATTTGTTTTCTTTTGGATTTTGGAAAACAAGACACATCTCGAGATGGTGCAGGCAGAAAACCCATAACAAAATATATGGACATACTAATTTTTTGAGTGAATATAAGTTTAAGATATTGTTACCAATGTCTGTAGTGGTTGAATAAATTGGATGGTTATGTAATTGAGTTCGCAAAGGATTATTTCTTTTGAGCGTGTATATGTACGCTGTTGGACCGTGCTGAAACAACTTGCTGATTTAAATCACCGTTGAGAAACGGTATATGGAACACGGAGACTGCTGAAACCGCGTGCAGATCACCTAATATACCGCTAGTATACATGGACCACGGCGGCTGCTAAACCGCGTGGAATGAAACAAAAAAAAAAACAATAAAAAAATAGAAAAAAATATAGTTAAACCGTAAGATACTGTGTGAAAGATTCCGGGTAATCAAACTCCTTTACTAAATAGATGTATCCTCGGTTATTTACTTAATATCAGCTAATTAGTGTGTGGCAATAATTCGCTCTGTGAGATAGCCGAAAATTAATAAAATGCGTGACGGGTTTTCTTCAAATTTGAAGATGGCGTCCAACTTAACTTGTGTTTGAAAACGGAGAGGACCACCGTCGGCAGAAGATTTACTTTATTAAAAAAAACAGTTTAGCACTTAATTTGTTTAGACATGCCGAATTATTTTTAGAGGGTGATCCTGATACCAAGTCTGATTTATATGACGAAGATGATAAAATTCCACTTAGTGAACTAACACAATTGTCTCCTTTTATAGCAGCCATTTCATTAGCCCATTAGTATTAACCGATGAGGAAGGAACATTAGAAGATATATTGTAGGCGAGTTGATTCAAATGTCCATCAATGACACTGACAAGGAAAATGATGATGACGCTGATAATAGTACAGAGTTTATTCCTCACTCAATTATTGAAACACTGTTTATCGAATGAAAATTGGAACATATATACAGAATAAATATATGAAGCAATCAACTATGCCTGAATATTTTACGTGAATAGCTGTGTTTATAATTTCTAATGGCTTTATGAACATAAGTTATTGTGTGTGATATCGTCCTATACGAATTCAATATCCTGATTGACGGTTTTGAATACAAATAAAAATTGAATTTCAATACGATTCCTCTTTAAATAAATGTATTATCTTAGTAAACTCTTATAACGACGGATTCTACTGACATTTTCAATGTCGTTATAAGCGAATTTCACTGTATGTGTGTGTTTGGGCATTGTACCGTGGGCCCATTATTAGCATTGAGTGCTGGAGTGATCCGCCCAACTTTAATTTTTTTTTTTACGGCCTAAAATGTGACGTAGATGGTGTACATACTGAGCTCTGTACAATATCGAGATCAGAGATCTGATGAAGATCCCTAACAACGTTCCTTCTAAGCTGGGCAAGCGGTTGGCCGCCAAGCTAAAAATTGTCATTTGCCCACTTAACTTTTCTATCTGCCCACCAGAAATAATGCAAACAATAATTTTTTTTATTTGCCACCATTTTAATTACGTAAACGCACCCAGTTTAAAAATTCGTATAGATTTCCACACTAAAATCTGGCTTATTTGTTTGCTGGGTTATTTGTTTTAGTATGTCTCAAATGGCAACATTGAAATTAAATGTCAATTCAGATTGGCAATTAGCTTCCTCAATGCTATCGCTGACAAGATCATGATATCGTTTATTTGATTTTCATTTACCAGACCTTTGCAGTCGAAACGTTCTATGCGATTCGCTGTGTTCCCACAGTTTTGCAGCGACCAAATGATGATCGCTTACTATATGTAAGTATATGATAAACTGAAATCGAAAAATCGAGTGGTAACATTTATGTAGTTATCAAACGTACTGTATATATGGATTCCAACTAATTTTTATAGTAATACTCTTCATGTCTATCGTCAATCATATATTTTACACATTTCATTACTTAGACTTCCCACGTTATATCAGACACTGGTGTTCGAATCACTTAGCGTTGCATATAAAAGGTCAACCAATAGTCTGCAGGCGTATTCAATAATTAAAGGATATCACTATTATAGTTCCAAAATCATTAAAGTTAACAAAGACAAAAGCTACAACTTTAATTTTCGAAAACTTCTAAACTATTTCGAATTTTTTTTTTAAAACCACTCTCAAGAAATTTTATGTTTTTATATTCCTTTACAGTTTGCTTGCCAAACTTGAATAGAGCAAACACCAACAAACTAAATAAAATTGCTTAGAACAACAACTTCATGTTTAGCGTACTTTATAGTTTTTTTATAAATTTCTACGCGAACATATTTTTTATGATTATTATTATTGTGGGTTAATCGAAGTTTATGAGTTTACTTCTATATAGATATAGTTGTATATGACATTTCAATTATTTTACGAGCTACGGGCACCATTGTATATATATTTACATATACATATATATGAGTATATGGTTGTTGCCAAGTTTATTGCTCCTCGCATAACACATTTCCGATCAAATATTTTTGTTGTTTTAAGTTAAAAATTCACAAACTTTTTTTATTTTGATAACCATATGGACAGACGAAACCGTATATATTGTATAAACACACACACACACACAAAAAAAATTCGTTATTTTAAAGGCAAAAGACAAAAGAAAACATAAAACTTTTCTCGACAAAACAAATCGAACGAAAAGCTCAACACAACACAACTAAACAAGCAAACCGAAAAAATAAAAATTCTAAACTTTTTTGTTGTTGTTCTCCGTTTGATTTGGGTGGAGGAAAACCCATACCACACTTCTAGACTTGTTTAGATAATTTTACTTGTTCCAAATAATACAAAAACAAAAAAAAAAAAATGAAAAGCTCGAGACAAAGTTTTTCTTTTACTTTACTTCTCCTATTTTCTATTGTTATTGTCTGATGATACAGTTGAGTTTATGTAAAATATATGTTTTGGTATTGTTGTACTATTAAAAGTTCAAGATATGAATAAAGCACAAGTCAAAAATATTCTTATATACGTATACAGTTTTAAATATATATGAATACAATATTTCACGTATAAATAATCGAAATTTCGTACCTGCATTGTGGCTTTTATATTATGTATACATAAAAACGACACATAACGATAAATATATAATCTAAAATGACAATTTATATGTGCGGTACACCACAATCAAATAATCATATCATCTCACATACTTGCTTTCTATATAATATATTATGTATGTACGAGTATGTATATGTAGATATACAAGAAAGCTGATTTATGTATATTTATTGGCAAAAGCATAAAATAAATCAATTTTCATAAAAAAATAAGAATAAAGTATATATATTATGTATTTTATTACATAATTTTCATCTTCTTTATATATTTTATCTTAATAAAGCGCACACAAACACGAATACAAAATATTTAATCGAAAGAAAGCTCTATAGAACTTTTTCTTTCGTTCGTTTCGTTTTTATGTACACACACACATACATGCATACCTATATACCTTGAAGCAAACTTTCTCACAAATTTATAAAATAAAATAAATAAATAAAAAAGTATTAAACTTTTTTATTTATTTATGTTTATTGGAAAATAAAATATTTACTTTTGTTGAAGAAGGAGAACAAAAATGGGAAAAAAATTTTCATTCGGTAAATTCAATAACCGCATTGGTTAAAAGTTTAATTTTTTTATTTTTATAAGCTTCCATCTCAAATTGACTGAAAGTTCGAATAAGTACTCTCGAAACGATTGAGTTACAATCGCAATACAAAACTACTCGTATTATATTGAAAACCACTATATGTATAGGTAGAAGTTTGTTACAGTTCGGATTGTTATATACATATGTACATAGTACGAGCTTTCTGAGATTATCTCATATCTTATATATCAATAAGATCTATTGTGGCGTATGTTAAGTTTGTCCTAAATCTGTCCTAAAACGCAACAAAATCAATTTCCGCTTATATGACTTTAGGACACGACCTCATATAACAGTTTTTAAAGGCCATTACTGGTCCCTTACTGTATCAATTTGATGTATTGACGAATCCTACATCCTACTCAGATATCCGTCAAGTAATTTAAAAGGGATACCTGCAGAAATTTTAGTCTGCTTTGGACTAGACGGAGACAGGTGATGAAAAAATGAAGTACTGTATCTTTCTCTTCGTATTCACAGCTGTGACAATAATATGTTTGAGAAGAAACCATCCTAATCTAACAACGCTGAAGTGAAGTGAAGTACTATTTGACTGGCTTCTTCCTGAAGCAATAGTTTACATGGTGCAAAAGGCATTTCAATAATCCATTTTATGGCCTGTATAGGCTACAAGTCGTGTGACCTCATCGGCTTTCATAATCTACACTATTGTGGTGCATTGGCTCTCATATTAGATAAATGTTGATTTGAAATGATCTGCTATCTCGTTGAGCGATAAGAGAGAATTCTGTGAGGAAGTGTGATTGAAGCGCTTTACTGGCAGCCTAACTGCTCGTAAAAATCAGACTATATATTAATAGCTGATATTACATTATACCTCACTTGCAGTCTAACTTCGCAAAACGAAGTCGGAGGACGGAAAGGGAGGTTCATCACAAGTTCCTCACAGAATACCTTACTACCGACGTTCCATCTATTTTTGAACCGCCTGTGAACAAGTTTATAACTCCTGGATTCAGAACCACATTCAAAAGTCAGCCATCTCTGGAGGGGATCATATAGTCAGAAACTTTATATCCAAAGATAATGACGAGATAATTAATCGGTTGTTTTAGATGGGTGTCCTACATTATTACAGGTCTACACGGAGAAGCAGTTCTAATAGTATACATATTGCTAGCCGGACTATACCTACCCCAAGTGTTTTCGGCCTATTTGCCTGTGATATCAACCTTTCTGAAATCTTTATAAAAAAAGGTCCGCTCAGTAATATGCAACATGCTTAAAGGGTTGGTAAATCCTGTGAAACTGTACTACATGACTTCTGTGGTTTGGTCATTCGTTCTTAGCACAGCTTGCTCTGCGGCGTTTCACTTGAAATGTTTTGGGGCGTGGACCGCATTCGGTACTATATCGGGACATAGTTTAATTCTTAGTGTATTTGACACGCCGAAAATTGATATGTTTAATGTCAGGCTGTTGCTTGAATTTAACTTTTACAAATCATTTGAGGTGGTTTACCCGTTGAGAGATATGTGGTTCTCACCAAACGTTCTCAATGGGATATCTGAATCACTGTTTGTGGCATTGAGTGCGGAACAGGGATGGGCATTTACGTGTCATCTATTATTTTCTACGTCGACGTGTCTCGACAACTCGTGGACAACGAAGACAACGTAGATATCGTAGACAACGTAGACTATTCGTAATAGTAGGTATAAGTCGTTACTTGAGCCAGATGTTGTGCTGACAATGCAGTGGAGCCACCAAATATTACTGTAAATTTAGTACAGTGCTCTGCATTGTCTCTAAATGTGGACTGTATTAAAACCAATGGCGTTTAGAATTTATCAAATAATATTTGTTGATCCAACTGCACTGTCAGCAAAATGTCTAGCTCAAGTAATGCCATACCCGATTTCCTTAGGTTTAATGCGATACGGATGGCGTCAATTTTAGAAATTTAGAATCACATTTGAATGTTCACAAAATTAGATTTTATTTTGTAAAATTCTGACATTAATGCCAACTAGGGAAGATAAAATTAAAACTAAACCAGTCAAATTAATACACTTGAATTTTGTCTTAAATGTGTCTAAAAATATTAGGATATTTTTTAGGACAAGCATCACAAATTTTGTCCTAAATGCTAAAAATGTTTACATGAGCACATGAGAAGTTTATTCTGATAAACCCATAAACCTTCTAATTTTACCGATTATATGAATTTTCTACAACTTATGTATGCCAATTAAATAAATTTCCAAAATCTCTTGGGAAATCCCTGGGAAGCTAACACCATAATGAGGTATATTTCAAGATGCCATTTGGTCTAAGGTATTCAACAAAAATTTATTTTAGAAACAATTGGGGATTAGGCGGTTAAGGACAACCATGTTTGGTATGTCGATAATGCCGAATATTCCCATATGTCATTATGGGTCGAAGCTAACCGAAAAATATTTCAATTTTGAAAAACACCAGATTGGGAGGTTTAGAACACCAAATTATATATGATCATGTATTTCGATTGAATGACTTTTCCGAATTGTTGCCCTTCTAATCCCCTATTTTTTCAAAAAATTAATTAATTTTCGGATAATTAGAACCAATGACATCGTGGTATGTAAGTCATTATGGTGTTATTATTAAAAATAGATGGGAACGCACGAGGATTCCGCTCTCTATGCGACAGAGGCACATGGTGCAAGCATTATGGTGTTAGTTTGGAAATTGTTTTTGTGGCTTTAGAGGACAGATTTAAGACAAATTTCACATACTTATCAAATTATTATTTGTCCTACGGCTTATCTAAATCTAGCTAGTATCTAACAGCTTCACATCTTCTTAAATTTAAATAGCATAACGTATAGCATCTTCATAGCAATAATTTTTAAGACAGCACCCGATATTTTATCGCATTTGGCGACCGAGAAATACTTTAAAGTAGCACCTAATTTAGCCAAATCATAAAGTCCCAAAATCCGTTAACAATCAGATACGCTTAATTCACGCAGAGCAACACAAAAGCTTGGCCAGTGTTTTCGTCGAATATCTGTGATTTGATAAATGCATCTTTTTGGGATTTTTGATCGTCGTGCAGTTTGGACATAAAATCAATGTGCGCGGAATATAATTAAAATAAAATTAAATAAAAATAAAAAGTGTAGTGTTAGTTCTTTTTAATTATTTAGTATTTTAGTTAATTACTGTGCATATAACAAATAATTATTAGTGGTAAAATAATAAGGGGTACTATTTTCCCCCAAAAAAATAATATCAGCATTAAATCAGAATAATTAGATTAGGACAATTTTAGGACAAACTTCACTCCTATATTTAGTAAAAATTAATTTTTTCATATTCTATGGCACCGAAATTGATGGTTTCAGAGCGCTTGTAAACCATTTCGATCAAACCGGAAAGCGATATTATACACTTACCAGCTGAAAAGTCAAAAGGGATTGACTGTTGTTTTAAAGGGAATGCAGAGCAGCGTAGAGGTGACCGACATTCATGTGGCTCTCGCCGCGCAAGGTTTCCATGCCAAATCTATTGCAAACATTTTAAATCGGGAGAAGGTTCCTCAACCGATGTTTCGCATAGAATTAGATCCAGATGAGAAAAACAAAGGAAACCACAGTATGTATAACTTGAGATATTTACTGCATCGCAAAATCATTGTAGAGGAACCCAAAAAGTGAACCGGACCAGTACAATGCATCAAGTGCCAAGAATACGAACACACAAAAGCTTATTGCACGTTGAGTGAAGTATGCGTTATCTGTGGCGAACTTCATGATTCAAAAAAATGCGATTAGACGAGAAATGATCCATCAGTAAAACGCTGTAGTAATTGCGGTGAAAATCACACAGCAAACTATAGAGGTTGCCCAGTATATCTGGATTTAAAGCGCAAGTCCAATGCAAAGTTGCGATCCGAGCAACGAATGCTTAAGTCACATAACAATCAAAGAGATATGACTTCAAGAAGTACAATTGCCCAACAAGCGAATGCACACTCAACAACACAAAACCACCTGGAGAATGTTACAAGCAATTTTGCACAACCAGGAGTTTCCTATGCCAACATCCTAAAAGGTACCGCCCCAAAAACGAAAGTTCATTTCAACGAAGAAGAATTAAATATTCACGCAACCGTAAACACACTGATCGAAACGATCCAAAGTTTCATGATGATGATGGAAAGACAAATGAGCATGATGATGCAAAATATGAACACACTAATGCAAATTATCGTCAAAAGCCAAAAATGACGCTCCTAAAGATAGCTGTATGGAATGCGAACGGTCTTTCACAGCACAAAGCTGAGGTTCACACCTTTCTTGTCGATCAAAATATAGACATCATGCTAATATCAGAAACACAGTCTTGATCAAACGAAGTATAAAGCATTATGAACTCAACATTAATGATAAAGATCACATCCAAGCAACTAATATCTGCCTAGAAGAATGGTCTGGAAACTGTGTAATATCGGCTGTTTACTGTAATATATAAAAAAATGCGATTAGACGAGAAATGATCCATCAGTAAAACGCTGTAGTAATTGCGGTGAAAATCACACAGCAAACTATAGAGGTTGCCCAGTATATCTGGATTTAAAGCGCAAGTCCAATGCAAAGTTGCGATCCGAGCAACGAATGCTTAAGTCACATAACAATCAAAGAGATATGACTTCAAGAAGTACAATTGCCCAACAAGCGAATGCACACTCAACAACACAAAACCACCTGGAGAATGTTACAAGCAATTTTGCACAACCAGGAGTTTCCTATGCCAACATCCTAAAAGGTACAGCCCCAAAAACGAAAGTTCATTTCAACGAAGAAGAATTAAATATTCACGCAACCGTAAACACACTGATCGAAACGATCCAAAGTTTCATGATGATGATGGAAAGACAAATGAGCATGATGATGCAAAATATGAACACACTAATGCAAATTATCGTCAAAAGCCAAAAATGACGCTCCTAAAGATAGCTGTATGGAATGCGAACGGTCTTTCACAGCACAAAGCTGAGGTTCACACCTTTCTTGTCGATCAAAATATAGACATCATGCTAATATCAGAAACACAGTCTTGATCAAACGAAGTATAAAGCATTATGAACTCAACATTAATGATAAAGATCACATCCAAGCAACTAATATCTGCCTAGAAGAATGGTCTGGAAACTGTGTAATATCGGCTGTTTACTGTAATATAGCAATATAGTCGAACAAAATTGCCACTTGGATATCTAACTTTGCACCCCGGAAGATATCGATTCGGCGGCGGATGGTTTATCATATATATTAGAAATAGCACAAAAGAGGCCACCCCTGATATTAACAACTCTGAAAAAGTTAACAAGCCATCACCTAATATACTGCAGTTAGGTTAGGTTAGGTTAGGTATAAGGGTGGCCATCCTAAAGGACTAGCATAGACACAAAATTGGAACACAAAAATACTGCAGTTAATCCAAGAAAAAAAGACAATACGCCGGCTATGGCAGCAGCAAAAATCTCCATTACTAAAAGGGAAATTGAATAGGGCTATTAAAGCACTTAAACGAGCATTGAGAGAAGAAAAAGACTCAGGAATCCAGAGTTACCTTTCTGGAAAGTCGGCGACCGAGAAGACAGATTATTCACTATGGAATGCGACAAAACAACTAAAGAGGCCAACATTATCGAATCCACCACTTAGGCAATCAGATGGACATTGGGCCAGAAGTGACGTAGAAAAGGCTACTGCTTTCTCTAACCACTTGAAAAAAGTATTCACACCAAAGGAAAAAACTAGCAACCGTGAACTACCAAAGTTCACGGAGTACCCTTCGAAACCAATTCCTTTAAAATTTAAGTGAAAAAATGTTAAAAATACCATTAAAAATTGCATAAATCCAAAGAAAGCTCCAGGACACGATTTTATTACCGGAAAAATGATCAGAGAATTACCTGATAAATGCATAAAACTCATAACTTATATATTTAATGCGATTATGAGATATAGCTATTTCCCTGAAAAATGGAAAATATCGCAAATTACAATGATTCCGAAGCCTGGGAAAGACGAAACACAAGTCGCATCGTACAGGCCAATAAGTATACTTCCGATGATTTCTAAACTATTTGAAAAAATGGTATTACAAAAATTAAAACCAATATTATCCGAAGGGCAGATTATACCAGACCACCAATTTGGGTTTCGAGACCAACATGGCACTGTAGAACAGGTGCACAGAGTTGTTAACACAGTTAAATTTGCATTAGAAGAAAAGAAATATTGTTCAGCAGTTTTCCTAGACATTGCGTAAGCTTTCGACAATGTATGGCATGAGGGCCTTATATACAAAATAAAAACTCACCTGCCAAAAAAATTTCATGCAGTCCTTGACGACTACTTGTTTCAAAGAAAATATCAGGAATTCAACTGTGGAGATGTACAAGCGCATCAAATATAGATCTTTTACAACGAACGCAATCAAAAATACTTCGCTGTATTACAAATGCTCCGTGGTATATCCGAAATTGCAACATCTATAGAGACCTTGGGATTAATACGGTCAAAGATATGATCCAATCACACAGTTTGAAGTACATTTCGAAACTGGAAACTCACCCCAACGAATTAGCAAGACAACTATTAAGGCAACCGAAATATAGACGGCTTCGCAGAGTAGATCCACTAGATCTAATGTATTGATAAATTTAATTTAACTACATATTTAAGCTAACACACATTATTAATTATTATTTATGCATACTAATAATAACTATTTAACATACTCGTAGGTTAAGGACTTAGATAATAAATTTTTGTTTAGATTGTAAGCTTTTCACACTTCTTGTTAGTTTCGTATAAAGAAAGATTCAAGAATAAAGCCATTTGCAGTTAAAAAAAAAAAATTAATGCATCTTAATGCCTTAAGTAAACGAAAACCAATTGCGAACAATTTTTAACGATCACTTTTAATCCATTACCACCGACCGCCGATCAGTCTTCTATTTGTAATTTCAACATGCAAAAACATCGTAAGTTGTTGACGTTGTCATTCGCCCATCCCTGGTGCGGAAGTTTAATGGATTCCAGCCAAATTAAAAAAAAAAATATACATATTGCTAACTGTAGTCATCAATGCCTATATGTGGCTGCGGCTTTAGAATTTTATTAAAAATTTTGTTGAAAAATTACGTTAATGGAACATACATTGACTTGTTGCAGGGTGAGAAATTTGGTAAGAAAAATTGTTAAAGTTTCTCGCATGAGAAATAGAAATATTGTTGCAGAGTTTTGTTACGGAAAATAGAATTTATTTGAATATTTTAAGAAATTTTTAAAATGATTTGGAAGGAGAGGAGGGCAAAAATATCTTTATCTCAATGTATAATTAGCGAATATTAATATTTATTGTATATACTATGATTTTTGTTGCTTTCAAACAATTCATTTTCCCATTTCAAACGAGGTGCCTTTAACTGTTTTTCGCCATCCCCTGAATAAATCTCTGCCCGCACACAAAAAAAAAACCAACATTTAATTAAAAAAAATTAATCCTCAGATAATATAAACGTACATACATACGAGTATATGTGTGCAATATTCAAAAAGGAAGGATGATTAATTATATTACGACAAAATTTATATTACACAGAACTAAATAAAAAGCAAAACTAATGTCCAGAATAACTAACCTTCCACTACTATACTAAATATTATTACATATATAACGATCATCCATAAGGATTCATGAAAAGTATACAGATATATAGAGTTACAACATAATACCAACCAAAGTCGTAACAAAACTAACAGCAGGATAGATAGTAAAAAAATGTAAATCTACAACTTTTTGTCATCTTTGTTGATAGAAATAAATCTACTTGTTGTACTCCCGTGTAGTTAACTCGTTATTCATAATTATTAGTTTATCAACAAGCAAAATGAAAAAAAACAAAAAAATATAAAAAATGTAATATAGTTAGATAACATTTTGATCCTTGAAATAAGGATTATGATTATGTCAAAAAGTATATACTCGTATAACATAGTATTTAGAATTTAACATTTTGTTGGTTAAGGCGATGTAAATGATAACCGTACGATCTTAATTTTGCTACAATATTTTTATTTTTTTTTTTGCTTATAGCAACTATGACTAATTTTGACAAATCTACCACCGCACCAAGAGAAACACAGTAAGTTTTTTTCACCCAAATGAAAAAATTATTTAAAATAAAAACGACAAACATAAATTTTCCAAAATGAAAATATATCTTAATTTTATTTTTTCGGTTTTTGCCAGAAATGTAAACGATGATACAATGTTGTTGTTGTACATATAGTTTGGTTGTTATTTAAGGTATATGTATATGTTATATTGTACATATGAGGATATTATGCGCATTCTCTGGTGTCCCACACTTTTTCATATCTCTCACTCGTATAACTACTATACATACTCGTACATACGAGTATACAGTGTTTCCTGTTGAAACAAAAAAAAAAAAAAAACAAATGAATGTAACGAACAAACAAAAGCAATAACCCTAGAATTTATCATTCCCTTGGCTGGCATATACGTAAAGGCATTAAAGGTGTTAATAATTCAGGAACATTGTTTATGTTACATACTTATGTATATTTCCAATGCAATTTCTACTCCACCAGTGTTTTATGGTATCGTTATGTGTGGATATGTGGATATGTATGTATACAGATCCAGTATATAAGAGTAAATGGTTGTTTGTTTGCGCTTCTTCTGTTTGTGTCCATGAAAATATTTTCCACTTAAAATTTTTCCAACATTGGTATTTTTGTTTAATTTTCGAAAACAAAAGTTTGGTTTCCGTTGTTTGTATAGTTGTTCGTAACTAAATTACACAGCTTTTTGTTTTGTTCGTAGCATAATTAAGCGAATGAAATATACTTTCCGTTATCATCGGTGGGCTACGGAAAATCCTCATTGTGTGTGTGTGTGTGTGTGTATGTATAAGTAGTCTCACAATATTATGTCGATTTGTATGCATGTTAGGAATGTTGGTGAGCTATAGAGATTTAAAATAACCACAATGTTTCGTCTTATGTCCCGATAGTATGCAAGGATATTGTTTGTTTAGTTTTAATTAGTAGCAACATGTTTAAGAAAATTCATGTAAAATATATCAGTTTTTATAGTTCTCTCTTTATAGTTTGGAACAAGTGAACCTTCAACTTGAGGTTACGTTTAATTTTTATGGACATATCCAGTGAAAGATCTTAACAAATAGTACATGACGACAAACAAATGTCCACCTAATACGTATATACACTAGATTTAACTTTAAGAAAACCGCAAACATTTTTAGGTTGCTCATGATGTCTATTGCAATGTTGACCGTTTGGAAAAAGTAACTAATTCCATCAGTTAAATTTGAACGATCTTCTAGATGGATTGTTGATATACCACTGTCAATTTCGAACGAATTGCAAAGATAAATTTAAAGTAGTAGCATTTCAAAGATTTATTACAAATCATTTGGCACACAACCGTTATCTGCTAGTTCGCTATATTCAGTTAAAGTTTTTGTTGATGATAATCATAACAAAACTCCATACTTTTGGTATAGTGCAAGTCAGGTCCAAGAATGATTGGTTTGATGACGAGTATAGAGCAACAAAATATAGTCCATAGTGAAAATAAGGCTGCTCGTGCTAGGAGGGTAGCTAAGGGGATTTGAAGACGGAAGAAGCAAGAATTGTGGAAAGCCGAGGCTTTGAAAGTACAACAACTCAACAATGAGCGCAGTTTGCGTAATTTCTTTAAAGGAATTACAGGATTGCACCATACTTTAAGGTCTGCGTTAAATCTCTGTGTCAACATTGACGCAGTACTTGATGCATGGAGTGGACACTTTAACGACCTGCGTGATGTTCATCATGCGTCACAGATTGTAGATCAGTCACCTCAAATAAAGAAATTCACTAGGGCCATGCACAGGCTAAAACGAAACTGCTCACCTGGGGTGGACTGCATTAGTTCGGCGCTCTTGATATTCGGAGGGGATACTTTGTGAAACTGTTTTTTCGACCTTATTCGATTGGTATGGCGAACGAAGTTATGTCTGATGAATGGAAAGAGGCCGCGATATGCTCCATCTTCAAGATGAGAGACTGCTTGAAGTGTGAGAATTATCGCTGTATATATAGCTCTCGTTTGATCATCATACAAGTTACTGTCCTACATTATATTGGATTTAGTCACCTCTCTATAGCAGAAGGCCTTATTGGAGACTATCAATGAGTCACTGATCAGGTCTTTTCGCTGCGGATGATTCTATCTAAATATTATGAGACGGCTATCTCCGTACATCAGGCGTATGACTCGATCAATCAAGAGAGTTTGTAGTCTGCCCTAGAATACCTAGATATGCCAACATAATTGATATACAATTGTGTATTATGACAGTGACGCAGTCTCAATATGTTAAAGTTGAAAATAGACTATCGAAAATTTTTGAATTTCAATGAGTCAAAAACGAAATACATGATCGTTTTAGTAGTGGCCCCTACACGTTTGAGGGAGTGAGAAGGTTCAAATATATGGGCTCTCTTATCACTCACGATAACAGTGCGGGTGAGGATATTAAAGTGCGGCTAGCTTCAGGTAGGCGTGCATTGTATCCTCTAAGGCTATACTGCGAATCTAAACATCTGTCAAATCCGTGAACTTGAAGTTTTACAAAGAGTTGAACGGGCCTGTGTTATGTATGGATTTGAAAGTTGGGCGCTGACGGATAAGTACGAAAGATGGTTCCTTACATTTGAGAGAAAAATCATGCGAGTGATTTACGGCTCAAAACGCGAAGTTGATGGATGATCAGTGATCTGATGAAAATCCCTGATATTGTACATGAAATAAGATTTCAGCGAGCTCGGTGGCTCAAGAAATATGATACGGTCTATATTGATGAGTACATACATGTTAAGTGCAACTGTATGAAAATGTTTATTTTGGGTGATCAAAACATGTTCTAAACATCTTCGTACAGATGTGCGGCGGACGTAGTATATGTTTTACAGCCAATATATCTCCATTTTTGTACTACTAGTATCAATACAATTTCGTCAATTTTAATAATGGCTCTACTTAACTTTTATTAAGGGGTTGAAGGGTACCAACTGCATTTATCAATAAGAACCCCCTTATCAGCTATAGTCATCACAACCTATACGTTATGTCACTATGTGAATTCTGAAAACAGCGCATTCATCAAGGAGGATAGTATAACATCAAGCGAGACATATTTTCACAAAGAGGTAGTGAGTTCTGGGTTCTTTCCAAGGCAATATGTGGTTTCTAGATGACCGTTCGCCTCAAACAAGTACTAACAAAAACTGGGTACTCATAGCTTTCGTTACATCACTATCAAATGAATTAGTTCAAATATTCAACTTCTCCATTGAGCAATTGTGTGCTAAAATAGCTATATCCAATAAATCAATATTCATATACGTTATATATCTTCCGCCTGACTATCATCATCATATATTCCTTAAATTAGCTGGACGTACGATGAGGAAACTGATGAACTCTTGCCTCTAGTTCAGAAACAGAGTGTCTTTTCATTGCTACCGTTTTTGATACAAATTTGCAAGTTAAAGATGGTCGTGATGGAATTCTAGACTTGATATTGACAAATGAACCGGTTGTATTTAAAATTAATGATTCACGCAATTCGTCATTAATGAAATCAAATTTTCGTCTATATCTTGAACAACTTAACTGGCAGTATGAGCTTATCAGCAGAAATATAGACTTAAATGTGATAGAAATAGTAGTGAAAATAACGTATCCATATACTAACTCTACGTATTGTATAGACGAGGATATTTATCGAGCTTTATAGAAACTTTTGGAGATGGATGGGATTTCGATGTTATTCTAGCTTCATTATTAAAAGACTTCAATAATTCGGCAATCCTTTAAGATTTTCGAGATGATAATTCCTAAGTTGCCAAACTTAGATAATTTTCAAAATATGATTTAGCTCTATCTATACATGTTCCGCAAGTACTCGTAACTACTCGTGTTACCTCCTAGTGGTGACCGCAGGTAACTACACTACTGATTTATTAGGTTCTAAGCTACAACACGGCACTGAAGGAGTTAATTTTAAATAGATCACTAGTCTACGTTAAGGTCTTATGCGGATCTCTGGCCAGACTGGTATATTTGTCCTTCTATTTATGGAACAAAAACATGGATCAACACAGGCAAATACAAATAAATAATACAAAAGTGTGTGGCCCTCTCATAAATCCGGGAACAGTAATCAAGGTGATTCGGGTCTATAGGCCCGCTTCCGAGTCTACATACAAACTACGGGGCATGACAAAAGTGCGGTCTTCATCTCGGGTCACTAAGCCAGAGCTCAGCGTCACAAAAACGACACGAGTCCCAAGCACAAGCCAACGCCTGAAGAGAAATATATCTCGGGCATAAGTCTTAAGCCAGCGAAAAGGACGAGGCTCTTTACTACTGCTAAGAGGCCTCAAGGATCAACTTGTTGTAACTGTAATTAAACGGAAGCCTTAGCTACCTCAATATATTTAGAGAAAATCCTGTATTTGCTCCAACATATCAAGACGGGAGTACAGAAACTAACCGTATGTATAGTGTGGTTGTCATTATCATGAAAGAGACAGACTGCGAGCTCGTATGTGGGTCCAAACAGAACCCGGCAACTCCAGTTCAAAAGGATCACTCCAAGCCTCTATTCTGACTCCCAGGAGACACCGAATTAGAAGAGAAGTGATGGAGTCTAATGCTGAAACTTCAAATTAACCTCCACCGCACTACAAGGCAGGTGAAGCTGCTTTTCTGCTCAAAATGGCAATGGATCAGATAAGGCTTTCAGCCTATTGTACGCGAAGGTTGTAGAATTCGGTCGTGTATTCTCGCCAAGAGACAGATGTAGCAGCGGACACCATTGAGGTAGGTAAACATAACATCTAGCTTACATCTAGCTAACATCAGCTTACCTCGTACAGGATGAGGCGAGTATTCCATCTGCTAATCTAAGGAACCTACAATTAAGGATGCTCAAAAGCGTCAGGAGTCATCCAAGGATGTGGTGTGGATTCTTATCAAACAATTTGGGATAGTACCGATACAAATGAACAAGATTATAACTTGATTACATTCTAAGTACTAACCTTCATATATGTAACATAGGCCAGTAAGCCGGCCATAATAACCAAGAGCAGGTATCGGAGTTATAATAGGCTACGTACATTTTTTAAATTTCCGAATATATTGAGCCTGTCACCAAATTAATAAAATTTCTATGAAAATTACTATTGCATCATCCCGTCTTTTTTGAACGGCTATTTTGGTTATCGTTGGTCCTTTGAATCCGTTTTTTGGTCTTCCGAAAGCTTCGACACCTCTATTTTCCTTCAAAACAATGCTTATACCTCATTTGTACTTACAATTTGTTTCATATAATCTTCTGCCTATTCAACAAATATATCCACACCATATGCACACACATTTCCAATTTCAATGTAGATACACATTCGAGTCACACAACACGTACTAATTTATTTTTAATTAATTATTAACAATCTTTTAATACCAATAAAAACTAAATCATTGATTTTATTTTTTATATACCTTAAATACTTCAGTATCAGTCCTTTCCCTACCCTAGCCCCACATTTACAAATTATGAACGGTCGATTATGTTTTTTGTTGTAAACACATTATACTCTCAACAAATTTATTTTAAATACGTATATGTCCATAGAGCTACCTATACCTGCGGTGTATCTCGCAGCACAATTTACTAAATCGATAGAAATGTTCAGGTCAAAAGCTTATTAAATATTTAATGTTAATTTATAGAAAGAGACAAAAAATAAAATTAATTTATCAAACTACATGTACACTGCAGGTATATTAATAATTAATCGGGCAATAGTAGATTTCTTCAACTTTCAAAACAATCGAAATCTCATGTTAAAAATTCTGAATTCCCATCAAATTAAATGTTCCATAATATTCCCATTTCAACTATAGAGTATGCTTCGACGTTCAATTCATCCTCGATGTGTATTTGGAGCCCAGTTACACATCGAGGATGAATTGAATGTCGAAGCATACGTTATAGTTAAAATGGGGAAATGATTGAAAATTTAATTTGATGATGGGAATTCAGAATTTTTAACTTTTAATGACGATTATATAAATTTTTTACAACAGCTATAGGTCCCGTTGGCCAGTGCCGGATTATGAGATCTTCTGGGGGCGGTACTAAATAAATGGCATCCTAACAATTTTTCTCTTTAGGCTTCCTCAAGACTTTCGAAGTTTGCTTTTTTGCTTCCTTCCCATACGCCATTAGCACGCAAATCGGGGACTCTCGAAAGGATCGATTTAATTGGCACATTATATAGTTCCACACTAGTCTGTACTGACATTACCAACGTTCGGGAGATGAATTCTGCATAATTCGAGTGATGTCGAATTTTAAAATTTAATCTCGATAATTTTTAATTTTTCAAAACCGAGTTGTTCAGAATTGTAAACGTCAAATTTGATTTTGTATTATGATTTTCGAAATTTAAAAATTTCAGGAATTTGGAAATTAAATGTATGAAAATGTCAAATTTACAAATCTCACATCACATCTGAATCATAAGCATACGTATCGATTTAATTGGCACAAAGGATCGTTTGAATCAATAAAAAAATAATAACTTATATATTCGAAACCAATTTTGAAAATTTTCATACTGTAGTTATGACAAATTGAATTAAAATATTTAATGACAGCCTTAAGACCTTTCTAACTTAACCAACAAACTTGGCAAGTGATTGGGTTTGGCATATAGCAATCTTGTTAAAAATGGCTCTCTCTAAAAAATTCTTTGAAGTCACTTTGGAGATATTCAAATAATTCAACAATTCGAAGTTTATATTTTATCGTCAGAATCCAATAATGTTTCCAAATTTTTCGAATTTTAAAATTTAATAAAGAAAGTTTCGGGTTTTCAAAACAGAGCTAAAATTTAGAATTGTTAACTTTAAATTTCCATCTCTTGGAATTTTCAGAATGTTATATGATGTCAAAATTTATAAAACCAATTTTTTATATATATAACTTGTCATGCCACGAGAGCAAGCACGTCTGAATCATAAGTACGTATGATTCATCTTTATGACGACCGAGGGACAAATATATAAAACTGGATAGATAATATAATTTTTGTTACAAAAATTAACGTATCAAATTCATTTTGTGTGAATAATTTTTCATCAAATTTTATATTAAAACGGTTTGATATTCGGACCCTACAGCAGA
The DNA here is from genome assembly GCA_951394425.1 of Tipula unca. Classification (NCBI taxonomy): domain Eukaryota; kingdom Metazoa; phylum Arthropoda; class Insecta; order Diptera; family Tipulidae; genus Tipula; species Tipula unca. The sequence continues at coordinate 35,587,070 of OX596381.1, forward strand.
ACGGGCAATGGGGCCCGGGCCCCTTTGAGGCATACTATGACCGCACCTGCCATTTGTTGTAAGAGTGACAACGTTTGTTAGATCTAAACCGAATTCTTTCAATTTATTTTTTATCTACTAACTGCAGATACTTCTCAGCTACAGAAGTTCATTCCGTTCGAGCAACACTTAGGTTACAACATTTTTGTTAATAATTTTGCCATCAAAAATCATAACAATTGTACTGAATGAGGTAAAAGATACAGAATAACTTTTTGAAATTAGTCTTCCCAAATCGTTCAAGACGTACGCATTTTTTGAAATGGCAAATCGTCTTTCGCTACTAAGTGTGATATTACTGCAGCCAATGAATCATTGCTTAAATTTGACCTGATGACGATCAAGTTTCATTACCTCTCTGTCCCTTTTAAATATATATTTGTTTATCTTGGGATTTCAAGTGATTATGCAAGCCACTCGTCGAACCTCCACTTGTTTTTGTTTTGCAAACATTTCAACTTGTATTGCCTTTTCCTTACTCTTTAAAATGTTTCTATATGTTTTGTGTTTTGTTCGGTTTGATCTTGTTTCATGGCTAAAAAATAAATCGGTACATTTAGTAATATGTTTAACAATTATAATTTTGATATAAAACCATGATAATAAACACAACTATACAACATCGAAATTCAAATGATTGAGGTTTTGTTTGCTGAATTACTATTTAGTGTTCATTGGATTAAAATTCGGGGAGGCAGATGACATTTCAGTTAAGATAGTTTTATTGTATGAAAACAAAGTGCCATCTTTGTATGGGCTGTGCCATCTTTGTAGATTTAACGGCAGACTCACATTTCAGAAAACATCTGAATAAAATCTGTTATATTCATACAACTTTTTCCATACAGCTTTTGTGGAGAGCAGGTTGTTTGTTGAACATCTGAAATCATTAAATATTTTCTGAATTTACTGCATATTTGTCAATTTAAGTCTTTTTTATCGATCACGTATCGATTTTAGCCACCCTCGTTGGCACAGTAAGTAGCGTCCTTGCTTTATTATTCGAGGGTCTCGGGTTCGTTTCCCGGTGGTGACCAAAAATCACGGTTGGGTGTTTTTAATGTGTAAGTATATGCATTTGTCCGCGTATTGCACCGTTGGACCATTAGTGGCATTCAGTGCTGGAGTAATCCTCCCAATTTTAAAATTAAACTCCAAACCATCCAAATGTGAAATAATTTTAGTACAGACTAAGTTTGTATTATTCTGTTCAAATAGAATCTAACAATACCGCATTTAAATCAAATTACATACTTACGAAACCTTAATAATGAGTTCGTTTAAATACCGGAAAAGGGTTGTTTTTCGGTTTAATGAATTAGGAATATTGTCATAGTATACTAGTATCGGAACTTAAATCCAAACCTCTGGGTAGAGGAGTTAATGGCTCATTAACAATTTTATTCGAAATCGCAATATAAGTTCTCGATTAATTTATTGCTGGGGGTAGGGTTTGGTTTTTGGGCTTGGTGGATCGCAAAATAAGCTTCCCAATTAATTTATTCTAGGAGGTAGGGGTAGTTTTTGGACCGTGTTTTTGAGGAATATATGCATCTACCTATAGGTAGTGTTTTATTGAGTCCAAATTTCTGGTTAGGCGTAAAAATGGCTCATTAACAAGTTCATTCAAAATCACATTATACGTAATGGGGTAATTTTTGGGCTTAATGGATTAGGAATATAGTCATCTATCTAATGTACTATCGAAATTTGAATCCAAATCTCTGGCTTATAGGCTGACCAGATATTTTCGAGCGCAATAGAGTATGTTAGTAGTTAGTGGGCCACCTTAGTCGACCTAATTTCAAAGGCACTTGGGTCGACCGTGACCTACTTATTGTGACCTTGATCGTAGACGATTATGTTGTTTTTTCAATCGACCTTGTTTATTTATCGCAGCGTGACCTTGATCGTGGACGTTTATATTGTTTTTTCAATCGACCTTGTTTATTTATCGCAGCGTGACCTTGATCGTGGACGTTTTATATTGTTTTTTCAATCGACCTTGTTTATTATCGCAGCGTGACCTAGATCGTGGACGTTTATATTGTTTTTCAATCGACGTTGTAGATGACGACCTTGATATTGTTATGAGACGACACTATTGTTATGATCGTAGACATAGACTATTGTTATGATCGTAGAGACGTAATACTATTTGTTATGATCGTAGAGGATTTGTATTATTGGTCATGACCTTGATTATTGTTTACGATCTTTGATGGACGCGACGCGTGAGTAGAGACGTAATACTATTTGTTATGATCGTAGACGATTTGTATTATTGGTCATGACCTTGATTATTGTTTACGATCTTTGATGGACGGCGACGCGTGTGTTTATTTTCCTTATCTATGTTGTTGTTTCCGGGAATTTATTTTCTCTGTCTGTTATATTTTCACTTCGGTTTTGTCGATATAGCACAGTTAAGACTCCATTTTTAACTGCATTATTTTTACATTATCATTTTTAACACTGCATTATTTTTTTTTACATTAACAAAACTTGGTTTCGGACGGGGATCGAACTCGAGACCATAAGATCTAAAGTAAACCGTCTTAACCACTAGACTATGAGCGCTGTTGTAAATACAGAATTGTTATCGCTTTATAAAAAATAAAAAAAATGGCTGATTATTAATTTATAAATAGAATAATTTTAATATGTTATGAAATACCCCTTAATTTAGGCAAGCATACATACAATTTTATCTATTTGGTATTAGAATACAAATCTTCTTATCGATAAATTAAGAGAAATATATGTTACCAATAAATTATGTACTTTGTTGTTGTTGCGTATTGTATTTTTCTTATCAGTTTGTTATGAATATTGGAAATACATAAACTAATTATTTTGCATTAGAAATATAATTTATATTGTTTTGATAAATAATAAAAAATACCGATTCGCTCCAGTGATTCTAAAAAAAAATATTTTGTTCATGAACAACGTAAAATAGGCCGTGGGAGCGTCGGAAGATGAACGTAAATTAATCACTATATACAAAAAAAATTGCATTTTAAATGCAAATCTGTATATGGTTGCGTTCGATCTCGCAACAATTAATGGATGACGATGCATTATTGTTCATGAACAATCTAAAATCGGACGTGGGGCGTGGGGCGTCCGAAGATGAACGTTTATACATTATTAACAATTAACATTCTAAAATCGGACGTGGGGAGCGCACGTCACCGCCATCACCTTTGAGTTTTTTACTAAAACAAAAAATGTATAGTTTATGTTTTGTTGATTTTTTTTTTGAGCAAATGCGATACGTTTTTATTCAGCCTGTTGTTATTGTGTTCGATGATCTCTACAAAAAATGTATAGTTTATGTTTTTTGTTGATTTTTTGAGCTCATGCTGAGATACGTTTTTATTCAACCTGTTGTTTAACCAATAGCGTTCGATGATCTCTATTTAGAATATTTAGAAGAAGGAAAAGTACATCTCGCTTATCACAGCAGTTGTAATAATAACAACAACAAAACGTCATGATTTTTCTTGTTGCATTATTCTTAATTAACCTTCTAAAATCGGACGTGCGACACGGGACGTTGAAATACGACGGCGCAAGTCACCACCACCACCATTGAGTTTTTACTAAACAAATATAACAACAACAAATCTGAGAATGAAAACTGAAGTGATATAATATAGATAACTCCGACACAAAAATAAAAAACGCGAATTATTTCTTGTGCTGTTGTTGCTGTAAATGGATATTAGAATAAATAATGTTGCACACTCACAAAGATGAATATCGGAAGGAAGATTTTTTGTTGTTTATGTTTTTCGTATATGAATATCGGATGGAATGAAACACAAACAAATAAATGATCAAACAAACAAATATATATTACAAAGTTGGACACTATCATACAGAATAAATATAATCATACTAGATTTTTTAGTTACAATTTCTGATATAACTTAAAAACGATATAGTTTTGGAAATTACACTGAATCTACAAGAGTACATTTAGCACGAATAAAAGTGTATCTATAGAATATACATATATACAGATATGGGTGTTTCGAGGGTTTGGGGTGAAAATTGAAACAATGACAGGAAATTTCGACCAATATGATCATACAAAATATGAATATGATGTGATTTGCGAGGGATGCGATAAAAACTGCTACTTCGAGGTGATGTCAAACGAGGGTACTTGATGACAGCTCATGTGGTAGAAAAATATCTATTATACACAATAAACATGTTTAAAGAACTATATTAAAGACTCGATTCAGATTAATAAACTCTATTTAAATTAAATTTCTAATAATATCATCTTATGATAAATTAAGATAAATATATGTTACAGCCAAATTATGTTTTGAATACTTTGTTGTTGTTGAGTATTGATCATTCACTATATTTTCTTATCAGCTTGTTATGAATATTTTAAATAGACATGTATAAACTAATTACTTTGCATTAGAAATATAATTTATATTGTTTTGATAGTTTTTTCTTAAGACTATATCAATGAATTAACTTCATACTTTGTTGCGTATAGGTATTGTAATATTTTCTTGTTATCAGTTTGTTTTGAATAATAAAAATTAATTGTTACTCTTGGACATTTCAGCCGTTTTAATTTATAAAGTACAACGCCATCTTTTACAAGTACAACATAATTAAAAACATTATAATCTTCACCTCTGCCCTAATCAGAAAATTAAAATTACCTTTTTCTTGTATATTAATGCGTTTTTAATCAGATTTTCACCATTTTTAACAAAGATGGATGAAGAAAATGCTGAAAAGCTTATTAAATAAATAATGTCTATAATAAACTAAAGTGTGTACCTGATAAATAGTATGCAATTCAGACGTAATCCTATAATATACAGAACTTAGTTGTTATTGTGCGCTTTTAGTACTAATTATGTTAGTGTTTTAATGGCTGAATTAAGAATAACCAATAAGAAAAGTCATTATGTAGGTGAAATAATACACATTTTTAAATACACAATTGCATGGCAGAATTTTTTGTCGCATACTTTTAAAAAATTTAATAATTAACTCAGTTGAAAAAATATAACATACATAGTATGTATAGATTAAGATTTTATTTTACGTTTTTATGATATTCTAAGTTTATAACATTTTTCATAATAGACTGTTTCTCTATTAAACTTGTACAAAAAATTGCATTTTAAACATGTATATACGTAAAACATTGTACAAGACTGTGTACGATTGCGTTCGCTGATCTCGTAACAAATGATTGATAAAAAGAAAGATCTACGTGCGGGACGATGCATTATTGTTCATGAACAATCTAAAATCGATCGTGGGACGTCCGAAGATGAACGTTTATGCATTATTCTTAATTGTTCATGAACAATCTAAAATCGGATGTGGGACGTGCGAAGATGAACGTTTATGCATTATTCTAAATTAACTTTCTAAAATCGGACGTCGGACGTCGAAATGCGACGGCGCACGTCACCGCGACCACCATTGAGTTTTTACTAATAAATGACGAACAATAGAGGAGCCCAAACTAATATACAAATTACTATCAATGAAAAAAAAAAACAAAACAGAAAATCACAAACTCAAAAAGAAAAAGAAAACATTGGGTTTATTTTTAAAAAATATTTATTTATTTTTTTTTTTGTTATACCTTAAAATTAAATATTAATATAAAAATTAAACTTAAAAATAAAATTAAATACAAATTAAAAAATGTATTGATTATTTATTTATTATAATAATAAATATGTTCATGAGAACTACATTTATAGGAACAACCATGGGTTATCCCTTCAATATCGTACGAAATAAAGGGCCTCTTCCACAGACCCTCTACATAAACTCAGTATCATGTCGAGATTGGCATCACACAAGGCGACGTATGTCCGACACCTTCGCTCTGCCCTCCGCATCAATGTAAAAAACAATGTCTGTTCTTTAACAGAACGCTCGAACTCCTCTAGTACTTTAGCATGGAGACTTGCGGGTAGATCCTCAATCGAGACACCTGATTTTATTATCTGATGTATTGATGATAGCATCAATGATTTTGGATGTATCAATTGCTGCTGGCAGCTGCTTGTATTTTGCGAAATATTTTCCATTACTTGTGGTTATTTGAAATACTAGTATACGGATATAATTTAAACTAAATTACCTCAAGTTATATATGGAAGATATAATTTCTTTAACGTGCTGTTAACATTATTTGTATTGCTGTTTGTTAATTAAGAATACTGCATAAACGTTCATCTTCGGACACCCCACGACGATTTTAGATTGTTCATGAACAATAATGCATCGTCCCACTAGGTGATTTTCCTTTAATCCATGATTTGTTGCGAGATCATCGAACGCAATCGTGCACAATGTCTTACGTATACATAAATGTTCATCTTCGGACGCACCACGACGAATTTAGCTTGTTTATGAGCAATAATGCATCGACCCACTAGGTGATTTTTCTTTAATCCATGATTTGTTGCGAGATCATCGAACGCAATCGTGCACAATCTTGTACAATGTCTTACGTATACATGTATAAAATGCAGTTTTTTGTACCTGTTTATTTAAATTCTTACAACAAAACTTTCCTCTATGTCTCGGCCATATATTGTTATGTAACCGAATAAATGAAAATTATTTTCTACAGTGATAGTTGTCAGAAATGTGATTTTCACCGGTTTTAGCCTATTTTATCAGAAAAACACAGAAATTATGTGGAAAAATGGCACTTTTCTTGCATATTAACACGTTTTTAACAAGATGTTCATCATTTTTAGCCTATTTTGTCAGAAAAATCCGAAATTATGTGGGAGGAATGGTTCTTTTCTTGCAAATTAGGTCGTTTTTAACAAGATTTTTACCGGTTTTAGTCGATTTACACAGAAAAACCCAGAAATTATGTGAAAAATGGCACTTTTCTTGCATATTAACACGTTTTTAACAAGATCTTCATTATTTTTACCCTATTTTGTCAGAAAAATCACCGGTTTTAACCTAAAAATCACCGATTTTCACCGGTTTTAACCTATTGTGTCCGAAAAATTCGAAACTATGTGGGAAAATAGCTCTTTTCTTGCTTAATAGGTCGTTTTTAACAAGATTTTCACCGGTCTTAGCCTATTTTGTCAGAAAAACCTAGCCTATTTTGTCAAAATAAAAAATCCGAAAATTATACTTTCTATGAATCAATAATTTTTATTATTATTATTTACAATTTTCATTTTTTCTTTTTCGATCTTTTACCGAAGATCTCCTCTTCAGCTTCTACTACATTCCAAACACCATTTGCATCTCGTAAAACTTCACCAGTTGCGAAATCTAGTATAGTACCGTCCTTTTTAAGAATAGTTCGTCGAAACGGTTTCGAAAAATCCATAAAATCCATAAAATCATCATACTCGTACATCCTTAAATTGTCTAAAATTTTAAAAATTAAATTAAAAAAATATATAAAAATCAATCTCACCGTTTTTAAAATTCTAAATGAAAACTCACTTCTTCGAGACAGTAATAATAATAATACGAAAATTAAAAAGCAATGTTATTTATATACTTTTCAGCAAAGTTTAGAGTCTCATAGTAAATCAAGAACGATGACGTTTTAAAAAATAATTTCTATTTTCAAAACGATACAGCAATAGTTTTGATCAACATGTCAATCGAAATGATGCTGATTCGTTACACAAACTATCAAATTAACAAAAATCACAACTTTTATTGCCTCGTGTCAAACATTGAACATGAAATGTGGGTGATTTTTACACAAATTGTATCTGCAGGTCCGCAAAAAAACTAAGCTTTCAAGATATTTAGTACAAACAACAACACAATAGAGATGGTATGTAAGCTTCTACAATGATATAAAGCCTGATGTAAATATAAATTTGATACTTCAGATTATTCTATCGAAAACATATTGTATATCGTTTACCATTGGTAAATAAAAAAAGTTTTAGGCATGTACAAAGATGAATCTTCTGAAAAAATTATTCTCTGTTAATTAGTTTAAAAGCAAAATCTTATTGCTAATTACTAGAGGAGGATAATGTAGTTATAAAAAATTAAAAGGTGTTAAATGGTTTTAAAAATTGCTTAAATAAAAATGAAAACATTAAAAAATACATTCCGCTAGCACACTTTAACTTCTTTATATGATTGGAGGCATGCTGGTTTATGCGTACAATAGAACATACATAAAGTTGTATTGGTATATAATTATCAAAACTGTCTGATCCAATCGTTCCATGATAAAATTTGATGTAAACGGTTATGATATAATGCAAATGCGGTCACCGCTGATGACCGAGGGTACCGTACCTACGCTCTACAGTTGCATTGCAACATCTTTGCATTATAAATCATAGATATTTACATCAATTGATAAACTTAAATTTTAAACTTAAAATTTATGTAAACGTCTATGATATTTTGAATTGTTAAACTTGAAAATTGAGATTGTATAGTTTTATATCATAATCGTTTATATCTAAATTTGTCAAAATCTATAAATTTGCTAAATTTTGCTTTTTTTTTTTGAACATGCTTGATCGATAAAAATTGTTGTAAACGTCTATGATTTATATAAAAACTGATGTAAACGTCTATGATTTATATAAAAATTGATATAGACGTCTATGATTTAGATAAAACCGACGTAAACGTCTATGATTTATATAAAAACTGATGTAAACGTCTATGATTTATAATGCAAATGCGGTGGGTGCCGTACCTGCGTGGAGCGCAGGTACGGTACCCACTGTCTTGTGCGGTGTCTCCGAAGGGGACACCGCCCATGACCGCATTTGCATTATAAATCATAGACGTTTACATCAGTTTTTATATAAATCATAGACGTTTACATCGGTTTTATCTAAATCATAGACGTCTATATCAATTTTTATATAAATCATAGACGTTTACATCAGTTTTTATATAAATCATAGACGTTTACAACAATTTTTATCGATCAAGCATGTTCAAAAAAAAAAGCAAAATTTAGCAAATTTATAGATTTTGACAAATTTAGATATAAACGATTATGATATAAAACTATACAATCTCAATTTTCAAGTTTAACAATTCAAAATATCATAGACGTTTACATAAATTTTAAGTTTAAAATTTAAGTTTATCAATTGATGTAAATATCTATGATTTATAATGCAAAGATGTTGCAATGCAACTGTAGAGCGTAGGTACGGTACCCTCGGTCATCAGCGGTGACCGCATTTGCATTATATCATAACCGTTTACATCAAATTTTATCATGGAACGATTGGATCAGACAGTTTTGATAATTATATACCAATACAACTTTATGTATGTTCTATTGTACGCATAAACCAGCATGCCTCCAATCATATAAAGAAGTTAAAGTGTGCTAGCGGAATGTATTTTTTAATGTTTTCATTTTTATTTAAGCAATTTTTAAAACCATTTAACACCTTTTAATTTTTTATAACTACATTATCCTCCTCTAGTAATTAGCAATAAGATTTTGCTTTTAAACTAATTAACAGAGAATAATTTTTTCAGAAGATTCATCTTTGTACATGCCTAAAACTTTTTTTATTTACCAATGGTAAACGATATACAATATGTTTTCGATAGAATAATCTGAAGTATCAAATTTATATTTACATCAGGCTTTATATCATTGTAGAAGCTTACATACCATCTCTATTGTGTTGTTGTTTGTACTAAATATCTTGAAAGCTTAGTTTTTTTGCGGACCTGCAGATACAATTTGTGTAAAAATCACCCACATTTCATGTTCAATGTTTGACACGAGGCAATAAAAGTTGTGATTTTTGTTAATTTGATAGTTTGTGTAACGAATCAGCATCATTTCGATTGACATGTTGATCAAAACTATTGCTGTATCGTTTTGAAAATAGAAATTATTTTTTAAAACGTCATCGTTCTTGATTTACTATGAGACTCTAAACTTTGCTGAAAAGTATATAAATAACATTGCTTTTTAATTTTCGTATTATTATTATTACTGTCTCGAAGAAGTGAGTTTTCATTTAGAATTTTAAAAACGGTGAGATTGATTTTTATATATTTTTTTAATTTAATTTTTAAAATTTTAGACAATTTAAGGATGTACGAGTATGATGATTTTATGGATTTTATGGATTTTTCGAAACCGTTTCGACGAACTATTCTTAAAAAGGACGGTACTATACTAGATTTCGCAACTGGTGAAGTTTTACGAGATGCAAATGGTGTTTGGAATGTAGTAGAAGCTGAAGAGGAGATCTTCGGTAAAAGATCGAAAAAGAAAAAATGAAAATTGTAAATAATAATAATAAAAATTATTGATTCATAGAAAGTATAATTTTCGGATTTTTTATTTTGACAAAATAGGCTAGGTTTTTCTGACAAAATAGGCTAAGACCGGTGAAAATCTTGTTAAAAACGACCTATTAAGCAAGAAAAGAGCTATTTTCCCACATAGTTTCGAATTTTTCGGACACAATAGGTTAAAACCGGTGAAAATCGGTGATTTTTAGGTTAAAACCGGTGATTTTTCTGACAAAATAGGGTAAAAATAATGAAGATCTTGTTAAAAACGTGTTAATATGCAAGAAAAGTGCCATTTTTCACATAATTTCTGGGTTTTTCTGTGTAAATCGACTAAAACCGGTAAAAATCTTGTTAAAAACGACCTAATTTGCAAGAAAAGAACCATTCCTCCCACATAATTTCGGATTTTTCTGACAAAATAGGCTAAAAATGATGAACATCTTGTTAAAAACGTGTTAATATGCAAGAAAAGTGCCATTTTTCCACATAATTTCTGTGTTTTTCTGATAAAATAGGCTAAAACCGATGAAAATCACATTTCTGACAACTATCACTGTAGAAAATAATTTTCATTTATTCGGTTACATAACAATATATGGCCGAGACATAGAGGAAAGTTTTGTTGTAAGAATTTAAATAAACAGGTACAAAAAACTGCATTTTATACATGTATACGTAAGACATTGTACAAGATTGTGCACGATTGCGTTCGATGATCTCGCAACAAATCATGGATTAAAGAAAAATCACCTAGTGGGTCGATGCATTATTGCTCATGAACAAGCTAAATTCGTCGTGGTGCGTCCGAAGATGAACATTTATGTATACGTAAGACATTGTGCACGATTGCGTTCGATGATCTCGCAACAAATCATGGATTAAAGGAAAATCACCTAGTGGGACGATGCATTATTGTTCATGAACAATCTAAAATCGTCGTGGGGTGTCCGAAGATGAACGTTTATGCAGTATTCTTAATTAACAAACAGCAATACAAATAATGTTAACAGCACGTTAAAGAAATTATATCTTCCATATATAACTTGAGGTAATTTAGTTTAAATTATATCCGTATACTAGTATTTCAAATAACCACAAGTAATGGAAAATATTTCGCAAAATACAAGCAGCTGCCAGCAGCAATTGATACATCCAAAATCATTGATGCTATCATCAATACATCAGATAATAAAATCAGGTGTCTCGATTGAGGATCTACCCGCAAGTCTCCATGCTAAAGTACTAGAGGAGTTCGAGCGTTCTGTTAAAGAACAGACATTGTTTTTTACATTGATGCGGAGGGCAGAGCGAAGGTGTCGGACATACGTCGCCTTGTGTGATGCCAATCTCGACATGATACTGAGTTTATGTAGAGGGTCTGTGGAAGAGGCCCTTTATTTCGTACGATATTGAAGGGATAACCCATGGTTGTTCCTATAAATGTAGTTCTCATGAACATATTTATTATTATAATAAATAAATAATCAATACATTTTTTAATTTGTATTTAATTTTATTTTTAAGTTTAATTTTTATATTAATATTTAATTTTAAGGTATAACAAAAAAAAAAATAAATAAATATTTTTTAAAAATAAACCCAATGTTTTCTTTTTCTTTTTGAGTTTGTGATTTTCTGTTTTGTTTTTTTTTTTCATTGATAGTAATTTGTATATTAGTTTGGGCTCCTCTATTGTTCGTCATTTATTAGTAAAAACTCAATGGTGGTCGCGGTGACGTGCGCCGTCGCATTTCGACGTCCGACGTCCGATTTTAGAAAGTTAATTTAGAATAATGCATAAACGTTCATCTTCGCACGTCCCACATCCGATTTTAGATTGTTCATGAACAATTAAGAATAATGCATAAACGTTCATCTTCGGACGTCCCACGATCGATTTTAGATTGTTCATGAACAATAATGCATCGTCCCGCACGTAGATCTTTCTTTTTATCAATCATTTGTTACGAGATCAGCGAACGCAATCGTACACAGTCTTGTACAATGTTTTACGTATATACATGTTTAAAATGCAATTTTTTGTACAAGTTTAATAGAGAAACAGTCTATTATGAAAAATGTTATAAACTTAGAATATCATAAAAACGTAAAATAAAATCTTAATCTATACATACTATGTATGTTATATTTTTTCAACTGAGTTAATTATTAAATTTTTTAAAAGTATGCGACAAAAAATTCTGCCATGCAATTGTGTATTTAAAAATGTGTATTATTTCACCTACATAATGACTTTTCTTATTGGTTATTCTTAATTCAGCCATTAAAACACTAACATAATTAGTACTAAAAGCGCACAATAACAACTAAGTTCTGTATATTATAGGATTACGTCTGAATTGCATACTATTTATCAGGTACACACTTTAGTTTATTATAGACATTATTTATTTAATAAGCTTTTCAGCATTTTCTTCATCCATCTTTGTTAAAAATGGTGAAAATCTGATTAAAAACGCATTAATATACAAGAAAAAGGTAATTTTAATTTTCTGATTAGGGCAGAGGTGAAGATTATAATGTTTTTAATTATGTTGTACTTGTAAAAGATGGCGTTGTACTTTATAAATTAAAACGGCTGAAATGTCCAAGAGTAACAATTAATTTTTATTATTCAAAACAAACTGATAACAAGAAAATATTACAATACCTATACGCAACAAAGTATGAAGTTAATTCATTGATATAGTCTTAAGAAAAAACTATCAAAACAATATAAATTATATTTCTAATGCAAAGTAATTAGTTTATACATGTCTATTTAAAATATTCATAACAAGCTGATAAGAAAATATAGTGAATGATCAATACTCAACAACAACAAAGTATTCAAAACATAATTTGGCTGTAACATATATTTATCTTAATTTATCATAAGATGATATTATTAGAAATTTAATTTAAATAGAGTTTATTAATCTGAATCGAGTCTTTAATATAGTTCTTTAAACATGTTTATTGTGTATAATAGATATTTTTCTACCACATGAGCTGTCATCAAGTACCCTCGTTTGACATCACCTCGAAGTAGCAGTTTTTATCGCATCCCTCGCAAATCACATCATATTCATATTTTGTATGATCATATTGGTCGAAATTTCCTGTCATTGTTTCAATTTTCACCCCAAACCCTCGAAACACCCATATCTGTATATATGTATATTCTATAGATACACTTTTATTCGTGCTAAATGTACTCTTGTAGATTCAGTGTAATTTCCAAAACTATATCGTTTTTAAGTTATATCAGAAATTGTAACTAAAAAATCTAGTATGATTATATTTATTCTGTATGATAGTGTCCAACTTTGTAATATATATTTGTTTGTTTGATCATTTATTTGTTTGTGTTTCATTCCATCCGATATTCATATACGAAAAACATAAACAACAAAAAATCTTCCTTCCGATATTCATCTTTGTGAGTGTGCAACATTATTTATTCTAATATCCATTTACAGCAACAACAGCACAAGAAATAATTCGCGTTTTTTATTTTTGTGTCGGAGTTATCTATATTATATCACTTCAGTTTTCATTCTCAGATTTGTTGTTGTTATATTTGTTTAGTAAAAACTCAATGGTGGTGGTGGTGACTTGCGCCGTCGTATTTCAACGTCCCGTGTCGCACGTCCGATTTTAGAAGGTTAATTAAGAATAATGCAACAAGAAAAATCATGACGTTTTGTTGTTGTTATTATTACAACTGCTGTGATAAGCGAGATGTACTTTTCCTTCTTCTAAATATTCTAAATAGAGATCATCGAACGCTATTGGTTAAACAACAGGTTGAATAAAAACGTATCTCAGCATGAGCTCAAAAAATCAACAAAAAACATAAACTATACATTTTTTGTAGAGATCATCGAACACAATAACAACAGGCTGAATAAAAACGTATCGCATTTGCTCAAAAAAAAAATCAACAAAACATAAACTATACATTTTTTGTTTTAGTAAAAAACTCAAAGGTGATGGCGGTGACGTGCGCTCCCCACGTCCGATTTTAGAATGTTAATTGTTAATAATGTATAAACGTTCATCTTCGGACGCCCCACGCCCCACGTCCGATTTTAGATTGTTCATGAACAATAATGCATCGTCATCCATTAATTGTTGCGAGATCGAACGCAACCATATACAGATTTGCATTTAAAATGCAATTTTTTTTGTATATAGTGATTAATTTACGTTCATCTTCCGACGCTCCCACGGCCTATTTTACGTTGTTCATGAACAAAATATTTTTTTTTAGAATCACTGGAGCGAATCGGTATTTTTTATTATTTATCAAAACAATATAAATTATATTTCTAATGCAAAATAATTAGTTTATGTATTTCCAATATTCATAACAAACTGATAAGAAAAATACAATACGCAACAACAACAAAGTACATAATTTATTGGTAACATATATTTCTCTTAATTTATCGATAAGAAGATTTGTATTCTAATACCAAATAGATAAAATTGTATGTATGCTTGCCTAAATTAAGGGGTATTTCATAACATATTAAAATTATTCTATTTATAAATTAATAATCAGCCATTTTTTTTATTTTTTATAAAGCGATAACAATTCTGTATTTACAACAGCGCTCATAGTCTAGTGGTTAAGACGGTTTACTTTAGATCTTATGGTCTCGAGTTCGATCCCCGTCCGAAACCAAGTTTTGTTAATGTAAAAAAAAATAATGCAGTGTTAAAAATGATAATGTAAAAATAATGCAGTTAAAAATGGAGTCTTAACTGTGCTATATCGACAAAACCGAAGTGAAAATATAACAGACAGAGAAAATAAATTCCCGGAAACAACAACATAGATAAGGAAAATAAACACACGCGTCGCCGTCCATCAAAGATCGTAAACAATAATCAAGGTCATGACCAATAATACAAATCGTCTACGATCATAACAAATAGTATTACGTCTCTACTCACGCGTCGCGTCCATCAAAGATCGTAAACAATAATCAAGGTCATGACCAATAATACAAATCCTCTACGATCATAACAAATAGTATTACGTCTCTACGATCATAACAATAGTCTATGTCTACGATCATAACAATAGTGTCGTCTCATAACAATATCAAGGTCGTCATCTACAACGTCGATTGAAAAACAATATAAACGTCCACGATCTAGGTCACGCTGCGATAATAAACAAGGTCGATTGAAAAAACAATATAAAACGTCCACGATCAAGGTCACGCTGCAATAAATAAACAAGGTCGATTGAAAAAACAATATAAACGTCCACGATCAAGGTCACGCTGCGATAAATAAACAAGGTCGATTGAAAAAACAACATAATCGTCTACGATCAAGGTCACAATAAGTAGGTCACGGTCGACCCAAGTGCCTTTGAAATTAGGTCGACTAAGGTGGCCCACTAACTACTTATGTTTACAAAATTTAAATATTTGAAGACGTTATAATACTAACTAAGCAATAAACAGTTTTTGCAGTTCATGCAGTCCAGATAATTAGTTCATTCGTTATAAAATCAGTCCATGATTTTGTTTCAAAACTTTCATATTCGTTAAATTTTAACATTTACATTTTTTTTTTAAATTAAACAAATGTTCAACATTTAAATTTATTAAACTTCCATTTCAAAATTTAACGAATTACACACACGAAATTAGATTTTCAAGATTTGGCTATTGAAATTGGATTCAAGGTTCATACAAGCTTCCTAAAAATCCACTTCGATTTTTAAATCACGATGTCGTTTTAAATATGACATTTTAGTATGTTCAAAAAATTTTATTATAGAAATTGAAGGCAAACCGAATTTAACATTTATTTTTAAATTTTAATTTTGGTTACAGTTTTAGAATGTTGACCTATTGGCGATCAGCTACAAATATTTTAGTACAGCACAGCATAATTACACTGAGTTTCTGCAATTGTCTCATTGCGATTAAGTTAAGGACATGCAACCATTATTGTGCCAGCGTTGATATTTTTTTGGCCTATGGAATTTTCGCAATATAAATAAATGTGGCGCCTGTGCCAAAGGTGGCAAGGGCGCCACATTTATTTATAATGCGGAAATTCCAACGGTGAAAAAAATATCAACGCTGGCACAGTGGTGGCCATTAAGTGCCTAAACTCAATCGATATGAGAAAATAACCGACAATACAAAAGCTTGGAAACAAAAGTTTCTTAGAAAAGTTGGCAATGGTTACAAAATTATTAAAGCTGGCGTAATGGTTGCTAACAAGATTAACCTTCACCTAATCGCCGTCTAGAAAATAGCCGTCCTTTAAACTACTTGCACAGAAGATTTTATATTCCACCAAAGTAATTTTACATATTAGAAAAGCCTGGGATGAGTATTTTGGTACCAACTGTATATTTTTTTGTAGACGAAAAAGTCTGGGATAGTATAAATGTTAAAAAATTCTGGGATGAAATTCAGTGAAAACTTCAAGGGGAATATTTCAAGGCACCCATTACAAGCTTGTTGTTGATTTTTTTGTAATTTCTTTATCGTTATGTACGATTAATTATTTGTACCACTGTATGCATAAAAAAAAACATGTGCATAAATGAATATGTACATTCTAAACAAATAAAAGATATTACAATTACGGTTTACTTTAGATCTTATGGTCTCGAGTTCGATCCCCGTCCGAAACCAAGTTTTGTTAATGTAAAAAAAAATAATGCAGTGTTAAAAATGATAATGTAAAAATAATGCAGTTAAAAATGGAGTCTTAACTGTGCTATATCGACAAAACCGAAGTGAAAATATAACAGACAGAGAAAATAAATTCCCGGAAACAACAACATAGATAAGGAAAATAAACACACGCGTCGCCGTCCATCAAAGATCGTAAACAATAATCAAGGTCATGACCAATAATACAAATCGTCTACGATCATAACAAATAGTATTACGTCTCTACTCACGCGTCGCGTCCATCAAAGATCGTAAACAATAATCAAGGTCATGACCAATAATACAAATCCTCTACGATCATAACAAATAGTATTACGTCTCTACGATCATAACAATAGTCTATGTCTACGATCATAACAATAGTGTCGTCTCATAACAATATCAAGGTCGTCATCTACAACGTCGATTGAAAAACAATATAAACGTCCACGATCTAGGTCACGCTGCGATAATAAACAAGGTCGATTGAAAAAACAATATAAAACGTCCACGATCAAGGTCACGCTGCAATAAATAAACAAGGTCGATTGAAAAAACAATATAAACGTCCACGATCAAGGTCACGCTGCGATAAATAAACAAGGTCGATTGAAAAAACAACATAATCGTCTACGATCAAGGTCACAATAAGTAGGTCACGGTCGACCCAAGTGCCTTTGAAATTAGGTCGACTAAGGTGGCCCACTAACTACTTATGTTTACAAAATTTAAATATTTGAAGACGTTATAATACTAACTAAGCAATAAACAGTTTTTGCAGTTCATGCAGTCCAGATAATTAGTTCATTCGTTATAAAATCAGTCCATGATTTTGTTTCAAAACTTTCATATTCGTTAAATTTTAACATTTACATTTTTTTTTTAAATTAAACAAATGTTCAACATTTAAATTTATTAAACTTCCATTTCAAAATTTAACGAATTACACACACGAAATTAGATTTTCAAGATTTGGCTATTGAAATTGGATTCAAGGTTCATACAAGCTTCCTAAAAATCCACTTCGATTTTTAAATCACGATGTCGTTTTAAATATGACATTTTAGTATGTTCAAAAAATTTTATTATAGAAATTGAAGGCAAACCGAATTTAACATTTATTTTTAAATTTTAATTTTGGTTACAGTTTTAGAATGTTGACCTATTGGCGATCAGCTACAAATATTTTAGTACAGCACAGCATAATTACACTGAGTTTCTGCAATTGTCTCATTGCGATTAAGTTAAGGACATGCAACCATTATTGTGCCAGCGTTGATATTTTTTTGGCCTATGGAATTTTCGCAATATAAATAAATGTGGCGCCTGTGCCAAAGGTGGCAAGGGCGCCACATTTATTTATAATGCGGAAATTCCAACGGTGAAAAAAATATCAACGCTGGCACAGTGGTGGCCATTAAGTGCCTAAACTCAATCGATATGAGAAAATAACCGACAATACAAAAGCTTGGAAACAAAAGTTTCTTAGAAAAGTTGGCAATGGTTACAAAATTATTAAAGCTGGCGTAATGGTTGCTAACAAGATTAACCTTCACCTAATCGCCGTCTAGAAAATAGCCGTCCTTTAAACTACTTGCACAGAAGATTTTATATTCCACCAAAGTAATTTTACATATTAGAAAAGCCTGGGATGAGTATTTTGGTACCAACTGTATATTTTTTTGTAGACGAAAAAGTCTGGGATAGTATAAATGTTAAAAAATTCTGGGATGAAATTCAGTGAAAACTTCAAGGGGAATATTTCAAGGCACCCATTACAAGCTTGTTGTTGATTTTTTTGTAATTTCTTTATCGTTATGTACGATTAATTATTTGTACCACTGTATGCATAAAAAAAAACATGTGCATAAATGAATATGTACATTCTAAACAAATAAAAGATATTACAATTACGGTTTACTTTAGATCTTATGGTCTCGAGTTCGATCCCCGTCCGAAACCAAGTTTTGTTAATGTAAAAAAAAATAATGCAGTGTTAAAAATGATAATGTAAAAATAATGCAGTTAAAAATGGAGTCTTAACTGTGCTATATCGACAAAACCGAAGTGAAAATATAACAGACAGAGAAAATAAATTCCCGGAAACAACAACATAGATAAGGAAAATAAACACACGCGTCGCCGTCCATCAAAGATCGTAAACAATAATCAAGGTCATGACCAATAATACAAATCGTCTACGATCATAACAAATAGTATTACGTCTCTACTCACGCGTCGCGTCCATCAAAGATCGTAAACAATAATCAAGGTCATGACCAATAATACAAATCCTCTACGATCATAACAAATAGTATTACGTCTCTACGATCATAACAATAGTCTATGTCTACGATCATAACAATAGTGTCGTCTCATAACAATATCAAGGTCGTCATCTACAACGTCGATTGAAAAACAATATAAACGTCCACGATCTAGGTCACGCTGCGATAATAAACAAGGTCGATTGAAAAAACAATATAAAACGTCCACGATCAAGGTCACGCTGCAATAAATAAACAAGGTCGATTGAAAAAACAATATAAACGTCCACGATCAAGGTCACGCTGCGATAAATAAACAAGGTCGATTGAAAAAACAACATAATCGTCTACGATCAAGGTCACAATAAGTAGGTCACGGTCGACCCAAGTGCCTTTGAAATTAGGTCGACTAAGGTGGCCCACTAACTACTTATGTTTACAAAATTTAAATATTTGAAGACGTTATAATACTAACTAAGCAATAAACAGTTTTTGCAGTTCATGCAGTCCAGATAATTAGTTCATTCGTTATAAAATCAGTCCATGATTTTGTTTCAAAACTTTCATATTCGTTAAATTTTAACATTTACATTTTTTTTTTAAATTAAACAAATGTTCAACATTTAAATTTATTAAACTTCCATTTCAAAATTTAACGAATTACACACACGAAATTAGATTTTCAAGATTTGGCTATTGAAATTGGATTCAAGGTTCATACAAGCTTCCTAAAAATCCACTTCGATTTTTAAATCACGATGTCGTTTTAAATATGACATTTTAGTATGTTCAAAAAATTTTATTATAGAAATTGAAGGCAAACCGAATTTAACATTTATTTTTAAATTTTAATTTTGGTTACAGTTTTAGAATGTTGACCTATTGGCGATCAGCTACAAATATTTTAGTACAGCACAGCATAATTACACTGAGTTTCTGCAATTGTCTCATTGCGATTAAGTTAAGGACATGCAACCATTATTGTGCCAGCGTTGATATTTTTTTGGCCTATGGAATTTTCGCAATATAAATAAATGTGGCGCCTGTGCCAAAGGTGGCAAGGGCGCCACATTTATTTATAATGCGGAAATTCCAACGGTGAAAAAAATATCAACGCTGGCACAGTGGTGGCCATTAAGTGCCTAAACTCAATCGATATGAGAAAATAACCGACAATACAAAAGCTTGGAAACAAAAGTTTCTTAGAAAAGTTGGCAATGGTTACAAAATTATTAAAGCTGGCGTAATGGTTGCTAACAAGATTAACCTTCACCTAATCGCCGTCTAGAAAATAGCCGTCCTTTAAACTACTTGCACAGAAGATTTTATATTCCACCAAAGTAATTTTACATATTAGAAAAGCCTGGGATGAGTATTTTGGTACCAACTGTATATTTTTTTGTAGACGAAAAAGTCTGGGATAGTATAAATGTTAAAAAATTCTGGGATGAAATTCAGTGAAAACTTCAAGGGGAATATTTCAAGGCACCCATTACAAGCTTGTTGTTGATTTTTTTGTAATTTCTTTATCGTTATGTACGATTAATTATTTGTACCACTGTATGCATAAAAAAAAACATGTGCATAAATGAATATGTACATTCTAAACAAATAAAAGATATTACAATTACGGTTTACTTTAGATCTTATGGTCTCGAGTTCGATCCCCGTCCGAAACCAAGTTTTGTTAATGTAAAAAAAAATAATGCAGTGTTAAAAATGATAATGTAAAAATAATGCAGTTAAAAATGGAGTCTTAACTGTGCTATATCGACAAAACCGAAGTGAAAATATAACAGACAGAGAAAATAAATTCCCGGAAACAACAACATAGATAAGGAAAATAAACACACGCGTCGCCGTCCATCAAAGATCGTAAACAATAATCAAGGTCATGACCAATAATACAAATCGTCTACGATCATAACAAATAGTATTACGTCTCTACTCACGCGTCGCGTCCATCAAAGATCGTAAACAATAATCAAGGTCATGACCAATAATACAAATCCTCTACGATCATAACAAATAGTATTACGTCTCTACGATCATAACAATAGTCTATGTCTACGATCATAACAATAGTGTCGTCTCATAACAATATCAAGGTCGTCATCTACAACGTCGATTGAAAAACAATATAAACGTCCACGATCTAGGTCACGCTGCGATAATAAACAAGGTCGATTGAAAAAACAATATAAAACGTCCACGATCAAGGTCACGCTGCAATAAATAAACAAGGTCGATTGAAAAAACAATATAAACGTCCACGATCAAGGTCACGCTGCGATAAATAAACAAGGTCGATTGAAAAAACAACATAATCGTCTACGATCAAGGTCACAATAAGTAGGTCACGGTCGACCCAAGTGCCTTTGAAATTAGGTCGACTAAGGTGGCCCACTAACTACTTATGTTTACAAAATTTAAATATTTGAAGACGTTATAATACTAACTAAGCAATAAACAGTTTTTGCAGTTCATGCAGTCCAGATAATTAGTTCATTCGTTATAAAATCAGTCCATGATTTTGTTTCAAAACTTTCATATTCGTTAAATTTTAACATTTACATTTTTTTTTTAAATTAAACAAATGTTCAACATTTAAATTTATTAAACTTCCATTTCAAAATTTAACGAATTACACACACGAAATTAGATTTTCAAGATTTGGCTATTGAAATTGGATTCAAGGTTCATACAAGCTTCCTAAAAATCCACTTCGATTTTTAAATCACGATGTCGTTTTAAATATGACATTTTAGTATGTTCAAAAAATTTTATTATAGAAATTGAAGGCAAACCGAATTTAACATTTATTTTTAAATTTTAATTTTGGTTACAGTTTTAGAATGTTGACCTATTGGCGATCAGCTACAAATATTTTAGTACAGCACAGCATAATTACACTGAGTTTCTGCAATTGTCTCATTGCGATTAAGTTAAGGACATGCAACCATTATTGTGCCAGCGTTGATATTTTTTTGGCCTATGGAATTTTCGCAATATAAATAAATGTGGCGCCTGTGCCAAAGGTGGCAAGGGCGCCACATTTATTTATAATGCGGAAATTCCAACGGTGAAAAAAATATCAACGCTGGCACAGTGGTGGCCATTAAGTGCCTAAACTCAATCGATATGAGAAAATAACCGACAATACAAAAGCTTGGAAACAAAAGTTTCTTAGAAAAGTTGGCAATGGTTACAAAATTATTAAAGCTGGCGTAATGGTTGCTAACAAGATTAACCTTCACCTAATCGCCGTCTAGAAAATAGCCGTCCTTTAAACTACTTGCACAGAAGATTTTATATTCCACCAAAGTAATTTTACATATTAGAAAAGCCTGGGATGAGTATTTTGGTACCAACTGTATATTTTTTTGTAGACGAAAAAGTCTGGGATAGTATAAATGTTAAAAAATTCTGGGATGAAATTCAGTGAAAACTTCAAGGGGAATATTTCAAGGCACCCATTACAAGCTTGTTGTTGATTTTTTTGTAATTTCTTTATCGTTATGTACGATTAATTATTTGTACCACTGTATGCATAAAAAAAAACATGTGCATAAATGAATATGTACATTCTAAACAAATAAAAGATATTACAATTAGTATAGTTTATAGTTGACGTTTTACATATTATTATTAATGATTTAAATATTTAGTCGACGTAGATTATAGAGAACAAATGTACAGTATCCAACCAGAAATATAATAAATCGACCCGTCATATTCAGGCGCATACTAATTTCGAAATTAATGACTATATTTGTATATGTACATATATAGAAGCATATACAATACGAATAACATGATGGATTGTATGGTTATCATATGCTTATACTATATATAGAAGTAAACTGATTTACCAAAGACAAAATCATAACGGATGGCTTTCGACCACCCCCCTATGTATATGTATATTAGATCGTTATCGTTGCAAATTCATTAAATAAATTGCATCTAATTTTTCAAATTCACTCGCCTAAATTATCCAAAGTGATTATCTCAAAACCGAATATGTGCATGTCACATTTTATCGGTGTCATTATAACCCCGCGTGTACATATATAGGAACATAATTTAAACTCTAAAAAGGTGTTTTAATTCCGTACGTTCTTCCTGGATTCTCTCTATGCATATAGCATATATATGGTGTACATATGTATGTATGTACACAATACAATAAACATTGATATTTTAATCGCGTGTTCTAATCATCATGGCAGCGAATAGTTTTTTTAGTTTTTGTTATACATTTATATCAAACTTAAATATACATTTTCATTCCACCCTCACCTCATTACCTAACTATATATATATATATATATATATATATATATATATATATATATATATATATATATATATATATATATATATATATATATATATATATATATATATACATTTATATAAAGTTCACGAACATAGAAAATTGGTGCGGTGTATAAAAATATAACGATATTTTGAAAAGATCTTCCTTGAGACGTTACGACATATACTTGCACATTATAATATTTAAACCGACTTTACATTTTGGGCAACCCAATAAAAGCGTTTTTGTTGTACAAAATGTATATCTACAACACGAAATTGCAATTTTTTTTTTTAAATATGTAATATGTATTGCATTTTGGAGGTAGACCATAAAACAAATAGAGACTTTACAGAAACCTAATTTGATAACAACACTACTCATCCACCTATACACCTAGGCTATTATATCCATATACGAGTATATATGTACATATGTATAGTCGTATATATAGGAATGAACAAATTTCTGTTTATCGGATTGTTGTTGGTGTTGGCTTGTATGAAATGTTTTAAATGTCTGGCCTGTGGAATAAAAATTAGCTGCAATATAAAAGGTGAAATTGTAACAAATAGTTATGATTACGGGTTATGTACATATAATGTATGTTGTATGCGGGAGGGAATTTAATGTGAGGTAGGTTAAGTTGGATACAAAACAAACGATTCTCCTGCACAGCTCTATATATTCAAACTAATTTATATATGCGTTTATTTTAACATGGTTTCCGGCATCACCTGATGACCGGATTAACAAAGTTATAAGTATAGCAATAACTTCATATTTATAGATCTATATATAGGAACAATTATAAAAAATTGTGGTCATACCACGACATAAAAAGGGAGATACACTTAGTTTGGTAAACTATCTACCAATTTCTCTGCTTTCCGTTTTCTCTAAACTATTTGAAAAAATAATTAAGAAAAGATTGCTTTCCTTTTTGGCAAAATTCAATTTTTTTTTTCAAATAGCCAATTTGGTTTCAGAGTTGGTAAAAGTACTGAAGATGCTCTGCTAGAGCTCACAAACAAAATTATATTTTGTTTAAATAACGATGAATCTGCTGCAGTAAATTTTATAGATGTTACAAAAGCGTTCGACACTGTTGATCACAATTTATTATTATTGAAGCGAGAAAAAGCAGGGATACGCGGCATTGCAAACGAATGGTTTCTGGTTTCTTACCTCTCTGATAGACAGCAGGCGGTATAAATTGGGAATTGTATTGGTGAATTTAGAAAAGTTGAAGTGTGGAGTGCCACACGGATCAGGAATTTACTATTCCAATTTGAAGGCCCTAATTGTTGCACACAATTTTATAATGAGAACGATATGTTGCAAACCACGATTAACTTCTACCCTACCTTTATTTAGAAATTTAAACATTCTTCCGTTAAGACATTTATACGTTTATACAATTTTAAAAATTTTCTTTTTACGTAGTGGCCATTACGTAATGCAAACCACGTTAATTGCCCACCACCAAGAAAGGAGCATTTTAAACATTTTTTTAGCTCTGTGGCATCTAAATTGTTACAATAAATAAATAAAAAAATCAATTGATGCCATTTGCTGTAATTATTTATTTATTATATATTAAAAATAAAATATACTTCTACAAGATTTCAATATTAAAATATAAATAAGTGAAATACCTTAATTTGACATGCACATGTCGTTTGAGCTCGTTATCTGAACTGGAAACTAAACATAGGTAAGTAGAAATTGGTCGTTGCCTTGTCTTTTAGATTTTCCATATAATTTCTGTTGTATCGTAATGTACGATATACGAGTTGGAATTTTAATTTAATTTCAATTAAAGTATTTGACAAGAATAAAAAAAAATCAAATATTGATCTAATTTTTGTCCGTAGTGTTCGAATTAAAAAAACTGAACATTAATTTATTTATCCACTTAAATATATGGGTCCATGAACTTTTAAATAATTTTATGATATACTTTTTAAACCTTTTGGGCTCATACACGTTTCCAAGTGGACATATAAATACAACATAAAGTCAATATAATATTATTTTATCTATTCATTCAATCTTTCTAGAATTAGAATTTTTCTCCAAAATCCTATAACTTCCTTTCGCATATATTTACCATATTCGTATATCTAAACCTCATCCACCCGCACATCATATATTTCCATATTACAACATAATAATTTTTTTTTGCTATATGCATACTAAAAATCATGTTCTTGTTATGTTCTACGGTTGATTAAAAAAAAAAAAAAACATAAAAAAGGGCAACATAAATTTGCTTTACATACATACAACACAACATCATAAACAACAACAAAATTATTATAAAAAACATTATTAATCAAACATTTATAATATATTTTTTTGGTTATTTAACATATTTTACATAAATGTTTATATGTTCTCCTATATGTTCAACATACATATGTATCTAGAATATTATGTAACATTTTAAATACAGGAAGTACTTATACAAAAAATTATACATAAAATACAAAAACAAAATATCATAGAGAGAGTAGAGCTTTTTTTTTTTTATCCATTTTCTATATTTTATGAGTTCAATTAGAATTTTTTTGTTTGTTTTTTTTTTCACTTTTTGTGCTTCGTTACTTTTAGGAAGCACAAAAGCTTTAAATTATAGATTAATGGAAAAATTTATGGATGTTTCGAAAAAAAAAAGTTTGGTTTGTGTTTGTATGAATTTCTGATGGATTAAGGTGTACATTATATATAGAAAGGATTGAGTGATGGAAAGTTTGAAATACCGAGAAACAAACTTTTCTAGAATCATGTTTCCTATGTAGAACATTGATTTCTTTTATTTTCCAGATTCAAATCTACAATATTATCATCGTACACTCTTCAGTGGAGTGCGGAATCTGCTTCTAACTTGGAAGCTGTTAGTGTTGATGGAGAATCTTGGAAAAGAGGCGGATTGGCAGAGATAGTCAAAGGAGAACCAGATGGTAGAAAAGACGGAGAATACTGACTGCCAGAAGGCGTTAAAGTGTCGTCTATAAAGACACCTGGAAAAGTATAAGTGTGGCACTCATCTCCAGAGAACTCCCCAGAATAACGCTTACCCCAGAAAAGATGGTCAAAATTGGACCAGCCATCTTTGAAAAAATTGAGGAACAAAGGCAAAGCACAGTAAAGAAGGGAAATCTTCGTTTTGGTAAACTATAGTGATAGGCTTCTTCCCGAAAATTGCGGAGACAGAAGGGCAGCGTATTCTTAATATAATACAGGCGCAGAACCCCAGCCTAAATATAAAGAACTGAAAACCAGCCGAGAAAACAAGGGAGTAAGCTGGACAGATAAGGGGTAAGCCCTACTAAGGTTAGGAAGACGTATATGTGAACTCAATACCAAAAATGCTAAGCTAAACTTTATGATAAAAGAAGACTACCAAATCCTACGGCCACCATTATAATTAACAACATGGTATTAATAACATTTGCCCTTGGTGGTACGGAGCAGGTTCTTTCCAACAATGTGAAAGATCACGTAAAGTAATACGAGGATAGCGCAAGACATTTATCATCGGGTGCGAAGCAAACGTTCACAAAGACATTTCTTATAATTGTTGACAATGTTTACAAAAATAATAAACCATTTTTATCAGATAATTAATTATATTAGTAATGAACAGTTAATAGCTTGTATTCGAAAGTGGAACATGTAATGGAAAGTTAGACTTTTATTGCTCATTTAATTGCTCAGACAGCAATCCAATATGAGTCAAATGTGTATTATGAACACATATAAATAAAAGTAACCTTACATATATAGGTGAGCTGAGATAATAAAATACATAATCTAGTTCTTATATTGTCTTATCGACGATTTTAATTGACGTGGTCGCACTATCTTTATTATAATTTCTTTTATTTTTCAGATTCAAATCTACAATATCATCTTCGTATACTCTTCAGTGCAGTGCGGACACTGCCTCTAATTTGGAAGCTATTATAGTACTGATGGAGAATCTAATGTCACAGGTTCACACAAGATTGGAATGCTTGACGAAAATGCGGTATAGGAAGCAGGCACAAGTAAAATCAAAATCATAACAGGAAACTGTACATAAACTTGGAAAAAGGGCGGACTGGCACAGATATCCGAGTAGAAGGAAAACCAGATGGTAGAAAAGACGAAGAATACTTCAAGGCGGAGATTACACCCGGTATCAGCGGGGCTGCCAGAAGGTGTTAAAGTGTCATCTATATAACGACACCTGGAAAGGTATGAGGGTGGCAGTCATGTCCAGAGAATTTCCCAGAATACCACTTACCCTACTTGAGGAACAAAGGCAAGGCACGATCAAGCCAAAGTTCCCAAATTCTACCTATAAGGCAAGATACAAGTTAGTCTTGTGAATGAATAAGGTGACCACGAAATGGCAAATGAAGATCGGTAAGGATCTTAAACTTTGGGAAGATGCCAAACTGTGGCCAGTAAAGCTGGAAAATCGTCTTGTTGGTAAAATAGTGGTAGCCTACATCCTGAATTTTGCGGAGATAGAAACGCAGCCTAACCTTCATATAATAGAAAATCAGAACCCCAGCTTAAATATAAAGAACTGAAAAACGGCCGAGGAAAACAAGGGAATAAGCTGGGCGATGAAGAGCTTTGGTTACTTCAACAGTGAGCCTGTTACAAGAGCCCTACAAGGTTATTGAAACTCGTATATGTGAACTAAATACCAAAAATGCTAAGCTATACTTAATGATAAGAAAGGCTACCAAATCCTAGGGCAACCATTATAATATTAACAACACCGTGTACTCCCCCGTGGGGAGTTGGGCACAAGTGGAGGAAACATAGTGGTATTAATAAACTCAGCCCCTGGTGGTATGGAGCAGGTCCCTTCCAACAATGTAAATGATCTTCAAAAGTAATACGAGGATATCGCAAGACACCTGTTCATCGGGTGCGATGCAAACGTTCGCGATGCAAACGTTCACAATATACATATTTTGGGAAAGCATAAGTATATAGCTGTTTACTTAATTTCCGAAGTTAATTTATTTTTTGTTGTTATTAATTTATTATTGATTTATATTTATTGATTTAATTTTAGAACAGTTTTTATTAACTAAAATATTTCAAAGTATATTTTTAAGTTGGTACACCACTTAATGACGTAGTTGAAATCATAAAAGCAAGTCAATCTAATTTTTAGTTTACTGATTTCCATTGTTTCACAATTTGTTGAAGCATTTGATACCTTGCTAACCTGTTCCATTTTAATTCGGCAACATTAAGATCGAGTAATGCAATCAAAGGAGTTTCGATTAAACAATGTCCGGGAGTTAAGTTTTTTTAAACAGTTTTAAAGGCCATTACTGGCCCCTTACCATATGGTGGCTCTCCTTTCAGAGATCGCTGCACAATTCGTTCCGGATCAGCACGCAGAACGTGACCGAGCCAGCGTACTCGAGATCTTACTTCATGTACAATATCTTCATCAGATCTCTGATCTCGAAATTGTACAGAGCTCAGTATGTACCATCTATTTCTCGTTTTGGGCCATTAATCACACGCATGACTCTTCTCTCAAATGTCAAACTTTCACATCCAAACATAACAACGGGCCTGATCAACGCTTTGTAAAGCTTCAGCTTCACGGCACTTGATAAGTGTTTAGATATTAGCATCGCCCTTAGAGGGAATAAGAGCGGTCATGTTCAAAGGCTTGTTTAACATGTGTATATAAATTCCTCTATCTGGACGATTAAAGTACTATATTCGTCGAAAAATGCGTTTCAGCAACTCGACGTAAGTGGAATGGCGAATCATTTAATACTGTGATTGCGACAATGTTTTATTGTTTCATTTTGACAAACCTGTGAAAAAAAATATCTTCAAAAATTCTTCGGTTGTTTTTGATGTTTTACCTTTGATCGAACTACATATATATTTTATTAAAAAGGGTCCACAAAGATCAATGCCCACAAACGAAAATTACTTTGTTGCTTCTATCCTATATCGTGTTAGATCGAACATGGGCACATCGAACACAATTATTATATATTTCCTTACAAACGTTTCGATCATCAATAATCCAATACTTTAATCTGAGTGAGGGTTTTATAGAAGTGCTTGAGGGGCAGCATATAATAAAATTGCGTGTGTTTAACCAACTATTAAAGCAGTGAAATCATGTTTTGATGGAAGTAAACTTGAACGTTTTTGATCTTCTATCATATCTGTATTTTTCAAGCGACAACAAAGGTGGAAGGTATAACTTAATGAACTTTTGTTACTTACAAAATTGTTGTTTCGTAGGGACATACCCTCTTTAGCGGATTCTTGACACTGCACGGTTTTGAAAGCAGTCGCAGTTTCGTTCGAGTTTAATTCTCCAGATCCATCGATAATTATTTATCAATTTGCAATTATTTTGATATATCGTTACTTAAATATTTTGGACCGTTCAACCAAACAGTGGTATTTACAAAATGAATAGGGTGATACATAATCAGCCGGATTTAAGTACATGAAATTAAGAATTGACATAAGTTAATGACTAATTTGAGGTAGAAGGGGGCAGCGCTATATTCCAACCGGAGAATCGTTTGTTTTTTTAAAGGAACAACTGATTTAGAGCACACTAAACTATCGTGATTGTTTTCGATATGATCAATCGTTCTGATCTAAAATACGCATCCAAAACCTGATTCACTCGCATCTCCAAATCCGTGAAGTTCATAATGGTATGTTATGTTGATGGTATATGAGGGATCACAAATTTAAATTTGTTTTAGTTGAAGGTTGAACTAATTGTTCTTAAAATTCTGACCTTTATAAGAAATGTGTCCGCAGATATTGACTGTATTCGTCGTCCACAAAAGTCAGATTATCAGTTGTACAAGCCCAAATATTCGAAACGAATTTTCTGAGTTCGAGGCCACCGCGCTTTAATTAATAACTCAATTAAATTGTCTTGATTCAAATATAAGGAGCACTTACAGTTCCGTATATAACAGTGCGATGTTTGTAACATTGACAAGGTTCAAAGTGAGGCAGACGGATTTAGTACCGATGCAGGGTGGATAATCCACTCCAATATTCTGTTTTCAGATGAAATCAGAATCAAATTATGAAACCCTAATGAACTAGACATACCATTTGACTGACCAATTCCTTTGATGCGGTTGTGTGCATTACCTTGTTTTCGATCCATCAAACTCGTCAAACTCTGTAGCATCACCCTGTATAGTTGTTAAACTCCTTGTTTCACCGTTGATATGGTTGCGACTGAAATTGTAGTAGTGATTCTTCAATTTCTCGGGCATGGTAACTCAGAGTAATAAACATATATGTATGTAGGAACGAATCATATGTTTTAGAATCAAATTCGGCTTCTCTTATTAAATCGACAATTATATACTACATTGTGGTTGTTTGTTTTGATCAAACCTGTTCATGCTGGTACTGGCAACGATTTAAATTTACAGCATTCCAAAATTTGGTCAAGAATTCCCTTCACAGTAGCAATTAATCTGGACGCTTGACTTTTATGACTAAGATTTATACCTTCTAATTATTATGCACGGCTCGCCAAAAATCATAAAATGTTTCAATTAATTGTTTCGATGTGTCATCTAAACTGTTAAGTAAAATGTGCAGCGACCATAAGCAGCGGTATTTCCCAATGTTTTTAATCCTCGTGTAACCTCTACATTAGATGAATAAATAAATTGGCTATCAATCTTTTCCTTTTTTAATGTTTCTGGAACGCAAGTCGGCGAAGCTTTACCACTTCCGATAGTGTTTCGGAATACTATAGGTATGTTTAACGTGCGTGATGAATTAAAAATACTGTCATTCTATTAAATGCTATAGATGATAACGTTTGAACGGATAATCAAATGTTGAGCTTGGTCACCACTCAACAGTAATGTCAGCAATCAGTAAATCTTTCGAGCGCCGTGTGGGTTTCTTATCGAGCTTCCACTTAACTTGAGTTCTCGGACAATATGGTAGAATATTTTTTCAATATAGGAGTAAGTATGCTGTTTATTATGATTCTGCATGATGTAAAAACTAGGTTTAAAATGCGTCCACTATATAATCAGGGATATGCGCGGTAGACTACGCCAAGTCATCTACGCGGTTGTCGACACGTAAAGTATTACTTACTGACTTAGTTTTTGTGTTTAATAAAAAGATGACTTAAATTAAGCTATATGTATGAAAAAAAATTTGATATGTACATCACATGACTTAATCACACACACACGTGACTCCAAAGAGTACTGCTTACTGTGCCAGTTAATTTTTCGAAGCTCATCAAATATCTCAGGGATATCAGGAGATAATATACTCACTGACAAATTCGAATTTATTAGAGCCCTCAAATTTCTAAATCCACCTGAAATGTAAATTTCTAAACATAATCCAAATTGAAAATCCATCATCCATCATTTGTGGTCCAGGTGATTTTTGACCAAACTTTGTATCCTCTAATCCAATTTACAAAACTCCACGAATACTTGTGACATAAAATCCAAAGTAAAAATTTTTTTTTTGAAGAATTAGCATACAATAAACATTTGAAGCAAAAAATTCGTGGAGATTTGTAGATTAGAGGAAAGAAAGTTCTGGATAAAATCGCTTGGACCATAGATGCTGGATAATGGGTCAACATTTTGATTACATCATGTGATATATCAAATGAAACGTATTTTTATAAGCAATATAGTGGGACACATTTTTTTGATCAATTATAAAAATTATTAATTATATTTTCATTTGAAATAAGATTTTAACGAGATAATATAAATTGATTTTGACCTAAATAAATTGTACATTCACATGATTTTTTTAAACTTCAAATTCACAATTCAAAAAGATTAATTTTCTCTTGAAAATTTTAAAATATTTGGTGAGCAACGAAAAATTATCCTCCGTCTAGACACGTTTGTGTGATAAAGTATTCAGAATTTTTAATTTCGATTGTTGGAGTTGTCAGGCATATTTATCGACAACCACAAACAGCTACGGCTAGACTGGTACGAACGAGTTATACTGATTGACTTATTTTGGCTAATCCATTTTGAGTTCTCATTTATAAATTTATCGTCAAAAATAAACTTTATTATACCCGGCATAACTTTTATGAAAGAATTATTGGCAATAAATACATTATAGCCAATAAATTCACAAATGCATCACAATAGATTTCCATCGAGTTTCACAAGCTGA
Organism: Tipula unca; assembly: GCA_951394425.1. Taxonomy (NCBI): domain Eukaryota; kingdom Metazoa; phylum Arthropoda; class Insecta; order Diptera; family Tipulidae; genus Tipula; species Tipula unca. Next base: position 35,619,919 of record OX596381.1, read on the forward strand.
ATAAATTGCATGTAGTTACCTCCTATTTAATGTAAATAATGGTATTTTGAAAATCACCATAGTTGATTATTTTTAGAAAATTGTTGTCGCAAATTGTGTGCGAAGAAATCTCGAGAAATTAGTCATTTAAACTCATTTGCGTTTAACATCACATGAGTTAATGAAACTAAAATCCAATCTGAGAAATCGGTGTAGATGATGGCAAATCGAAAAATTCGATCTAATCAATCTGATAAAGAACTAACGAATAGGAAACAAACTGATTCTTATTTGTTGTAAATATATTTTCCGCCACTAAAAATACATGTTCGGTGACTATTGATGTATGATTTTTTATAAGCAGCACCTCTAAATTGTCCAACATGTGATTTCGTGCGGACAACCATTATTTGGGTTTGAAAAATTTAAATGCTCTCTCAACATTTAAATTTTATATTCAAAGTTCGAATGATGGTATCCAAACACCGCATCAGAAAATTTTGTGTTATCCATAGGCATTCCCTTATTACTTTGACTCGGATATAAACGTATTAAAAGCTGTTCAGACAGATCTTTCGTGGTAACTTTGTATGAATAATTTAAAAGCACGTTTCGGAATTATAGCCGGGTATTCGAGTACTCGAAAAACCAGAAAAATATTCGGGTACCCGGGTATTACATACCCGACAATTCGCGCCTTACGTGGGATTTTAATGAAAGGCAGCATTTCCAGATATAGCACTCGGAAAGTTTTGGAGCTTGTTGATATTTTTACTTTTTCCAATATTATTCGGAAATCCGAAATATTTATAATTGTTGGACGTGAATTTTATATCCCATAAAAGTATCAAATTCACTCTACAAAAATTGGATTACAGTAGTTTTGAACCAGTTCAACAAATCACCATTCTTGAGGTTGTTGACGTTGTCTACATTGTTGTCATTGTCGACGAGTTGTCACGACGTTGAAATTAATAGATGACGCGTAAATGCCCATCCCTGTATATAACACATAGTTGCAAAGGTTATCCACCGTTCAACTAATGAATCGTCGTCTATCCATCACCAAGATATTTTTGAACACCAGGTCATTATTAGCAAATTCAATAAATCCTTGGTATAAACATCAACAATTGTTCCATAATGTATATACAACAAATATGCAATTTGACCTTGGCAATATCTGGTTTTCAGTTTTTTAGATGGGTAACAAACCGTCTCAAATGTTATGATCAGTTTAGCCGTATATGACTAAATGCGCTTATTATATAGCAAACTACTTACCCCACAAAAATATTAAACTTCCCATTACCCCAGTCTCTGTATACATATATACTTCCAATATTTCTCCTTTAAATTGATTTGTTATACCTTTCAAGAACCGCTCATCCCCTTAAAATTTCACTCAAACGGAATTATAGCTAATTATTTACATGTCATGCGCGCCAATTCCGGATAAAAACCGAACATTTTCCTTTTAACATACATGAGTTGAACCATGTAATGGGAAAATTTCAATACTTCGCAGGCGAAAAGTTACACATATACACGAACCAAAATTGAAAATCTCCGAGAAAAACCAAATTCAGGTAGGTTTCGTATATTCTATAAATTTGTATCTCGAAATAATTTTGACTTTTTAACAACACCAAACCAAAAGTATAAACATATTTTTCAGTTTAAATCGCAAAGAAGATTTTCTTGGAAAATTCGTATATAAGACGACGACGAAACATAAAATACAAATTCACATCGAGAACGTATTTTTTTTTTTTTTTGTTGGAAATCTAAACGTAATCACGAAAAACCGTTGAGCGGGGAAATAATTTGATTATTTTGTATGCGGGTCGGTGTGCGATGGACATGGAAATTCGAAAAAAGCTCTTTCATTGCTCGTCGCACGAAAACATTTTAGTTTATTAGAAATTGTTCATGGGCATGGAACAACATTTTTCGCGTGTTCTTCCTCTATATAGGTGGTGCGATCTACGATTTTTTATACATTACGTTGGTGTGGCGTATCGTTTCGTAATATTTTGTGTTTGATTTTTTGTGCGATTTTTAAAAACATTTTTTTTTGTATAGATTCTGCGTTTGGCTCTTATATTTATAAGAAATTGAAAATATTTTTTTTTTTGGGTTTTCGGTCTGTACGTGAATTTATTAATTAAATTATTGATTTATTTAAATTCGTTGCTGTATCCGCGTGCTCTTATGTATTGGTGCGGATGGCGTTTATTTTTCTTATTTTTAATGTGTATTCTAATATTTTTATGATTGACAAGTTGAGATAATGCTGAAGATTTATAGATTTAAAAATTCGATTTTGCCGAAAAAAAAACAAAACGTTTTGTTGGATTTGGTTGGTATATACTCGTACATAGGGATGGGGAATAAAAATGTTAAATTAAATTAAAAAGTATTTTAAATAATTAAATTTAATTATAGATTATGGAATATGTGATATTAGATAAATAAAACATATATAAATCAAAATTAGAATTATGCACCACAACAACAACACCACCAACATTTATTTAATGTTTTGTATAACATATATGGAATATAATTATAATGGTTTAGAATTTAGAATTTATAGTATGTAGTTCTTTTGATCGACATGATAATGATTGAGTATTTTTTGTAATGTACATACATATAACGAATATGGAGTGCCCATCAATGTATTTTATTTCATAAACATTCGATTCGAGTGAACGCGAGTATACGAACCAAAGGGATATGTAATTATGTGTAGTCTAAATTAAATTGTATGTACACACATACTATATATACATATACATATATGTATAGTTGAGTAGATGAATAATCGATTTTCTAGGGTATATACATAATACATTATACAGGGATATGAAATGTAAATGCGTTCATAATGTTAAATCGGTGGTGTTCGATGGGTGATGCTTTCAAAATAAATTGGATATTATGTTTATGTTCATAGAATATGATTTGATTGAATATTGGATTTTGTATTTTATTATTTACATGCGAAGTGGTATATTTTGGCATGCGATTATTATGTAATTCGTTTCAATTTAATATATGTACAAAAATAATTTAATATATTATTGAAATGCACTCTAAATTGCAATAAATTAAAGTGATTAGTTTTTATTTTTAGAAACAGCGATAATAACTCAACTTAATAGTATTTGTATACTCGTAATATTTCCACACTAAAACGGAAGTTGGCAATTTGAAAGAATCAGAATGGAAGTTTGGTTCTATTCAGGAATGTGGCTTAATCGAAAAGCCATGATTTGCTTGTTGAAGGTCGCAAGCTAACTTTCTTCTAACACTTATAGCTCCGCACACTCTAAATATCCAAATAATACTGGGATAACGTTTTAATTTTAGTGTGGTGTGATTCCTTTGCGAAGAAGTGCCTAACAAATTTAAAACACATTACAATTTTTAAAATTATGAGTTGTCGAATAGACGATAATGTGTTCCAAACACTCTATTGATAAGATAATGTCTGTCGATTCAATACTTTTGACTGGCTCAGATGCAATAGCCAATGAGATTGGTAAATATTACTCTCAAATTGTATTGGATTTAAGAGCATCTAATAATTTTGTGTCTCCATATGACTCATGCTGTTCTAATGATTTTGCTGATAGTTTTTTTGTTAATCTTGTCGATGACACCGAAATTATTAGTGTAATTAATAATTTGAAGAGTAGTAGTAGTGTTGATGTTTTGGGTCTTACTTCCAATATGATAAAATCTTCCGTTAATGTTATAACTCCCATTTTAGTGAAGTTCTATAATCCGTATTTTGTTAATGGTAGTGTGCCAGATGCTCTAAAAGGAGCAATTATTATACCGTTACATAAAAAGGGCAAAAAAACAATTATCGATAACTTTCGTCCTATTGCTATCCAAACAACATTTCTAAAAATTCTGGAAAAAACAATGAAATCACGAATGACCTCATATTTGGAGAAACTTCAAGTCTTAAGTAATAATGAGCATGGGTTTATGGCAGGGAAAAGTACTGAGATAGCGTTAAATGAGTTTTTGAATTGTTTCCATATAAATTTAAAAGAAAAAAAATATGTTGCTGTAGTCTCTGTGCGTTCGATATGGTTGATCACAAAATATTGTTGCATAAGTTATGGTCATTTGGATTCAGAGGCAACTCGTAGAACTGGTTTGAGTCATATCTTAGTAATAGGTCATACAAGGTCAGAATAGATAACTCCTATAGTGATTAATTTAGTATTCATTATGGAGTTCCTCAAGGCTTTGTGCTTGGGCCTACACTATTTTTATATTAGCTCATTGTTTTCATTGAACCTGGTTGGTAAAATAACTACATTCGCTGACGATATTGCTATAACATACTGTAATAAATACTATCAACTCTGACCTGAGATTGGTTCGTTCTTGGTTTGATGAGCACAAGTTGCTATTAAGTTAAAAAACAAAGAAGATGTTTTTTAAGACACATGGTAATTCATATAGGAGTTATATTCCTACTATATTCTACCATGTGCGAAATTGTGATTTGGTAAATTGTAGTGCCTAAAAATTGATACTTGTGAGTTCATTTAAATTGGCGCATTCACGCACAGAAGTTGAAAGAGCTACTTAACTCTGTGCTTCGTGCTAATTATCTGTTGCGCAAATTTTGTCCATCGCATGTATTGCTGATTTTTTGTTATGCTTGTGTTGAGTCTCGACTTACATATGGGTTACCTTGCTGGGGGGAAATTTTTATGAATATTTTAGAACCCCTTCACATTTTGCAGAAGTATATTTTGGGTATTATATTTTTTAAACGTCGACGGGATCATACCTGGCCTATTTTTGTAAAGCTTAACATTTTACCAGCTCAACATCTTTACATATTTAGAGTGTTGAAATTATTTTATTCGAGATGTGAATATCGGTTGCCGATTAAATACAGCGTAAGATGTGCGCAATAACTACCGTAGGTTTTACAACGTACCTAGATTTGTAACTGAACGTTTCCAAAGATACTACCTAATTGCTGCGCAAACGTTTTTGAACCGATTGCCGTCACAAATACGATTCATTTTCAATAGCGTTAACTTCTTAAAATCATTAAAGGCTGGGTTATTAGAAAATAAAGACGTTAGCTTTATGTTTGTAAGATAGCTGGGTTTGCTTTTAGTTTATTAACGACTAATTGTTTATTTTGTACATGACATGTTTACTAGTACATTGTGTTTTTATAATTTACTATTGAAGTATCGAAATTTGAATTTGATCGTATTCTGAAGTTTTCAAAGCAAATTGTACAAGTCACAATTACAATTACAAAAAACTTGGTTCCCATATGGATTTTATTTGGAAGTGAAACTTTTCCAAAAACTTAACTTTACAGAATTTGGTGATCCTCATACTTCAAAATTTGAGCTTTTATAGAAATTCGATTAGTTAAAGCTATTGACTTAAAGAAAGGTAGACAGTCTAATATTTGTTTATTCTTTCAAACAAGAATATTTGATTGCAAATCTACAAAACGACTTTCTTTGACATTGTAGGTTCTCTTAATTTTTAATCCTTAAACTTTCTGCCGGATTATGAGTACTTCGAGGACAGTGTTAAATAACGGGTTTGCCAACCAATTTCTACCAAAAAAATATCATCCAACGTGTCGAATTTATTTTTTTTCTTACTTTGTCTGAAGCTCAAGGCTCTCCCAAATCTGAGGCAGTTTGCTTCGGTTGCAGATCTGATTTAATTTAAAATCCTTCTGCATCCTACCTACCGATGCAAAGATCACAGCTTTATATGCCATTTGCTATCAGTTTAAATCGAGTGATATTCAGAAACTAGAAAAATCATCATAGTTTCGATCAAAAATTCAAAATTTGAGAAATATTCCAAAATTCCCTTGGTTAACTTTCTCTAAATTTGTGGATTTCGAATATTGATAAAGTTGTACGAATGCTCTAAAATTAAAAAGCTTCAGAATCGTATATATAAGTGAAATTCGGTTTCGAAATATTTCCAATTTTAAAATTTAATTATTGTAAGAATGCTAAAAAGTGGTGTGAATTGATAAATTTGAAAAATTGTATAGTCTTTTAAAATCATATTACAATTCAGAACTGCAAACGTCAAATTTGATTTCGTATTTTGTTTTTCGAAATTCCGGAATTTGGAAATTAAATTTACAATTTTTTTTTTGTTTAGACTTTTGATACTGGATTTTATTTAATTTCTTCGAAATTTGGAATATTTTTAATTTAATATTTTAAATAAATTCGAGACTACAATTCATCTCTGATATTTCATATGGTAAATTGAATTAAAATTCTTTTGAAAGCTTACAACTGAATTTAAAAATTAGAGTTATGGTTTTATTGGAGTATTGCATTTAAGAGAAGTATTTTACCAATGTACTTTTGAAGCTTATTCAAAGTTAAACTGTTGCGTGTTGTAATCCCTATGATTATCTCGAAAAGAGCATGGTATATTACTGGAATCCATCATAATATATCGTGTGCCTGTAGCCTCATTGTCAATCATAATGAAGATATGGAATAAGATATTTAATTTCTGCACTTTCTCACCTATCCAATAAATTTGGCAAGGGATTGGGTTTGGCATATGACAACCTTGATAAAAATGGCTCTCTCTAAAAAAGCCATAAAATGAAAATGGTTATAAAATCGACTAAATGATAAACAGATTTTTCAAAATTTTGCAAAAATTCCTCGAATTTTATAAGTTTTCAAAAATATTTAATGATTTTCGTAAATTTTCAAAGAATTGTTGGTGACCTTTAAATTCTGAAATACCGAAAAATCATCTTAATTTCAAAAGAAAATTTGAAAAATATCCCAAAATTTTGGCTAACGTTTTCTAAATTTTTTGAAATTTGAATATTGTGGAATCCTATAAAATTTAAAAAAATGTCCACCGTAAATTGAGATCTGCATGAGCGTTCATTTTCACATTTTAAAAATTCAATAATTCGAATTTTGATTTTAATCTTCAGAATACGTGAAATAAGGTTTCAAAATTTTTCGAATAAATTTATGTCTTGTTAAAGTCTTAAAAAATTTTGGTTTTATAAAAATCGGGTTAATATTTCTGGTTTAAATTCAGAGTTGTTATCGCCAAATTTGATTTCGAATCTCGATTATAGGGAATCTCCATCTCGTACCTAACCGTAATTCGAAATTTTCAATTTTCAAAATTTGTAAATGTCGAAATTTCAAATGTAAATTTATTTTCTTTTGATTTTCTTTCTCTTTTTTCTTTCTTTATTTGATTTTTTTACCGTTTATCATGAAATTTGAAATGTTGGTCGTAAATTGAGCTTTAAAATGTTTTTTGGGTGAAGTTCTGGAATATTGCCTGCAAGAACGGCACTATGCTGTTTGTTATCCGTTTATGATGAAATTAATGTGAATTGGATTCTAAAATGTTGTTTACAATTTTTCTATATAGTTTTTAATTTTTTAATATTCAGATGGCAGTATCAAAGGCAGCTACTTTGAGGTATTAATTTGCTATTTACCGTAACACGCCTATACGTAATACTTACTTATAATAATCAATAACATTCACAAAGACTCTTCATGTACCTGCATAGATGCATATATGTAATGGAAAAATCACAGGAGGTTATAAGTAAACGGATACTCAGGAGAATGATCGGCAATACTTGGTATTATATAGGATAAATAGGATTTATCCAGGCGACCACCAACATGAATAATATTGTTATAGGGAAGAGCCCTTTATCTTTCGTGAGATGAGATGCTCTTTTAATCAGAGGTCTCATTCCCGAATGATTTTCGCTGTACTATGCGGTCAATAATCAGCATGGTGTTACTAATTTCATTGGTTGATAAGTGGCCGGACCTGCCTTCACTAAAACTGTTCATGTTTCTCGTATTAGCAAGATGCGATAATATTACTATTCTTACTAACACCGCGGATAAAAATAACAAACAGCACTATAAGCAGATTCGCTATAGTATCATGCAATTCTAACTTGTCTGTAGACTCTCGTGCAAATAAATAACGTTTTAGTTGAAGTAGTTTTAATGTTGGAAGCTAAGCTCGGTATATAGTTCATTTACTGTAGAGATCTTGAGGCAGAGAGCATCCTAATCTTGTTTTAATTGCCATAACTTTTGTATGAAGATACCGCATACCTTGATAACTGGAGCTACTAATCCAAGAGAATTGAAAATTCCCACAATGTCAGATATCATAGACCAATTTGAAACTCAATCTTTTGGTCGGCTTGCAAATGAAACAAATCTAGATCTGGTTGCCAATACATGTCCAAAGTTTCAGCAAAACTAGAATGATTTAGATGAAGGAGTTATTCAAACTCGGTGTCTTGTATTTTCTGTATAGAATTAGGCTCGTTCCAGCACCACATTTAAGTGAGATACCAGACATGCTTGGCATTTGAATAACTTTAAATTGCAACTTCATAAGCTCCTATTTGAGTTCGAGCTCGATAGTAAATCATCGACGTTGCAAGTGGAAAGATTGACGAACCCATCGATTGTTAGTTGTTTGAAGCACCTGGTGGCCAAAAAATTAATAATTCCTATTTTTGGTGTCTTCAGCTATGACCAATTTCATATGGCCCAAACCAATATACTTCTCAATAAATTTGCAGAATATGAACCATGAAGTAGGTCGATTAATCGTTAATTCGACACTGTATATTGTCAAAATGCTGGAAGCAGGGCTAGTAACAGACTCATCTCAAATTCTACCAATAGAAGAATGCAATTTGTTATTTTTAACACCCAACTGTGTAACGAAAGATTCTGTTAAGAAATATTGCTTTGAGTCGAGTAAAGCCATGCATAGAATTGGTACATTTTTATCATTCAACACGTAAACTATAGCAGTATAGAGAGTAATGCAAAACCTTTTGTATTCGCAGTAGACCTAACGGTTGCATTAGCGGACAATGATGATTGCTTTGTTGAAGAAGTTATTTACTGCTTTTCGATTAAAGCTGAAGATGGAGGTTGCGGATGAACCAATGTGTGATGGTTTACATTAAATTTGCTACATTTGTTGGATAATGCTCGATTTTATGGTTTAAACAGTTAATGCACAGACCTAGTCGAGCTGTACTTCTATTTGGCGATCTATTGTTGATAACGCTAACATCTATTATGGAATTAAAAATGCTGTGACCGTATTCGTTACAGAAAAAACATTTATATTTTAGTTCATCTATCATTGCATTGAATCTCGTTCGTTGAAATGTCTCCTGTGATCTTCGATTACGCGTTCCTATTGTTTCTGCCAGAAGTAAATTGCAATTATCCAAAGGTGTGACATTGACGGTTCAAGAAACAAAACAAATCATCGAACGTTTCCAATCTATCACTTTGAGCTTCAACATTCCATTTTTTGATTTATCGCACGCGCTTACTTCGAATAATCAAATGAACCATCAAACCATCTTACTGCTTGGTAGGTCGAGCAAGTGTAGGCAAATATTAAATATGTGCATTAAACGTGTCAATCAATTCCCGAAGGCGGGGAACATATCGATAAGTTTGGATTTTTATGGCTTCTGCGTAATTTGCAGGTGTGGAATCTAAACATTCAATTGATCGAGTAGACAGTCTGATCAACTCTGATTGATGATGATGATTTACAATACCGTTTAAACTTTTCTTTAACACACGCGTATATTGTCAATGGCAACCAAAATAGCGGGTTTCAATTTAAAAATGATGTCGTCAATAGGTTTGTCAATTCCTCGTCGACCTTTGGAATTAGACATTCCACAAACGATATTACACCGTATTTTGCATAAAGACTTAGGTCTTAAGCCTTTTAAAGTTCAGTTAACACAAGAACTCAAGCCGGTCGATCACCATAACCGTCGTATCTTACGCTGATTGGGTCCTTCATATGCATCAAAATGTTCCGGATTTTCATCGAAAGATCATCTTCAGTCATGAGGCCCATTTTCACCTCGGAGGCTACGTTAATAAGCAGAATTGTTGCATTTGGGGCTCAGAAAATCCAAGAATAATGTTGAAAAGCCTCTTCATCCTTAACGTGTAACTAAAATGTTTGGTGCGGTTTTTGGGCTGGCGGTGGAATTGGACCTTCATTTTTCGAAAATGAGGCTGGTGCAACTGTTACGGTGAATGGATTGAGTTATCGAGCTATGATTAATGATTTTTATGGCCGGAATTGGAAGATATTGATGTGGACGATGTTTAGTTTCAGCAAGACTGCGTTACGTACCACACAAGCAACGAAACAATCGCAATTTTGCAAGAAAAGATTCCTGACGGTGTTATTTCACGAAGAGGTGATCACAATTGGCCACAGAGATCTTGTGATTTAACACCTTTAAACTTTTTTCATTGGGGACACGTGAAAGATGGTCTATGCCAATGCTCCACAAGACCATAAAGTTGAAATTTTTATTCTCTTATTGGAAAACCCTTTACAACAACGTTGACACACTGGATTTGATTCATGACATTACGATCCAGAAAATTTAACAATCGACAAAAGATTAACTTTCCAAAAAAGTTGTCAGAGATTGTTCTGTGGTTGCTAATTAAAGAACTGTCGCCATTCTTAAATACTCCAATAACTTTAGAAACCTTTAAAAAATCAGGATCAATATCAGAGATGTATATCAGTTTAATTCAATTTGCAGATGAAACCTTCGAACTTTGCGATTATTTAATTTAAAAAATAATATTTCGGTCAATAAAAGCTTTTTAAATACAATCACTTAACTCTTAACGAACGTAATTCGAGCCATTGTAAATTATTTTAAATACCTTCACATGTTACATTTTTAATTCCTATTCATGAATATCTAACTACATACGAGTATATAGAAGAGTTTTTTTACGAGTTAATAAATAAATTCAGTAAAACAATAGTTCGAGGATGAGTGAAATAAAATTATTATTGATTAAATATTACAAATAATTTAAACATTAATTAACATAAATACCAATTTCGTTTATTTATTTAAAATATTATTAAAATTAATAAAAAGAAAAAAAATTTCAATCACAAAATGATGTTAGCGAGCTCATAAATCAGACAATAAAATAATTATTAACTAATTTTTGTTTTAGTTTTATATTAAATAAAATAAAATAATTATTATTATGATAATTACCACATTAATGTTTAGGTGCTTTTATTCAAATAACATTATTATGAATTATGACCAAATATCGAGTTATAGATACTACATATATCCATCCCGCGAATCAACACATAATACAAACAACAATATAAAACCAACTAACACAACAATAATTATAGTAATCATGTCGATTATTATAGTTTTTATGATTAAAAAATGAAAATAAATAGAAATAGAAGTAATAATAATAATAACAATAATAATCATCGTCATAATAGTGTTGAGCTTTTCATGAAAATTATTTTGATTATTTTTTTGGGGAGTTGAATGAATTTATCAAATACAAATATTAAATCCCTAAATCTCTAATGATTATAACAATTTTTCAGTTAATTTTTTTTTTGTTGTATATTTATGAATGTAGTAATGGTGGTAATGAGGGCGATAATTATGACAATAATACTTTACATATGCATACATAATAGTGATCGGTTATGTTTAATGTGGTTTTGTGTGTTTGAAGTTAAAAGCGTTAATTGAGTTTTTGTTTTAGTGTTGATTATCTGTATTGGTTTGGATTACTTGATTATTTAATATTTATTATAAGAGTTTATTCATTCGGTTTTGTTCTTGAAGTGTCTTCATATTCCACACTTATTGGAATTAAAATAATAAATACCATAGAATATCGTTCAATAAAGTTATTATCATCAAGAACAGCACCAGGAGACTCGGTTTATTAATGAAGAAAAATTGAAATCCATATTCAATTTGAAATCGAAATCAAACTATCTTACACCACAACCTTAAAATCAAATTGAAATAACAGGAACCAACCCCAATGGGGGATAATTCAATGTCGTTCTCCAATTGCATAAAGCAAATCAACATTCTATATATATATATACATATATATATATATATATATATATATATATATATATATATATATATATATATATATATATATATATATATATATATATATATATATATATATATATATATATATATATATATGTATATATATATATATATATATATATATATATATATATATATATTCTTTTCCATGGTTTAGTTCAGGTAACATGGTTTAGTATATGATAAATATTATTTGCCTAAATTTGTAATCGAAATATTGAGCAGGTTGGTCTGGTCGGAAGGTCGGACATTACCGGCTGAGTTAAAAATTATAAAACTAGATCAGTTTTGGAGTTGACTTTAAATTATTGGCGGTAAAAATTTTAATAGGATATGGGCTAAACCTGCCTGTCGTATTTTGTTTTTTAACGATCTAATCTCGATTTACAATTTTAATATTAGCTAACGGCATCAGCCTTGAAATCTTTAGTGTGGAATTTACTTTTCCGTCTAAATCCTGTAACCGGTAATCGTTTAATCCTATCTTTTCCTTTACTTGGCACTTGACCAATTTAGAAGCGAGTTATGACTGTGAAGCATCCGATGATTGGAAGTTTCGTTTCCCCACAGTGTCTCCCTTTTAGTGATTTCGTGAACCTACAAAGAACCGCCTGTTATCTTAAATCCTATTCCTTCCAAAACCAACCCTGAAAATAGCTGCAATTTGAACCTGTTTACGTTCTATTTCCAAAACGAAAACAGAAAGTCGACTAAAGCTGCAAAGTTGTTCAACTATGGTAAAAAACAATTTTGACGCGTATATATCAACTGCGGAAGATCATTCAACATCAACATCTTGGGTACGGAATTTTTCCCCAACAATTTATTATATTGTACATCGTTGTGACAGATCTTGAACCAAACTGTGGTTTGGTATGTGTATTATTATGCTTTCATAAAATTAACATATACTTAGTGCAGCTTATAATCGACCTCTGAGAAATACGTGGTGGTCAAAATTATTTGTGCCACGCAAAACTTGTGCAATGTATTCTGCAAAAGTTAAAATTTGGGCTAAACACTTAATTAAACAATTAATTTTTATTTTGTATATTTATTGTTAATTATTGATATTTCATTTATTAAGAAAAACATTAAAAATCATAAACAATTCATATAAACAAAATCAAAAAACAAATGGACAAAATTATTTGTACCTGTACTACTAAAAAAAATTTAGTAACGGGAGAACATTTTTTTTTTTTTTTGTTGCAAAATGTTGCAGGTGATCACTTAGTTTTAATTTTCGTCTCCACAAGAACTATATTGTTTTAAAGAATGGGAAAAATTAAGGAATTATCATTAGAAGTTCGAGCCTCGATCGTTGCGGGCTACGAGGCTGGTGTATCACTTACAAAATTAGCCCAAAATACAACAGCCACAAAAATACTGTGATGTACCAAATTCGAAAATCCAAAACCCAAAAGTACCTAAAAAATGTCAAAGGAAGAGGGCGTAAAAGAACGACGACGCCTAAGGAAGACAGAAGAATACGCTTGTATGGAACCCTCTGAATACAGTCAAATCTGTTCAAAGTGACATAAATAGTGTAAGAAAAAACAAAATTAGCATAAAAACTGTTAAAAGACGGCTTCATGAAGCAAATGTAAAAGCTTATGTTGTAAAAAATGAAGCCATTTATACGCCAGAAGAATAAAACAAATCGGCTAAACTTTGCTCGTACCTATTTAGCGAAACCTGTCGAGTTCTGGCGTAACGTATTATGGACCGACGAATCGTGCTTCACTTTAGATGGAAGCTACGGTAAGAGATATTTTTATTCGACACCTCAACAAAGAAAATTTCGGAACATTACAAAAATCCCTAAACAAATTCTAGAAAACCTGGTACAATCCAATAATGGTGGCAATACATCCTACTGTGTTTACGATTAATTTTGTTACTTTTAGTCAACTTTGTGATGAGGTACAAATAATTAAGTCCCAAAAATATGAGACACAAATAATTTTGACCATTTGCGTGGCACAAATAATTTTGACCACCATTGGTGTTTCGAGCCCGACAGGTCACATTTATTTTAAGGTCACACTCGAACTGGAAATAGATTTCATAGACTCCATTCTTAATTCTAATTTGATTGAATCATATCGTTTCTAATAATCCGGGCATTTTTGATGTAACCTATTCAATGATTACATTCGTATAACAAATGACAACCACCACAAAGCAATGGAAATTTATTCGATCATAGCTGAAATCTTGCCAAGCTTACAAATCACTGACGTGGAAACACGCTTTCACTTCAAGAAATCTAAAGTAACTGAGTTGAAGAACTGCCGCAATAACATCATTTGGCAGGACGACTTGTCTTCAAATGACCTTTACAGCATCGTCGGAACATTTTTATGACCTAATTTTCCGATCATTTGAAAATCATGTACTTCTGTCCAGAATATCGAAAACAATTGGGCGCTTCAATGATAGGAAACTTGCTGCTGGGGCACATTGACTCACCGTATATCCTGGAAAATATCTCCCTTCATGCCTCAACCAAGATTACTCATCAGAGTAATTTAATTCAATTGGACCAACATCGCACAGTGAATGGTGAGAATGAACCTGTCCACGGAATGGCCAAATAGTTGACTGAAATAAGCAATGCTTTTGACTTCGAATGTTCTAATGATTATTTAAGTAAATTTGTTTCATCTATGTATGAGTTCGTAGCCATAATGTAATATTTCCCTGCTGTTTCCCTGTTAGATAGTAGGTGATATACTGAGTAGAATCCTTAATAATTGAATTTAAAATATTTGAGAAATAGCAGAAGTGTAGTGAATTCGTATTAGATAGAGTCGACTTTTTATAAAAACTAAAAGATGAGCACCTAGTGCACTTTCGCAACGTGTAATCTTAATTGTTTTAGTTTTTCCTTTGCTTTTGGAACAGTTTATCTTGCATAAGCTCGAAGTCATGAAGAAATACCACCCTTAAATCCTGCACTAGTTGTTGCCAGAGATGATACTTTTTACAACATGCTCTATACCAAACTTTAGCTAGGCCGTAAAACAAATGATAAATTGAAGTAAATAGTTGCTTATCGGAGACTCATTCAGATATAGCATACATTTGCACTTGCTGCGCAAAAAATTATTAAGAGATATTTAGTCAGAATTACCTGTGAGAGAATGCTTCCATTTATGAATAGGACAATCTTTATTTTTCTATCCCGATTGTACTACTTTTGATACTCTGGTGGAACGAACCTGTTAGAGATTTTCTAAATGGTGTATTTAGATCATCAGACTCAAAAAAATTGTTAAGTTCACCGTGAAATTACTTATTGCAGTCCATATCAAACCTAGTTATGACTGTGTTAGCTATTTCCGGATTAGACTGTCCGCTCTCTACTTCTAAGACTATTTATTCAGTATCTATTAATGAATCTATGTTTTAATTGGTGTCCGTCAATTTTGGTTTTAGATCAGAGTGGATAGGTACGGTATTATTTAGTCTTTCGAGTCTTAACTTTAAATGGATAAATTTAGAGTTGTATTTCTTACCTAGATAGTTTTTTGTATTTCCCTTCCCAGGTTTTAAATTCTTCAGCCGTGTTTAGATTTATGGTTTTTGGTACACATTGTGTTTCTCTTGCTTCGTTTCGAATTTCTACTTCATATTGAAATTTATCTGCACTTAAACGTTTACTGTTCATTTTGAGTTTTCTAAAGAACAAAAAAAAATATTATTTAATTAAAACGAAGTAAAAGTTAAGGCAACACACAAACTTGAGAAAACCCTTGGCAATTCTGAAACATAAACAATCGAGCTTAACCTAAATAAATTGATAATTCCAATTATAAATAAGAAACAAAAATTATTAAAAAATAAAATAAAAAATTATGAAAACTAAAATTAGAACAATGCACATAGCACAAGGTTTTCAAGACCCGTGTTGGGCGCCAGTTATTGATTAATTCATTGAGACGATATGCCTTTGCTTGAGTTGGAATATAGGGATAATACGCTTTCGAGGCTGCAGTACCAGAGGTCTAATAATACAAAACGCCTTAGTGGAAGGACATTATTTCCAATAAAATCTAAAATCAATTTACATATTTATCCGGTACGACTTTGTCTTGTAGATAACCAATTTTAAATTAGTATTAAAACCAATCAAGTTTTAAAGCATTTATAAATACGTTTTCTGTTTATAGTAATTTTTTTTTTAAATCGATATAAGTTTCACATTCTGTTTGTTCACATACGTATACATGGATGGAGGTACATATATACCCCGATCAAACAGACAGATACACAAATAGTACAAAGGGTAGATTGATTTTTTCGCAATTCACAATTTTACTCCCCTTGTACATACATTCATACCATATGCTTCGCACAAATACAAACATAAAAATTTGTATACATATAAACAAAGCACAACACAACATACATAAATTGTTTAAATACGTGTGTGTACAAATGTATACGTACTATATATGTTATATTATATGGGAAAATTAAAGCTCTCTACAGTTGAAAAAAAAATCTATGTACAATGTGAATACAAATATTTTATTCCCCATTTTATATTTAATTATTTTAATTACTATTGTACAGGATTATTAACTTTAAAATAAACAAATACGTAAATGTTATATTACCAGTAAGCAAATATTAATCTCATATTCGAGTTCATATACGAGTACTCGTATATCAGGACCTGTATGTGTTTATGTTTTTGTACACTCATTACATTTAATATATTTATATGACTACATTATTATCCTTTATAAGCATATATACATATTTTATTTTGTATCCTGTTATTTCAATTTTGGTATAAATTATTTTGTTGTAAGCTCAAACAACTTTTTTATATTAAATAAAATAAATTTGAACATTTATGTATATTTAAAAGTTTTGTCATTTAAGCTTTAGCTAAAATAACCAAGTATGTACATTTACAAGTTGCTTGTTATTAGATTATATCGTTTATACTCGTATAATAATAATAATAATAGTAGGTACTCGTATATCCTAATTAAAATACGTTTTAGGAAATTTGGAAAAAATTCAAAAGCTTAGATGAGTTAATGAAATAAGTTTATATAGTAATTTACTCCAAAAATAATTAAGAAGAACTTTGATATTTTCCATAAAAAACCAGCCAAGCGATCGAAATCTACAAAAAATAAATGTTTCGTGATTACAAAAAAACAATTAGGGCGTTCAATTCATTCCAAATTCAGTCCCTTTCGAAAATAATTCAAACATGAAATAAAAACAACGCCCTAATTTTTATCATCATGTTTAATTAAATTTTAGTTTTCAACTGTGGACTTAATGCGCTTTTAAAATTTTCTTAAATTTAAAAATATTTTTCGAGCCCTTAATTAAATTTTCTGATGCGTATTATAAACACAAGATCCAATAAACTATATTGGTTTTTGCTCCAAATTCAAAACCGTTGCCACAAAAATAATTAAGAAGAACCATTATAAATAGAAAACTTTGATATTTTCCATAAAAAACCAGCAAAGCGATCGTAATCTTGAAAAAAAAGTTTCGTGATTTCCAAAAAAAATTAGGGCGTTGTTTTTATTTGATAAAAACCTATGACGTAGAATTCATTCCAAATTCAGTCCCTTTCGAAAATAATTCAAACATGAAATAAAAACAACGCCCTAATTTTTATCTTCATGTTTAATTAAATTTTAGTTTTCAACTGTGGACTTAAATGCGCTTTTAAAATTTTCTTAAATTTAAAAATATTTTTCGAGCCTTTAATTAAATTTTGTGATGCGTATTATAAACACAAGATCCAATAAACTATATTGGTTTTTGCTTCAAATTCAAAACCACTGCCACAAAAATAATTAAGAAGAACCATTATAAATAGAAAACTTTGATATTTTCCATAAAAAACCAGCAAAGCGATCGTAATCTTGAAAAAAAAGTTTCGTGATTTCAAAAAAAATTAGGGCGTTGTTTTTATTTGATAAAATCCTATGACGTAGAATTCATTCCAAATTCAGTCCCTTTCGAAAATAATTCAAACATGAAATAAAAACAACGCCCTAATTTTTATCTTCATGTTTAATTAAATTTTAGTTTTCAACTGTGGACTTAAAGCGCTTTTAAAATTTTCTTAAATTTAAAAATATTTTTCGAGCCCTTAATTAAATTTTGTGATGCGTATTATAAACACAAGATCCAATAAACTATATTGGTTTTTGCTTCAAATTCAAAACCACTGCCACAAAAATAATTAAGAAGAACCATTATAAATAGAAAACTTTGATATTTTCCATAAAAAACCAGCAAAGCGATCGTAATCTTGAAAAAAAAGTTTCGTGATTTCAAAAAAAATTAGGGCGTTGTTTTTATTTGATAAAATCCTATGACGTAGAATTCATTCCAAATTCAGTCCCTTTCGAAAATAATTCAAACATGAAATAAAAACAACGCCCTAATTTTTATCTTCATGTTTAATTAAATTTTAGTTTTCAACTGTGGACTTAAATGCGCTGTTAAAATTTTCTTAAATTTAAAAATATTTTTCGAGCCCTTAATTAAATTTAACAGAAGGACCAATAAATTATATTGGTTTTTCTTCCAAATCCAATCTGAATGTTAGGGTAAGTTAAATCATTTGTCGGCCTTGTCAGTTATTCATGGCTAATAACATATTCAAACTGCATATTTATCATTCAGATTTATTCAGGTCAGATTTATCATTTATACATGTTGTTGCGAAACAGATAAATGAAGTAGTTAATTCAACTGTATAGGAAATAAACGAGGAAGTCTATAAATAGCTTTAGAATATTTATTTTGCATGATCTGCTATTTTTTAAATTTAGTTTTGCCGGCAAAACCAAAAGCTGCTATGGCATAATAAAATCGTGAATGCGGATAAAATAATAATAAACCATTTTTAGAATGTGAGTTGTAACAAAACTGCGGAATGCAAAAGTAATAATGGCCCAAGTACACTACCTTGCTACGCTGCTACTTTTTGTTCCATTAATTGCAACTAACAGATTTTCATTATGAAGATAGCTTTCCAACAGATTATAAGACAGGTCACGAAATCCAGAACAAAATTACTTATTGAGTAGTAAATCATAATGTGTGAAATCAAAAGCTTTGCGTAAATCTAAAAATAGGGCACACACATACTTTTGATTGGCGAAAGCTTTGTAAGGCAAATGAGTTATTTCAGTTTAATGCGAGATCAATGCCAGAATCCTGCTTATATCCATATGGATAATCATAAAAAAACAAAATTATTCAAAAATTCAACCATTCTACTCGCAATTCAAGTACTTTATCAAATACCGATAGGATACGAGTTATTAGTTAATTTACTGTTACCTGATTTAAAAATGGTTGTAACTCTAGCTAATTTCAAACAGTTTAGGTCCCAGTTTCGAAAATTATATTTAACAAATCTACCAAAAAATTTGCGAAAAACGTTAAATGGTGCTTCACAATTTTAAATTTGACCTAAAAGTTTATTAGCTTATACACAATAGTGAGATTTTAGTTTTAGGGCTATGCAACGTTATAGCGTCCTTTGATTTCCTTGGGATTCGCCCTACAGATCTTAACCATACCCGTAACATTTTTTTCAAGGCTCGCCTAACTTAAACATAAAATATGCTTATTAGATCTAAAGATACTTTTATGAAAACTCATAAATCTACAATTAGGTACTTACATAATGCTGCACTTCTGGTATTTTTACACAAAATATACAAATTTATGCGAGTATACACATTATAGTAATTAGTGATATATTACTCAAGCACAAACCCCCAGAGAAATTTTACGATTATAGACTGGGGTTGGGCTCGCTGATAAAGCTTGATAATTTTACGATAGTATATGAATTATGCAAATGGCATGCATACGTTGTACTCGAGTACAGAAATCTCAGAGTTTTACATTTACACCATTGATAAATATTCGGGATAACAATGATCCCAGTTGACTGTCTTGTGGACCGAAAAAATGCTTCACTTCATTTGAAATTCATTCACAGCGAGCTTAGCCTTATTGGGTACCATCACAAACTTGTTATAGTCAGTGTCAAGAGATATTGCTAAAGGTTCGCTTTTTATTTCATCTTCAACGCCATTATTTAATTTACCCTCAAGAAAGGCCAGACGGGAAACTTAACTTTACTCTAAGTTGATAACATTGTTACTGTAACTATTGTTGTGAAGTTTATGTTAAAGTAATTAATAAAAGAATACACTAGGTGCGTTTTTTTATTAACAGAACTTCAAGTTCTATAAGAACATCGGGAATAATACTGGGAAATTTTATTTAGTTTAACCAATATATTTAATTTAAGTTCTATTTATTTGAATAAATTTCAACTTTTAACTATATTTTTTGACGTTTATTGTGAAATAATACAGGTATCAAGCATAAAACAATGAAAAATATTTGTTTAAAATATTTCCTTTTAAAATTTCCCTCTGTTTTCGAGTTCGTGTACTATGAATTTATCGCGAACTTGAAAAAACCAATGTTTTATCCAGAACATTGAAAAATAAAGTTAAATTTTATTTAATTTCGATAATAGTGAATTAAAATGTGTAGTTTAACATTAAATGTATCTTATTTATTGATAAAAAATTCAATTCAATTGGATTTTACTGAAAAAATGAGAAAAATTGTTGGTAAATTTCCAATTGGAATCATCTTGGTCAACTGCTAGCTTACTAAGTTTTGATGCGGCATACTATTTTGTAATACAGTATTTCAAGGCTGAGTGATTTTGAATGGGGTTTTGTTATTTCCCCAATTGGATTTTGTTATTTTTTCCAATTGGATTTTTCATATTATTTTTTATTAATTAATATCAAAACAAACGATAGTTCTTACTATAGTAAAACACATAAAAAATCATTGCGAGCTGTGTAAAATCAGTAAAATCTTTTAGAATTCAATGTATTGACGATCATAAAGATATAATTTTGTCTTACATAGCGAGAAATCTGAACTGAACATCTGGACATTTTTCCAATTGGAAAACTCTTAAAATTCAACAGTGGTTTTGCGGATTTGATAGTGTCTCTGACCTCTATCCATAGTTTGTTATAGATAGATATTAACTTGAGTATTTCGTTAAATACAATTTTGTACATAGTTTGTTGCATGCTTAAGCTCTCTCATTCATGTTAAACTTTGTGTTAAAGTTGATTTAGGGGTTTTGATTAGAAAATCTGACGTAACCTTAAAGTAAACAGGCAATGGAGTCATCATTTAACCAAATAGTTTCAGGTGATTGATCATGTTTACACTGAAATAGGCAAGTTTAAGATTGTTCTTTATTTAATTCCACCCTGTTGGCGATATATCTTTTAATGAAGTTAAATACTAAATATTGGAAACTGCGCAGATAATACAAATTAAGCGTTGTTGGCTGTTATGTTGACCCCAGTAAAGCGATAGAAGAAGTGGTCCTTCGATATCTAAATGGATGTGATCGAACCGATGTGGTGGTTTTTCGGTCTCCTGTACTTTTAATTTTTGGAATAGGATAAACAAGATTTCACCCATCGGGTTATGTCTTGATTTATATTAGGCCAAAAGTACCGAGTTGCAATCATTTACGTATAGCACGGATATACTTGGATGATAAATGTTATTCATTATTCCCTGTTTCCACGATCACAATGTTTTTGTCTTGAATTTGCGTGATTAATTGTGCAGAATTGAAATCCAGATGAAGTGATTGTTACAGATTTTGAGCAGTTTTTGACTGAATTCGACATTTGGAATTTTCTATAATTGCATTAATTTGTTCCGGAGAAGACCCAATACAGATGAAGTCCAAAGTGCTTGCGCCAAATATGCATTTGAAGGTCTTGATGCTAACAAACTTTGTTAATTTTTGATTATTCTAAGTGGAGTTAAATTGAGTGGCTGCTAGGGCACATTTAGACCTAAGTGGAGTTTGTATTATCCCTTTATTTGTGTTGCTACAATATCGAATGTCGTTAATGTATAGACGAACACAAAATTTAAATCTCTGACGGTTTCGTTGGGGTTGTAATTGCCATTTTGTTAACGTCTTCAGGTGCGACGGGAATAAATGCACGCAACTGCTTAAAGAAATTTCGGGGGTCGTTTAACAATCAAGTACTGTGCCAATTAGTCTGGGATAACCCCATAGTCTTCAATCAAGATATTTCGTTCTCATCATATGTAATGGATTTGATCTTTTACTATGGTTTGTACCTAGCTCTATGAGTATAATATTTGTTGTTTTTTAAGCTTTCCATTTTGAATGTACTTGGCATCAACAGAATTTTCATTTTATAGTTGTATAAGTACATTTTAATAATTTATTCAGACTGCTACATCTGATGAAAAAATTATAGTCTTCATCAATAAATAACCGACAACTATAAACCATTAATACGATAAATAGCAGAATTTTGTGTCGTACTGTGTTAGTATGTTGTTACATAGTGATGCACTTATTCTCGGTTTTGTATCAGTTAGTGCTTGAGTTTTTGTCTGTTTTAAATTTATTGCAATTAATTGCAGTATAAGCTTCATTATGATTTTATACTGCCGTTGCAGATATCTCGAAAATGATATGTTAGCAACAATTCTGTGGAACTCTTATTTATATTTTGCATATCACCCATAAAACTCAACTGCTCCTGTTTTGATGATCACCTTGTACCTCATTTCCATTTCTAAAATTTCCCTAATTTCAATAAAGCTTTCACCATCATCAGTAAATATGCCTGCGCTTGCAGTCTGAAGGTACAAAGTCCTTCTCAGATATGCTTAATCACTAATAAAAAAAAGAGTTTAAATTTGTGTTCATTATTTGTTTACATCGTCACCTATATACGAGTATAAGGGCCGGCTAAGAGTCCTAAACATTATGGCCCGATCTAGTTGTGAGGACAGTTTTATTTAATTCGTTACATTATTCGCAAAAATACAAATGATTTATTGCAGATTTCAAATACTAAAATACAAATGGAGAGCTTATACGTTAATAAGCAAATCTCCAAGTGTATTTTCAAAAGCTCGTATAGTATTTATCTAAAATATGTAAAAATAAAAAACATTTCTTTTTGACGCAACCGCACATTAAATTTAAACTTTTAATAATACATAATATTAATGAACAACCCGCGGTATACATATTACGTACATATGTATATGTACGTCGAGTCGAGTAATAAAGCTTTTTAATACAACAACAAAAATTACAAAAAAAATTATCACGTAACAATTTTTTTGTTCATTTTTCGAATTAAATTTTGCGAGTAAAAAAATCTTTTAATTTTATACTTACGAGTATTTTAAATTTGTTGTTATCTAATTTGCATATCAAAATAAATTTTATACGTATGTATATATGTAGTATGTAAGAAAAATGGAAATGGAAAACCAGATAAAAGTTTCCTATAAAATTATCAACAAAATAAAATTCTATGTGTATTGGGAGCTTATACATTCTTATACAAAGTACACGGAAAGTAGTGGCCATGAATACATTGCAGTCATAGAAATAGCTGCATTTACACATCCCGAGCTGAATGAGTGGAAGTTACGTATGCTCTTGTGCTGCCATCTATTGGGCAATAGATTAACCATATAAATAGCAAAACAAAAATCGACGAACACACTTTTGTGTAAAAAATGTTGGGTGTTGGCAACAACAGCATATTTTAAATATGTACATACATGTACACACATATACCTACATACCAAACGTAATTGTATTATTGTTTTCGATTTACACTATAATACATACATATGTACACAAACATATTGAATTTTTGTGTGGTATGTGATCTAATCATATACATATATCTGTGGTTAAAGGACAAAGAAGAGCACGTTGAGCGTTTAGTTTAACGTGAGTCGTGCGTGTATTTACATGGGGCATTGACAAAGATTATAAAAATGATAACTAAATTTTTAGCACCACAAACAAAATAAATATTATAAATCCTACTATATCTATGTGGTCATAGATTTAATTTTATTTAAATATTTGAATAATTTAATTAACTATAAGCGAGAATTTTAGTTTGTTGATATAATCAATTATAATCTATAATTTAAACAATTAAAAATTTATATTAACATACACATAATACATGGCCAACAACAACATTTTGGTTTAATCTCATTCATATCTCTTCATACACTGTTAGTATATACATACATGTAGATAACAGATGTATAGGTATCCTCATTAATTAGATATTATAATTAAATAATTTGGATACCAATCGAAAATAGGTATGCATGCATATATAGGTGGTTTTTGCTTTCGAATATTAATTAATTTGCCTGTCAACCTTTAATTTTCTTTGGCAATACTAAACACAATAACAGCGACCAGGTGAATTTAATAAACCAAATTAGTAAAAACGGTTCCTGTTCAAAGTAATATTGAAAATCAATCTGTAGATATATGTATACAACAATTGATTCCAAACATAAACCTGCGATGAAAATTTCCTCTTCGATCAGTCCTTTAAAAATAAATCAGAATTTTCAAAATCTACTATGTTTTATAACTATACCCCCAAACTATTGAAAATTAATATTTTTAATTAATAATTTCGGACGGTAATTCACATCAGTCAAGTTCAACTGCAATGGTTGTTCAACCGTTTGGAATTGTCCGTTTCTCCCATAACCAATTGTAATTAGAATTTCCCAGAGATTTTCTGTGGGGTTCTGGTCCGGTATGTGTACAAACGAAGATTTGTGTGGATTGGAGTGTTATTCTAATAGAAAGCGAACAGATACCAATTTAATACGTTTACAAATGACAACTTTGATATAAAGGTGATAATGGGTGACTGCGCTTGGAAACATCAAAGAAGAAAGAAATGAATATCAAACAAATAACGAAACCTCTCTTCCGGCATTCCAGTGCCTCGGATTCAATGGACCAATCATTCATTAATCCTAAATCAAAATAATTACAGAAACGAATGCTATAGAATAAATAACACAAACTGTAATAGAAACATTAAGATTAGCACAAGTTGAGAAAGAACTGAAGCAATACAACATTAATAATTCTCGGCCTCAGTGAAATAAGATGGAAGAATAGTAGAGGTATAACAACCAGCACAGGATAAGATTAAGATAATATGTTTTCTAGCAGAGCAGACACACACGAACAAAGCGTAAGAATTACTAACATCGTCTAAAGAAAAGAAACTACTACTCGGGTGGAAACCTATAAGTATACCAGAATACTAACCGCGTAAGATTCCACTCGAAAATAAGAAACACAACGATCATATAGTGAGTGTTATGCCCAAAGAAGAAGCTGATGACACAACAAAAGATGAATTCTGCGCGCAAGTTACAAGCCACAGTATTTAGTGCACACCGTAATAACATCAAGATTAACCAAGAGTTTCTAACACGAAAATTGGAATCGCCAACAAGATTCCGCAAGGAATTGAAGATACACTAGTCGATGATTCTGTCACAAATTGGCTATTCATAGGCGTCAGCAAATTTCCATACAAAGGAATTCATAAATTCACCTGGAGACATCACTATAGATAAGGCAGAACGAGGAACCAAATTAATCATATGTACTAGTTTCTATCCTTCTTACAAGATGTTACAGAGCGACCGCAGTAACGGTAATAGCAACTTTCAGAATCAATTCAGCCAAGGTGAAGCACTCAAGAACATAAAGGAGGAAATTTAACATAAATAGATTGAAAAATACTGACTCAAGAAACGCCTCCAAGAAACGCTCCAACTCAATCTGCATAATAACGAAACCATCACTATATGGATGAAAAATGGGAACAAATAAAAGAAGCCTGCAGGTTGACAAGGGATGAAAATAGTCAGGAGTGATCGTAAGAAATACACAGAAGACATTCTCGACACTGCCGAAACAGCAGCAGCAAATAGGAATATGCGCACATGACAATAATATGCGTTAGAAAGGGCATCGGAAAGCTTACAAATATCACCAATAAAGGATGCGTATGGATTGACAAGCCCTAACCACAGTCGACCAACAACTAAATAGATGGAAAGAGTTATTTGAGGACAACTGCATAGGTGGCGAACCAAATGAGGAGCTTCTAGATGGCAACTATAACGAAACCATTAGTGCCATGATGAAACTAAAAAATAACAAAGCTGCTGGAACTGAGACTCATTGTGTGATTGAGTTGTTTTGTCGCCTGTTATTAGTGTAACAGTACAGCAAGAAAAATGCATAAAACATATTCATAAGAAACATACTGTAAGGAACTTTATTTATCGTTTTTAGATTTCGTTACATTGAGATTACTTTCTCTTCTTCGGTTCTCTATGCGTAGTAATTCTGGATTTTGAGTCAACACGCTATACCTAGCCCATTCCACCGTGTTTTTTGTTGGTCGGCTAAACTTTTGTCGTTTGTTGATGGCATTGATAAACGTGATAAATTTTTGGCAGAAAATGCGTCGCCACCAAATTGTGTTGATTGGTTTTAAAAAGACCGTGTTGATTAAGGTTTCTTCAATTCCTTTAAATGTTGATTTATGTCGTACGCAAGTACTTAAAAGTGTTAATAATGTGTCTCGGCTAAATGATCGCTATATGGCTGTGTGAACGTAAAATGCTGTAGGATCAATCTAATCGAGTACTGATAAGTGATATATGAAGTGGTGAATATTTGGCGGCAGATAAGCTCAACAACGATCTGGCTTAGGAAAGATTAGGTTAGGTAGCTATCCGGTACATAGTTGTACCACGTTTAAAACGTTGTACCTTTCCACGAAGCGTTGAATATCTCTGGCATCGATCTTACTAAGATCCATCAGGTCGCCCATATGGTGAGCTCCCATAAATTGCATTCTGCCTTGCGGTAGACAATGACAGGTGTAAAGCAGGTATATAGTATTGTTTCTTCCACCTCCTCGTTATCGCAGTAATCATGAGTGAATATCATATCAATAATCATTTTACCGTAGCAAACTGAAAAAGTTTGATCCAAGGAACTAATCTGTGTTCAAAGATCCGGAAGAAAACACTTCACAGAGATCTAGCCCTGACAGCTGCATAGATGGTGTAAAGGCCAAACAGCTGCATAGATGGTGTAAGCAGTTGTCAACTTCCTCCAAACCATCGTCATCTCGAGCTTCTTGAAGTAGTCCTGTGCGTTGGGTATGAACCTTGAAACGTCCATGATCAGTACTAAGTTCAAAAAAAATTCTCAGTGGGTTCTTTTTTTAACGATAACACACATTTAGTGAACCTTAAATTGGGTTCAATAATGAACCGTTTTGGAATAATTTGATTTATAGTTACTGTCGAAGAAGTTCCATGCCCCAATGCACGTCTGTTGAATCGCAGCAGAACACGCTGTGCCGAAAATAAAGGCCTGCAATTGAAGCAACCGCAGAATGGTCTCCACAACAAAACGAAGAGTAGAAAATACTAGTTGCAGACTTCATATAACCCTACAGCTTTGCTACAGAAAACGATAATTTCAGAACCTTGCCACCATGCAACTGATGCATAGGACATAAAGTAAGGCCAACGATGTTGCACACAAATAGTAATGGCATTTTGCAGCTTATAATTAAGGTGAAATTTCCAGGAGACTATTTATACGATGATGCCTATAGTTGCTATTTATACAATGATGCCTATAGTTGCTTGACGTGCTTTATCCTTGTGATGACTTATCTTCCCAAAGCGATTGGGAACAAATTTCCACTATATTAAGGACGTTCTGTGTCAGATCAGATAAGTCGTTCAGGAAAACTAGTTCATCCACTTAGCTAAGAATCGATAAATTTAATAATGGTTTGAACGATATTAAAATTGGTACAAACCACGAGCGTTTCGTAGAAAACAAAATAATATCAAAAGCTCCCGCAATGTTCAGGAAAATGTACTATAAATTCTGTGTTATTAAGTGTTCTTTCAATTCTAGAGGACGATCATATCAGCTGGCTGGATCTGGGCCGGTCAAGTTTGGCCCAGATCTGCCTAACTATTATAACGCATGAGGTGGTCTTAAACCATCTGTCGTTCGTCATTCCTATACAGTTTCCTCCTAGAGCACCAGTCTATATGAAGCGAGTGGTCCGATTATAATTTTACAAAGATTGCGATTGTGCTGTACAAGTCTTTCTCATTCCCAAATAATTTATATGTATAAATGAAACATAATTTACTTTTCGAAATTTTTAACGCTATTTCATGGTTTTGAGAATGGCTGTATCGGCGATGATTGAATTGTTCCTGATGATCAAAATAACCAAATAAGCGACGTAGACTAAGCGTTATTCCTATCATATAAGTATAAACCGAGCAGCGGATAGAAAAACTGATTCCAAAGCACAATGCGATGAAACTTCATTTGTTTAGTTTTCATGCATGTAGAAGGTTTTTCCAGTTTTGACGTTTTAGCCATGAGTAGAGAATTTATTTATTAGCAATTTTCATTAAAATTCGGGACAATATCATAAAAATTTGGCCAAATGCAACCAAAGTTAAATTAATAATGGTACTGTTGATCTGATTGGCCGTTCAATTTTTGCCGCCATCAATTTTCCAATAAACATATCAAACAATGACAGAAACAATAAGATATAGTTTGTATGATGGGTTTGTCCTAGTTTCAATCTGCAATTTTATGTAACGTTAGCCCAGAATTTGCACAGTGATGGCCAAGAAGATCCCAAACTCAATCCCATGAGAAAATACTCGTCCCTACAAAAAGTTGGTCATACGTTTTTTTCGATTTAAGTTTTCTTTGAAAAGTTTGCATGTACAACATATTTATTTAGAAAGCTGCCATTCCAACGGTCTAAAAATTATATTAACGTTGGCGTAATGGTTGCTTATAGGGTCCATAACTTTACCGTAAAGGGAAAAAGATAGTCGTCCTTTCAATGACTGGCCCAGAACAATTTATTTTCCACCAAATAAATTTTACATATTAAAATAACTGGGATGAGTACTTTGGGTACCAACTGCATACTTTTTGGATGGTATAAAATATATAAAAAATCCTGGAATGAAATCGTGTGATAACTTCAAGGGGTTATTGTAATCAGTATTATGATCGCTACATACCTAAATATGGACGGGTTAGCTTCTTAATGGCAGTTTTATGTTGAATTTTGGTTTTCAACATTTCTCTATAGATTATTGTAGGATTGAGGTTGTTGTTTTCGTCGTTCAATTTCAAATTACGTTACATAAGTTCACAACGTTTTGGCGAATTTATTGAAATATCATAATACCCTTTTGCAAATCGAGCTCCTCCATTTGACAAACAAATTTAATCTTTGGTAAACTATATTCCAAATAACTGCGTGCTCAGCATTTTCATACGAAGCATGTACGGAATGATTCAAATGTACATTACATTGTAAAAATTGCTATGGGATTTATTCAAAAGTACGAAAGGCTCAGTTTAATGCCACTATTATGGTTCTCACCTTACCCAAAAATACGTCATAAATGGGACTTGAGCTCACCACATTGAAATTTTTGTACTATCGACCTCACGATGCGATGAGTCTAATGTCATAAATACTCATCAACAATTGGGTAGTGGCTTGGAGGGATTCGAATTTTAATGGTAGGAAGTAAAAAAGTTAATTCTTGATTGCGATAATGTGAACAACTATCATCAGTTGGAGTCCGCAAAACCGTTGATGCGTTTTGAATAAAAAATTATCCGAATCTATGATTGTCAGATTGAAAATTGTCAAAAATGCAAAACTAAACTAAACTATCAAAATATTTTAAACAGCGCACAGCTCTCACCAAAGTTAAAGCGAAAATGATAATAACAAATTTGATCTCACCCGACTAGAAGTGGTGAAGTTAGTCTCTCGGTGACGTGAGAACCATAGTAGGGGTATAATTCAATCTTTAATTTTTCTACTCTATATAGTTACGATTTCAGGCCATAGATCATCTCCTTAGCATTTTCCAAATGTATTTCTTATAGTTGAGTTTTAAGTTTAGTTTGAATTCAATTCTCTGATCCGCAAAAAATGTCAACATTGCACATTTAATTCAAAATTAAAATTGGGTTGATATAAATTTAGGTTGGTTGTATTCATTATTGAATTAACCTCTTTTTTCAACACTCTCAAGAGAGGGTCATAGATGTGTTCATCATCATTCTAATCGTAATCGAGGATGAAGAATCCTTTTGGAATTCGAATTCGATACCTCCCGATCCAAACAACACAGATTTAACAGAACTGCGCAGTTTGCTCAGTGAATTAACCTCGAAATATTTTAAGAAAATTTAAGAAAATTCAAATTAATTTTTGAAAGAATTTCTGTACTGAATTTAGAATTTTACTGAAATTTTTGTGAAGAGTTAAATTTTTTCGGTAATATGATTTTGGTTTAAATTCTAAAAATCAATGAAATTAAAGTTGTATACTCTATCATATTCTCAAGATAAATTAACCTAATTTTCGACTACGTCACCCTAATTTGTAATTGTTTAACTTATTTAGTTGCTGAAATTTACTGATTAAATGGAATGATTGAACTCGGAACTCAACTATAGCAAATATTGGCAAATATTGAACTCTAACCATTCAATTTTAACTTGAGATGATTTTGGTGATAGCTTACCCTGTTAGCTCATACGAAAAATTCATTAGGCTTGAATTTTCTCCATCTTACTAAAAATTATGGTCCAATGTCTGGCCATCATATTCTCAAGATAAATAATCCTAATTTTCGACTACGTCACCCTAATTTGTAATTGTTTGACTTATTTAGTTGCTGAAATTTACTGATTTAATGGAATGATTGAACTCGGAACTCAACTATAGCAAATATTGGCAAATATTGAACTCTAACCATTCAATTTTAACTTGAGGTGATTTTGGTGATAGCTTACCCTGTTAGCTCATACGAAAAATTCATTAGGCTTGAATTGTCTCGATCTTACTAAAAATTATGGTCCAATGTCTGGCCAAACCATTAAAAGTGGGTTAGTAAATGCAAATATTGAACACTAACCACCAATTTTGGTCATATCTAACCCTGTTAGCTCAAAACGAAGGACACATTAGCCTTGAATTGGCTCGACCTTACTAAAAATCATGGTCCAAAGTCTTTCGAAACCATTAAAAGTGTATATAGGTTTAATCTCATAGGAAACTATCAAAAACGAATCAGGCAATACTAAAATGATGGGTTTAAATTTTACTTTATTTGGTATACATAAAAATTAATGAGCGCATTCGTCATTCCATAGGCCAGTTTTAATTTAAAACCACAATTTAAGGAAATCCATTAGTTTAGGATCTTCGGAGGATTTAGTTATACATAAGTTTCGGCTGTATATAGGATTAGGAATATATGTCGTTTTAATTTTAGTATTGCCTGATGATTTTATATTTATTTTCTAAGGATAAAATTTTGCACTACTCTTATAATCATTGTATTTCAACGATTTTAATCAATTTTTGCCATCCACTAGCAATCTTGAAAAACAGACATTCCTTTTATGTCAAATTTTCGTTCTACCTACATATCCCAAAAAAAGTTATAGTATATTATCTCGTTACAAACATCAGTTAATTTACATTTACCTTATCTACTTTAAATTTACCCAAAGAGTGAACCAGACTTTAAAGCTAATCAGGGTATATAATAAGAAAATGCAAACGAGTTAAAAATAATAGACTAGCAAATAAAAAAAACAAAAATTTAAAACTTAAACTACAATACGTGAACTTTCTAAAAGCTTTTTGCTATATTTTCTAAAATACAACAAAAGACCAGAGTTCGTTTTGTTCGTACCAGAATTATCGTATTGTGCAATGTGCATAATCAGCATATAGTATTGTTGTCACTGTATATATACATACTCGTATATAGTTCAATTTAATTCAAAACAAAAAAATATACATAAACAGTTCAACTCTTTGAAATTTAATTTTTTGTTTGTAAAGCTTTCTCATATTTTTTTTTATTTACATTACTATAATACAAACAGCTTTTATAAAGCTCCACACGTTCTATAGATCCATAGAAACGAGTATAATTTGACTAATTAGTAGCCACTTAAAGTTGTTGGGTGCCCCGTTTTTATGAATATAATCACCATCATCATAATAAACAAATAGAAAACAAAAAATTATTCGTCTCAAGGGGGGCGGTCGACAGAAAAGATCAATTTATCGAATCAACAAACAAACAACAAAAAATTCACATGGAAATTCGGATAAAAAATTAAAATAATAAAACCAAAATCCTTGGAACAAAATCAAATTGGGAGACGTCGACGTATAAGAAAACAGAAAAATATATTTGGGGTGGTCAGATAAATAAGAGAAAAAGGTCAAGATAAGGAAAATACAATAAAAATCATATCTCTCCAAAAAAAAAAAAAAATATAATATACCAATTTAAGTAATAATATGTCAAAAATAAAAGTTGTCATCATCATTCAATTTGTCATCGATTTTGATGCCAATAAAGGATCATATAAAGTATTTTATGTCCTTTTTTTCTATATATAAAATATATTTGCTTTCAGATGGTCATATAAGGACTAAAAATCAATAAAGAAATGAAAAAGGTTTGCCGTATATTTTCTTGTACGCATATAAACGTATACATATATAGGAAAGGATCAAGGAATTGCTGCTGTCATGTTGTGTTATTGAAGAGAGGAACAAAAAATAAAAATAAAGGCGAAAACAGTTTGGCAGTAACATATTTACGAGACACTTTGAATGTTACATAAATACGTATACATATTGGATGGTGGCACCAGAAAACCGTAATAAGGAAATGAATTTATTGTCTGTTCGGAAGTCTTTGATTTCATTGCCATTTGTTCGCAAATATATATATATTGATTTAACGGTTCAAACAAAAAAAAAAAATCTGGGGTATAATATATGGAAGAGGTGAGTATAATACCGAATTTTGAAGAAAGAATAACGGCAGAAAGATGACGTCGTCCCCAAGAAACTATTTCCGACACCATATAATATGTTGTATATATACGTGATTGGAATTCTTGAAAATTTCAAAGTTTACATATATACGAATACTCACAAAACAAGGAGGACGCACGTGCGGAAAATGGTCGTTATGGTGAGTGTATATAGTGGCATATCATTTTATATACATAAGTACACAACCAGTTCGAGCATTTTTTGTCGAGTATATTGTGAAATTTATAGATCGATTGGCGAGTTTGTATATACATATGTCACAGATCATATAATAGTGATTGTCTGTCCCTTTCATCAATTCTGGGCGATTACACTTACTGCCATAGTCACTAAACCGGCTAGATTTTACAATCCAACCGCGGAAAGTCAAGAATCTACCGATTTTAAAATTTTGTGTCGTGTTTTACAGCATATAGTGTATATAGGATTTGTGTGATTTATACATGTAATTTTGGTAAATACTGATAAGCTTTTTCCGGCTCCTATTGGGCCATATTCATATGACTGTCTGAGCTCAACCTGAATGTTGTCAATTACAAATTTTTCGAATGATCGATCATATAAAATGTCGGAATTAATTTCAAAATCTTGAGATGGTTGAATACTATTGCCTGATAATTTTTTTTATATTTTCTGGGATGGAATTCTGAGATAACTTCACACACTTGACCAATACAAAATTATATCAAGGCTTGAAGTGATGAGGTGAGTCGTTCTCTGAGATGCAAACCACAAATTATTTTTATTTTATTTTTGATGGCATCGCGACGTTTAAGAAATGCTCACGATTTGTCTTGCCAGTAGATTAGATGCCTGGAAGCAATATAAGCGCGGTAATACCCTCGATAGGACTAAACCTGTTGTAGGTTTCCATTAAAAGTTCTAACAACTATTTAACCATACGGCCCCTGGCTGGACCAGTGGGTAAATAATATTTGAAGTGTACAGAGACTAGAAATTTTATGCATCAATGGTTTGCTTTATGTTTTAGACAAAAAAATTTCCTTTTTGAATCCCCTTTATGTGCAGAATTCAGAGCATTGTCAAATCAGTTTAGGATTCGTGTTCAGAAGGAAATTTTTAGGAAAGTTTGTTACAGCTGCGGTACTTAAAATTGACGATTGTCATATTCCATATGAGGGCGACAAATATTTTCGTCGGTTGTTTTACAAGGAATCGTAGACTCAAATTAAATGTTTTAGCAGGTTAAGGATTTTCTAAAACATTACTTCGAAAGTAATTTATTAATTATATAAAACAATAAAAAAAATACTTCTCAAAATATACATAATTAACATATTATCGTATTTTGCAGTAAAGCAGAACGATTTCGATTGAAAGCCAGATGGCGTATAATTTGCACAAAAAATAAAACAGGTTATAAGTCCATCCTTGATTCACAGCATACCGTACATTGCACACCATAGGAGAACAAAATAAACGCATATTTCAGGCTTCCTGGCTGGATCAAGTTCGTCGGCACAACATAAATAGTCAGACGAGCTTTTATTGGACAAATGCAGTCAACACGTTAATTCACAAAAACAATTTCATTCATAATTTATTCATTCATAATTTATTAATTCTTAATAAATAATATAAATAACCGTAGAATTCTTAGTAAATAAATTCATCAGGTTAAAGAACTAAGGTAAAAAGAAACAACATTTTTAGAAATTCGAATAGTCAGTCATCCATTAAATACTCTTCTTGACAAGGAGGAGATTTGTTTTCTTTTTCGAAAAATTGTTCCTGCAATTGTCCTTGAATTTTTACGAATTTCTTCATATTTTTATTTCGTGCTGTGCGACAAAAAATATTTCACCTTGGAATGTTGATAGTCCAGGGGGACATTTCACTATTGTCAGCTTCATCCAATGTTAGGTCATTTAATTCAGTATCATCGGAAACTGCGATTTAATGTCATTTCAGTTAGTTGTGTTACACCGAATCAATACATTATGGCGACCCATATGGTTGGATGTTAATCAAGTGACACTTAAAAAAAATTGCTCCTATAGATCAATAAAAATGTTCTAGATTTTTGTCTGTCAAGCTTTTTTTGATCAAGATCAATTCTCTTTGACAGAAACTAATAACTACCCTCTAAACAAGGTAAATCGTTTCCGAACCATAAACGAAGAATGCTCTTCATACAACACTTCGCAAATGAAACATTTCTGCCACTAAATAACGAATCATTTATCATGTTCCAGTAAGGCAGTAAGAATTTATAACGAAGTGTGGTCAATGTATTGGTAGTTCGCAATAAGTTCACTTTTAGCGATACGTGAACGTGCCGTTTTTGGTGAATTATTTATGTATCATATTAAGTGGTACGTTACCGTAACACCTCTGCGATTCAATAATGCAATAATTTAACGATATACTAACGTTGGATAACAAATCTATAGTTTATAAATAAAAATGCATATTTAAATCGTTATATTTATATATATTTTAAAAATTCATTTATTAAAAATATGTTAACCAATATCAAAAAAATTTATTAAAATCTAATGTATAATATAAATTCATTAATAACTAAAAACTCATTTAAACTTAATCTAAATCCATTTATTTATTCTGTTTCTTTACGCGGTCCTTGGTCCAAAAATAGTTTCAGCAGAAATTTAAAACTTAAATCGGAATTAAAAATTAGGGCGGTGTTTTTATATTTTAATAAGTAGGTATATTTGGTTTTCGACTGTATATCGCAAAAATATTATATCAATGGATGTGTTGGTGTGGGTTAAAGTTATAGCTGAATTATAGTTGAATGTTAATCCAAATCTTTATTCAATTTTTAATATTTTTGTTCATTAAAAGAACGCTCTAATTTTTATTTTCATTCTTTCATTTAAAAATATTTTTTTATACATTCTTTTAAGTGTATATAATTCTATAGTCAGAAAAGAAAAATTGTGTCGAAATGACATTGCATATTTAAAATGGGGACAATTGAGCTTTAAAGTGTATTTAAACATTTATTTTCTTAATTTTGAGTTTTTTTTTTTTTAATAAATACCAACACATACATACATTATTTAGAGACTGTTCGGCTAGTGGATTTAATGTCCTTTGAAAGCTGAACAGTATCCCTATTTGTACACGGCTACAGGTCCGTCTTTTAATTGGCCATCTGCACACTGCATAGCTCCATGCTAGCCTGTACTAACATGAACGATGGGTCGGCCCATGAGTTCTACATTCCAACAGAGGGTCATAGATGTTTTCAATTTAATCACCGTTCTTAATCGGGAGATAAAAAATCCATTTTGCATCCCGCCTCTGTTGAGATTCGAACCCGGTACCTCCCGATCCAAACGTTGCAGCTTTAACCACTCCGCTATTTGCTCGGTGACAGTAACAACCGTACTACAGTCAGTTACAACCGTAATACAAAAAATTTAATCTGTTTATAAACATTTAACCAGAATCTAATAAAAAATATTAATAAGATTTATCTGAGAGCTTTTAAACCTAATTTTATTTTCGGTAATGTGTTGGACGACTTTATTTTCCAACCTTCATGCATTCATTTTATATTATTGACTTCATGTTGACAAAATAAAAATTTGTAAGAAATTGAATAATCTAATTTCTGTAATTACTGGAAAATCTTTATTGACAAACTATACAAGTAAGAAAGCTGTAAGTAGGTGCTAACAACTATTTTATTAGTTGACCTTAACCCAGAACAGTTTTTAATAGTAGTAAAATGGTTTTAATAAACTGTATTAAATGATTAGGAGCTTTCAAACTTAATCTGGTACATGTAAATCATATAGCTTATAAAAGAAGTTCTTAAACTTCCACCTAAAATAAGATTTTATTGCTTCTTAATTGCAACCACAACATATTGTTAAGATATATTTGAAAGCTTGATATTCCTAAACTTTTAATGCAAACTTTCTGATTTATTTTCTGGAAAATCATTTAAATAAATAAAAATTTTAATTACTTCTAAAAATTATATTATTATTTGAGAATTTGTATTGTATTAATTCATAAAGCTCTCATAATTCATAAAGCTCTGTGTTAAAAACTTTTAAATATTATATAATCAGAAAGTTTTTATTGAAAATATCATATTTAATAGATAGTTGAGCTTTTTTAGCTGTACTCAATGGTAAACAGGTTTTGCGGATATAAGTTAAGGTTTTTAACTGCTACTATATAAAATAATAATACAAATAATCTGAGAGCTTTCAGTTATGTACCAAAATTTGAAAGATTTTACAAATCATAAAGCTTTCATTTCTCTGTGCTAAACTTCAGAAAGTTGTTAATGGATTATCCAGGACAGTAAAACCATAGTAATGAAGGTTTTAGGTTATTGAATAATTAAAAGCAGTTGATTAATTTATAATGCTTTTAAATCTTACACAAAAGTGTTATTTTTAAAAGAATTTAAAATTCAAAACAGTAGTTAAACTTTTAGTTAATTGAAAGTTTTGAGTTTTGTGAAAAATAAAAAATTTTAAATTTTAAATTTCTCCTGAATACATTTTAAATTAAATTAAATCAGGGCTGCAGCTCTAGTAACCCATTTCAATGAAAAATCACATGATCTGTTCTGTGGTCGACATTTTCCACCACTAGACTTAATAACCTCAATTAGTAAAATTTATATTGAAAAATAAAAATTATATCTAATTGATTTTTATGACTTTAATAATTACTTAATTTACACAGATAAATAAATTAAGAATTTTTATAAAGAAAATCTAAAGCGCAAAAGAAAATTTATTTTTCGTGACCAGAAAATTAAAACGGAAAAACTTGTAATAATATTTTTACTTCTTTTACGTATTTTTTTTGTATATACGAGTACATATACATTCAAGGAACATAGGGTTTGGGTATGGTTATTGTTTTTAGCTTCAACAGATTGAATTTCTGTTTTACGACTTTTTGGTGTACGAAAGTATGTTAAAGGGACTGAAAGTTTTTTATTTGTATTTTCTAGCTCTCATTATGTAATCGGAAATATAATTCAATTCATTAGTATACCCGAAAGCTCGCCTAAACTTGATAACGACGCTGAATGTTGATTTTTGTTTCATTCGCATCAAACGTTTTATGTATATATACCTTCACACCAAAGAAAATGGAAAATGGAATAAAAAAAATTTAATTATTTTCATCTCTTAGCGCTTTATTTATGCTTTTATGCTTTTGACTTGAAGCTTTTTTGTTTATTTCCATTTGTTTGTGATTATTTTTGTATTTTTAGTTGCTGCGCTCTATATACGTCTCGTATATACATGTATAGAAGGAAAATTATTTATTTATATATTTTTTAATTCGGTATTTTGAAATTTAATATTATCTTCTGCATCATGATTCACGGTAGAAACGGTAAAACACGGAAGAAAATTAATTCCATTTTCTTGTTTTATTTGACTATATTCGCTGAATTCTTAGAATAAATAAAGAATAAACCCATTGAAAATTTTTAGATGGATTTGTTTGATGATTTATTTTGGATATATGGAGAAATAAAATATTGTTGTATCGTTGTGTCCATTAAGACAATTGGTAACTGGATCTCTAAATAACTCTGATATTTAACATCTATTTCCCGGAAGTTACATCAACGATATGCAAATTTATAGGTAAGTCAAAGGCAGTATTCAAATAATATTAGATGAATGAATTCAGTTAATCAATTCGTGATATCTTTTTGGTACCCACGCTATACAAAAAATATTATAAAGGAGTTCTTAATTTCGCTTTTTACTTCAACATGTGACTTAGATCACACCGCTCAGTAACTCAAATTTCAAATACAATTAACGATCCTTGGTTCAGCAGACTAAATTTTTTTTAAAGTTCTATTTTGTTCTAACATACAACGTGGTCAAGCATCCCAGTCCTAAGATATCAACCTTATAGATTTAGCAAAGCTTGTATTTGTATATTTGGATACAATCCTTGGTTCAGCAGGAGAATTTTTCTAAATTTTCAATTTGGTAATAGCATACAACGTGATTAAACACTCCTGTTCTAAGTAGCTTTTATATTTTGTAGTTTAAAAAAGCAATTTTGTACTTACTAACATACAACGTTGTCAAACACCTCTGTCATAAGTCACTTAACTTATAAATTTAGGAAACCTTTTATTCAATGGATGAGTATAGATCTCTGGAATCTAATCAAACAAAAAAATCGCATTCTTAAACGAATCAAACAAAATACAAACAATCATGTGTTAAAAGGCAGGTTGGAATTCCTTAACAAAAAAATCAAATCGTTTAAATATCATGCCAAAAAAAATTATTTGTCAAATTTATTCAATAAGTTAAACCAAAAAGAGGTCTGGAAGATAATCAATCAGTTTATGAAGTATGAAACCAGTGCTAATGTCCAATCTATTGTATTTAATGATATTGAATATAAAGAGCCAAGTTGTATTGTTGATGCATTCAATAAATTCTTTGTAAATGTTGGTACATCTTCGACCTCTGTGGTTATGAACAATAACTCGAATAATTCTTGCAAACTAAATACTGACCTGAATTCCATTTTTTTGTCTCCAGTTCAGGACACTGAAGTTCTCAATATTATTGGTAATTTGGATAATAATAAGGGCTGTGGTTATGATAACATTACTAACATTGAAGCGTAATGCTAGTAGTTTTTCCCACCTATTGGCTGATATATTTAATGTAGTGTTCGTAACTGGGACTTATCCTAATTGCCTGAAAATTGCAAATGTATCACCAGTTTTCAAATCTGGAAGCTCTAATGCTATTAACAACTATCGTCCAATCTCTGGCTTATCCGTGTTTGACAAAACATTGGAAAAATTAATAGCAAATCGCATGATAGAATACCTTAATAATAGAAATTTTTTTTACTGTCATCAATATGGTTTTAGACAGGGGTATGGAACTGACACTGCATTAGTTGAAATTACCGATTTAATCTATAGGGCATTTGACAATCAGGAATATATATGTAGTCTTTTCTTGGACCTACATAAAGCATTTGACTCTATTGATCATCGATTGCTGCTAGATAAGCT
Organism: Tipula unca; assembly: GCA_951394425.1. Classification (NCBI taxonomy): domain Eukaryota; kingdom Metazoa; phylum Arthropoda; class Insecta; order Diptera; family Tipulidae; genus Tipula; species Tipula unca. The sequence goes on from OX596381.1 coordinate 35,659,934, forward strand.
ATACAGTTATGGTTTTACGGGAATATCGTATAAACTTCTAGCTAGTTATCTTCAAAACCGCCCTCAGTTTGTGGTAATGAATGGTGTCGCAAGCAGCGTCTTAATCATCAACTGTGGTGTACCGCAAGGCAGTGTTCTTGGGGCTTTATTGATTTTCATAAATGATTTAGCCCAATTACCGCTTGCTGGTCAAATCAGAATGTTTGCTGACGATACTGCAATTTTTTATAACTCCAGTGATTGTTCGCAGGGATTAACTAATATGCAAAATGATTTTCAGACACTCTTGGAGTATTTTACTTACAACAAAATAGCAGTTAATCTAAGTAAAATAAAATTTATTATATGTCACTCCCCATTTCTACCACATTGTGATTTGCCCATTTCGCAGATTTCTAATGTTGTCATTGAACGTGTCGACGAGTTTAAGTATCTTGGAATAATGTTTGATAAGCACATGTCTTGGGATAAACACATTTGTATGTATGTTGAGCATGAAAATATATCCGTTCATCGTTTTGATTAGAAAACTCGCTCCCTTTGTTCCAACGCATGTCTTAAAAACGGTTTAGTTTTATTTATTCATTCACGTTTCTACTATGCCATCTCAACTTTTGGAACTGTAGTAAAATCCAAATTAAAAAAAATTACAAACTATGCAAAATAGGAGTTGCAAAGCTATTTTTAAACTTTTATTTATTTCCTTCCGTTGAGTTATATAGGAATGTGGCCGTTGTTATTCTTCCAATAAATGCATTATTTGAACTTCACGTATCTTTACACATGTACAAGTGTCTAAACGTAACATCTACACTATCTAACATTCAATTTCAGTATACGTAAGTCATAGTTACACTACTCGTAGAACGAATTTTCTAATGAGCAACAAAATAAAAACGGAATTTGGTAAGAAATCAATAACTTTCATTGGACCCCGTGTTTATAATAAACTACCAACCGCAATAAAAATTTCTGAAAATGTTTTCAAATTTAAAAAATTCAAAAAATTTAAAAAAGGCTTTTATATTTGTTAGTTAGAAAATGCCTTATAAAAAAGAATTATCAAATACAAAATTATTAAAACAAATTAGACAGTCAGGATGAGTGAATCAAGTTTTATGGATCTTTTGAATAAGGTGGCATAAAAAAACAGGACTCCTTCATGCGTAAAGCAATCCCAATAGAGACAAGATTATCAATTACCTTGAGATTTTTAGGAACAGGGAATGCCTCCGAAGATTTAAAGTTTACCTGTACGGTATCACCCCAAGCAATCGGAAAAATTGTTATTGAAACATGCCGAGCAATTAATGTGGTGTTAAAACAATACATCATGGTAAGTATTGAAACATTTTATTGGTAATTGTTATTGACGCATTATTCAAATTTGGTAATTTTTTATCTTGACCATAATTAAGTTACGAAAATAATGCACCATTCAATAGAGTGTTGAATAAATAAAAAGGTGACAAAAATTGTAAAGTACGAATTAACAAATTAAAATTTAAAATTTTAAACAAGAATTAAAAAATAGTTTGTAGCTTTTTAAGTTTTAACGAAACTAATCTATAATTTTATAACTACATATTATTAATTTTAGTTACCCAGAATTGCTGCAGACAAAGAGAATCAATAAAATTTTTAAAAACTGGATATCCGCACTGCTTAGGAGGCATAGATAGGCTAACATATCCATATCAAAAAGCCTTCAAAATCGGGATCTTTTTATTTTAATTATAAAAAGACGTTTAGTGTAGTCCTTATTTTAGTTAACGCTGATTGTGCGTTCCTAATGGTAAATGTTGGAACTAATGGAACAATATTTGACGGAGGTATGTTCTCGAACACAAAATTTTACTAAAATGCATTTGGTATTCTGCCATCGCGTTTTTTGATATTGCTTATTTCCAAAATGGGTATCGTTTGTTTAAATTTTTCTGGTGTGCTTCATGGAGAATTAAATAGGGTTGAAGATTAAATTAAATTAAAAATTAATGGTCCAGGTCTGAAATTTTGAGATGTTTGGTCGGAATACACCAATGGATTTGATGATCGAGACGTTATGCAAGGAGTTGAAGTGTTTGATGGCCGACAGATTATGGTTGCTGCTGTTTATATTTTGTTAGAAAATTCAAATTTATTTAACTGTCCTAATAACAATGTTTCATTGATTAGCTTTTTAGCAAATATTTGCTGTTCAACATTTAATTTTCAAAATGTACAAGCCCATCCTTCAGCAATTATCGTTGCTTCATCTCTTACATCACTTTTAGTAGATTCTAAATAATGTGCTGCTCTACGTAAAAAATGTCTCTATTTGTTTGTTTATTTCTGTGTGAACCTCTTGAATTCGGACGTGTTGCTTTATTGGTTCCGCCTAAAAAATACAAACCAAATTTATTAATCTTGCTAATTTCTTTTAATATTTTTCAATTACCGAAACATCAATTTCAGTATCCGAATTCTCTATCGTGGATGTTCTTTCTAACGGCGTTTCTTGATCTTTCAAAAAATCAACAATATCGAAATACCATAATGTTGGTACATAAATTTCGTCAACTCCAATCCCTGACTTTTCACTAGCATTGATTTTTTTTCTTTCTCGGCGGTAACAGCTTCTTATATTTGTAATTCTTCTTTTTAATCCATCCACTGTTATATCTTTCTCAATTTGTTTATATTCCTCTAATAATTCATTCCACGCTTTTGCCGGACGGTACCCATTTTTGCAATTCTCATTTGTAGTCTGCCACATATTACAGATTTTTCTTTAAATTTATCTAAAAAATCACGCCATTCAACAGTATTTGGGATTGTCATTTTTAAATTTCAAAATTTTATGCAAGAGAATAAGAAAACAGTTTTAATCGACAATTTTGATAATATTTCCTTTGTTAGATGATACAACATTGCCATACACAGTTCAACATGTTTATCAACCATAAGCTCCGCCTCCATAAAATCAAAACGTTTTGATTTTACTTCAACCGATTAGACATTGTCAACTACATCATACGCGATAAAACTTTTCCGTAGACTCAACCAAGTTGTTCAACACGTTGAAGTAAGATTTCATACTTTTTTCTGAGATAAAGCGCTAAGCTATCCTTAAACATAAATTGCTATTTGGGTACGATCCGTGGTTTAGCAGGAGAATTATGCAGGCATTTAAATTTTACTAACATACAACGTGGTCAAACAACTCTGTCAGGAAAGCTTTTATTCTTCTTAGTTAATATAGTGTTTAGCTATCCAAAAATATATTTTGGTATTTGGGTACAATCCTTGGTTCAGCAGGAGAATATTTCAAAATTTTAAATTTTGTTCTAACATACACTAGGTGGTAAAACGCACCCTTGTCCGAAGTCCCTTATTTTTTAAGTTTAGAATATTTGTTATATTTATTAGTTAGATGTGATACCCACCTACTGGAATTTGTTTGTGTATGGAGACGTACATACTTCTTCTGATCGGCAATATAACATTTTCAAATTTTCTTTCTTCTTTCAAAATTATTACTAGTTTGGGAAAACATGCATAATAACGAGAGATTCATTAATTTTAGTAATACATTAACCGATAAAAAAATTAGGACCATTTTAGGACAAACTGTAATTTTTATCTCAGTCCGTTCTTCAATTAAATCGATATAACTCGATGACATGACTCGGAAATTATATTATCCTAAATGTTTATTATAAATCAATATTATTTTCGTATAAAAATATGATGATAAAAACAACGCCCTAATTTTTTTTTTAAATTTTATTATTTCAATCGATTAGATATTTCTAAATCACATGTAGCATACAAATTAATTGAATATCCTAAAATGTACAATATAAGTAATTAAATAACATCAAATAATAATTTTCCAAAATTTTGATTTTGATTTTCACTTATGTACAAATATCATATTAAAATAATCATAATTGAATTATGAGAAAAAAACATTTGTTTGTATGTACATATGTATGTACAAAAATTACTTTTATGTTTATGGTAAAATTATAAAATACAGAAATAAATATTAACGATTTTTAAAAATTAAAAAATATAAATTTTTCCAAAAACTAAAACCATATTGAAATAATATTTTTATTTAATTTTCGTGAAATAAAAAAATTGTTTATTTATAAATATAAACAAAAAATTTACGATAATTTTGCACAGTATACAAATGTTTAATACTGTGCAATTTATAACAGTTACATTGTATGTTTGTATGTATGTACATAAATTTGGTTATTTGGAATATACATATTTATGTACATATGTACGTAATAATAATAAATATTGGGAGGCTTTAAAAAATACAATTTGGTTAATAAAATATATATAAACCGAACGAAAACCAAATTTGTTATAATCAATTTAAAAATAATTATTTTATCACTAAATTAAATTTTATATTTGCATAATCATTTATTTTTTTGTTTTGTATGTATACACATAATTATTTTTGTTTATTTATTTATTTTTTATATTTTCGTTTTTCTCAAATATAATTAAATATATGTTTACATATTCGGTGTTTTAGTGTTCAAACAGTAATTTCATTCTTAGTTAACATAAAAAACAAATAAAAAAAAATATGTTGCAAGAAATTATTATTTTGCTGCAAGTTAAATGACTAAATATTTTGAATTCCATTGTTTAATGGTACTATTTAAGTTAAAATATCAAAACCTCAAAGCTTATGTGACAGGTAACTAGCCTGTACTGAATATCCATCTTAATAATTTAAAACAAACCAAAAAGTGAAACATTGTAAATTATGAAAAAAAAATTAGGGCGTTGTTTTTCTTTCATAATGACATAGCCTAGACAGTAATTTTTTATATAGAGCATATTTAGTTACGGTGCGACATAGTTGTCTCAACTAAATTAAACAGTTTGTATTTTTGACATTTATACATATTACAAAGGTCATTTACAATCGTCTATGTTATATTAATTTTAAGTTCATCGGCCAGATATAAGAAATCAAAACAAAGCTCTCTCGAATATCGCAGTCTCTCGAGTTTCTATTTTCTACTTGGAAGCTGATGGTTTCGATCCATGTCCTCATATATTCGCGCCTCTTTTGACGAAGGAAATTGGCCATTTTCCACACAGCTTTCGTTTATCTTCCACGAGCTGATGACACTGATCGTCAAACCAGTCATTACGTGATCTTGGTGGCCTTCTTCCAATCATTTGGCCACTGTCATTATTGATGCCTCTATATGATCTAACGTCGGTTATACCGGTGGAATGTCTCTTCGAGCGTTGATTTTGGGGCCTTCCACCATTCGATCACCACGTTATCTTGTGAATTTTCTTATGTTGAAAGAATGTATTCGATACGACTAGGCTATACATTATAGCAAGTTCGGCGATGTGTTCTCCGTTGTTGTTATTAATAAATAGGGTTTGTATTATTTTTAAAATCCTTCGAAGTTGGTTTTACATCGCCTGTTGACGGGTGTTGATAATTTGACGAATTACTTGTATACGATGTACCTGACTTGTTATGCTGGAAACAATTTTTAGCTGAATGGCCAGGTTTGAAACACAATTGACATTTTAAATAATTCCTGTTAAGATTCGGTGCTAATTGAGGTCTAGGTTTGTTCAACAGAGACATCTCTTCTTTTATCACTTTATCCACGGCATCCTTTAGTGTTGTGAATCGACAAACTTTCACTATATAGTAGAAATTGAATGATTCAAGCCATCTTGAAATGATCGTAATTGAACTATTAGTTATGAGCAAAATAACTGGTATTACAAATGCAAAATCGTAGGTTTACGTCATCTTTTGAGCGTACAATTGATTAGTAGAATTCAAAATTTATAAACTGCTTTCAAGGTTTTATTTAGCATAATTTCCACTTTTGGGAGCCTTGTTGCAGAAGCTGTTCCACATACGAGAATATTATGGTTAATTTTCGACCTTTTCGGCTTTGCAAAATACATGAATCAATTTTTTAAAAAAACTAAATAGTGTGCGTCATCTAGTTTCTCCTAGAATGCCTCGAAGCAGGTATATTTTTAATTATATTTTCAGGAAAAAGGTAACCAAATTCATCAGTTTTTATAGAATTGAAATATACGTACATACATAGGTATATGCTTTTCCAAGTATAATTTAATTTAAAATCTATGAAATATAAAGGTTAATTAGTTTGACAGCTGTCAAGTAAGAATTATAGACGTATAATAATTCTTGTTGTTTTGTCTGATTTAAATTTTGACTGACTGTTTTTTCGTGGTGATGTATATTTGAGGAAATACTCCAAATAAAGTAAATGCCGATCATGTGAATCCCGAGAGAAAGAGAGAGATTTATGTTATCAATCGGTATTCGTGCTGATGTTGTTATTGTTTCTTGACTTATATCAGGGTCAACTTGACCTTCTCCTGGTGTGGCTATGACCTGTTTGGTATTGTTTTTTGTGTATGTTATTTTGGGAAGTTGGGTATAGAAACTATAATTATAACAAATTCATTTTTATTAGAATGACTTGTGTGTTGGTATCCCTTAAAGGTTGCACACTGGATTTAAGGTATGATGGTCATTAAACCATGCCATGCATTTTTAAAAGTACCTCTGACAACACAAGCGTAAATAACAATTTTTAAAACACATGACATTTTTAAAATACATATACAATATAATTTATACAGTTGGTTCATCCCAGGATTTTTTTACATTTATACTATCCCAAACTTTTTCGCCAGCAAAAAAATATACGGTTTGTACCAAAATACTCATCCCAAACTTTTTTAATATGTAAAATTTAATTGGTGGAAAATAAATTCTTCTGGCCAAGTCGTTAAATAAGGACGGTAATTTTCTCATTTCGATTAAGTTAAGGACACTGTAAGCAACCAATTTTGATAATTTTGTGGATATTGTAATTTCCGCAATATAAATAAATGTGGCACCTGTGCCAACTTTTCAAAGTAAACTGAAATTGAAAAAGAAAATTACATAACCAAGCTTTTCCTAAAAAAAAAAAAAAAAATACACCCACCTTACCACCTTACAGTGTCCCTCTGACGGCAGACGTCCCACCAAGATGACCTGTCACGATCCTCCCTCTAAGCATTTGATCTATCCAGCCTTTGAGTGTCCCGTCCACCCCCAGGGCCCGAGTGATTGCCCCGGTGTGACGTTGCTAAAGGCCTCCTCTATATCCAACAAAGTTACCATTGAATATTCCTTATATTCAAGTGATTCCTCAATCGGGCCAATGAGGGAATTGACAGCTTTTCCACCGATCGCTTTTACAGTATGCGTGTTGAGATACCGACAGCTCGCCTGGCTTGATTGAGCCTCTGATGTAAGCCTCTATTTGTCTTTCCAGTGATTTTAATAGAAAAGAGGATAAGCTTATAGGCCTAAAGTCTTTGAGATAGCAATGAGAACTTTTTCCCGCCTTAGGTATAAATATTACTTTTACTTCAGGCCATTTTCTAGGAATGTGACAAAGTTCTAAGCTGCCTTTGAAGAAGACTTCCATCCATGGTATGGTTAATTCAATAGTTCGCTGGATATCCGCAGGGATAATGACATCAGGTCCTGCCGACTTGTATGGTTTAAAACTGTTTATTACCCATATGATTTTCCGCCTATTTACTAAATGACTAAATGTCTACACCCCTATTTATCACGGGTCTCTCCGGAGCTAGTACTGAGCACTGCGGGAAATGCGCTTTTAATAATCCGGTCGTTGTATATAACTCGGGATGGAAGAACTAGAACATAGTATTTTGCGTAGCCTGGTCGCCTTCGAGGGCCCCTCTATATTACCACAGTAGAGCCTCCAGGCTTTTGTTTTGGCCGCTCTTAGCTCGTACTTGTAAGTTTTATGGACTTCCTTATAGCAGTCCCAATCTGCAGCAGCATATGTGTTCCTTGCTTTTTAGAACAGTTTTCTGCATTTCGTTGGAGTACCTTGGAGTTCTCTCGACCTCGGATGGCCGAGACTTACGCAAAGGCTTACTGATAGGACATGTACATAACATGGCTTTGTTAAAAGAATTAGATTGCTTGGTTACTAAAACATCAAGCTCCTATGTAGATGCAGGTGAATTTGGAACCAATAGCGGTAGTGAGTTGCCAAGAATGGTTCCAAAGCAATCCCAGTTAGTTTTCTTTCTATTTCTGAAGGATGGTTTGCTAGTGGAACGGCCACCGAGGCAGCTTGACAGTGATGGAAGTTGATCTGAATGATCTTAAACATTAGATAGTGCTTACCTCCACCACTGTTGAGTCAAACTCCGCCTCTGACACCGATTTGTCCATTCGGAGCGCACAATGCCCCTTCGATCTCGAAATCTCCGATTCAACGGATAATGTCTCCTGAGAGTCTTCAGGGATGCTCTGGACATCTGGGTTACCAATACCAGGTGGGACTGCACAAGTGATATCCACAACTGCTGCAGATGCCATAGATCTGTTGGCTTCATTGCATTTGTAAACCTTGAGCGTAACCAAATCCGTAGCTGATCAAGCCTTCAGAGTTAGCCAGAGCACCCAAGGAGTCTCTATTGAGGATGATACCGGCCGATCTGTGATCTGCTTCCGCTTTTCTCTCCTCCAATTTGGCAATCCTCCAAGTGGTAGTGGACATTTCCAGGATCTCCTTCGCGTTAGTTGGTTCCGCAGGAATCCGGGCTTGTGCCCTAGGCCTGCAGGGAATTTCTTCCCACGTAACTACTTCTAATTAGGCCCCAGGCGGGACCTCACCCTGCCTTTTTGAAGAGGGTCACCGACCTTTCGTCGGCACAGGCAGTCAGTTTTACGGGACCCCATTGACACCCTCCGTGTCTGCAGGACGAAGCCGGTCCTGGATTCTCCCTCATGATTTTTAGGAAGGTGGCGGCTAAGGCCTTATCCACCTTCCTCCCGTTAATGGCCGTATTACTTTTATCTTCTTGAGCCCTGCACCTCGTTGAACGGCCTAGTGACGGTGTCCAGAACTGGTGTTTGTTGTGAGATTTCAGCGGAACGCTCCTGCATCGGCTCAGTGATACGTCTTACACGAGGGGCCAGCCTCGTTCGTGCGGGGCATAAGTTTTGCGCTTTGCCTAGGTTTGCCCGGTTTTTTAAAAGTGCAGGTAAGGGTTCATGATCCGGAGGGCGTCAAGTATCCGGATGCGCAGTTAGAGACTCGGCTTGTTTTTAGACTTGGCCCCCAGTCTGGCCGGTTATCAGCACGGTACGATTGACAGCTTAATTTGGCCTATTAGTTTAGCGAAGTGTATTCGCCTAGTACACCACATAACATGGTGTACTAGTTGCCCGGTGGTCACTACGGGGAGGTAACGCGCACATTTGTGAAAGCTGCAACATAAGGAGCTGGCAACAAGTACCAACTTGATTCCCCCAAGACCGCTTCACACCAGACCATCTTAATCTTATGTCTCGATGTTGATATAGTCTCTAGTGAAATTTGGATTTAGAAATGCAAATATTTAATTTAATGTTCAATTAAATCTTCTAGAAATTATGAGTCATCATCTTGGCTGAACTAATCCGTTGTTTGCAACAGAAATGTTGAGTATATTGTGTGGGTCGAATTTCTTACCTTCCAAAGATAGTTTATTTTAAAACAAACAATAAACAAATTACTCGAAAAAAGCATGAAATATATATAGACGTAATGAATTAATTTATATAAGAAATTACTAAACTTTTTTTTTGTATCAAAATAAAAAACCCATAAATTTAGATAACAACAACAATATGCGAATGATAAGATAACAAGTTAATCATTACGACGGGGAAAGAAAGATTTTGTTTTATTATTCCATTTTCCTTTTATATGTGTGACATGGGTTGTTGGTTGTTGCAAGAAGAAACATCATCACAAAAACATAACTAATAAACTTCCAAACGAAAAAAAAACTTTGCAAAAGGAAATTATGAAAAGCCAAAACTTCAGTTGGCTGTGGCGTTTGTCGTTTTTCGTCTGCGCCTTTGACACAAAACAAAAGAAAACGAGTAGAAGATAATAATCACGATACCTACTATGATTAAAATTTAATTAATTAACTGTGATGTCGCTTGTGCACGCGCGAAGTTGAAAATGTATCCCGCGAATTTGAATTATTTTCGCGTTTTAACAAATAGAATAAAAAAACTTTAGAGGCAGTTCTATAATTGGATTGATTACATTACGGTACATAAATATTTTTGCGTCTATGTAACATATATACTTGTATACTAAAACATAAACTTTTTCCATTATATTATTAAACCAATAAATATAAATCATATATGCGGTAAAATTGCGGTGCCCGCGCGTACACCCTCTAATTACCGCACACTAATTTTTTTAACTGTTTCTGACATTTATTTACTACACATAATAATATTAAGTCACCAAGCCGCACCAACATTATTCCAAAATATATAACAATAAACTCGTAACGAGGAAAAATTAATTTTCTTTTGCTGCGAGATAAAATATGATAAATTTTATCAATTTAAAGTGGCAAATATCAGCGGCGCACACACATAGAGAGCACCAGAGCCATCAGCTGTATATATACATAAGTATGTCTGTAGAACAACAACGTAACGACGAAGAGGCCCCTTATCTGTTATATTCTCCACATAACAAATAATTAACTGCCATCAAGTAACAACCGCATAAAAAATAATAAATTCTTTTATAATAAATCTTCCGGAGTCGGAACATGAAAGAGATAAATATGCGAGATGGGGGAGATGGCGATATGTATGTAACACAGAATATAAAAATTAAATGGAAACTCGCAAATAAGGAAATTAAATTTTCCGTTTTTTTGTTGTTGTATTTTTTCTCTTTTTTTTTTTTTTTAAGATTTCCCAGGGTGTATGACGTATCTATATATGTGTGTTTGTCTATCTATCTTAAAATGATAACAATTATTTATATGCCGAAGCAAGGAGTAGATATTTATTTTTTAATGTTCTTAAAGAAAATTCGTTTTTAAGTCCTATATATGTGTATGTGTGGTGCGGTACCTAACTCGAGAGTCTCGGGGACATAAAATTTATTTATTCTCTTGTAACGGTCGTTTATTATGTGAAATAATGGATTTTAAATGAAAATGTCCCCATTTAATGTCGTACCTAATAATAAATTTAATACGTTTGTAAATAATTGGGGCACATGTTGAGTGTAGGTATACGGAATATAAAATGCGGAAAGCAGTTTAATTTAACAAGTTCGTTTTACAATATGATTGATGCGCTAAATTAGCATTACATTTTTGTTAACCGAGAACAATTTTTCAGATTATATTTTGGGAAGATAATCGTTCTCTCATCCCCATATAGTAAAATCCAATTAAACGAGTACATTTTATGAAAGTTAGTTTTTACAAATTCAATATTTGATCAACTACATCAAACTGTAAAATACTGAAATTGGATTCAAATTTCTCAGAGTTACACTGAGATTCTATATAGCTTAACTTCCAATGCTACCCACAACCAGTTCAAATTGGAACCTCAGACTACAGGTATTGTCTCTTTTAATTGTTAATACAATAACATTCCTTCAAAGCCATGAGTATACCTATCTATTGGTCGAGATACTTTATTTGGCTACTTGTTAAGACTTGGATACCATGAAGGGTAATGTAAGCCTAATATTCATAGGAATCTTGTATCGCATCATTGTATTCATTTGTACTGTTATGGATTTTTGTGGCAAAATATTGTTATGTTTGGATTTTGAATAAAACAACAATTTCAATTCTAGATAACACAAAATTTATTTATTTCCGAATTATTACATCAAACTAACACTTTACTAACACGTTATTACACTTTTTAGACACTTAACATGCACTGTTTCCGATCACGATTAAAACTTATTACTTCTATTATTCCATCTCGTATTTATAGCACATATTCTAACCTTCTAGAATACGAGTATTCTATAATATTCGAGAGAGTCTAGACTATTCAGGAATAATCTAGACTCCTGAATAGTCTAGACACATTTTATTTACTACAGTTTACATGAACGGTAGTGTCTTTACTTAAATAAAGATTAGAATTTAGAAAGCACCACCTTCAGTTTGCCTCGCTGTCCTTTCCTAATCCGATAAACCACGTCGTTTATCTTTTTGATGACGATGTACGATCCATCATATGAAGGTTGACGCTTTAGTGATAAACTCCTCTTCCGTTTTGAGTTATTACGCCATACTAAATCTCTCGTCGGTTACCCGACACTCGTATTTTTTCCCGGGCAACTGTTTCTGAGTTTGATGGACATTTTTTCCGCGGATCACTACTACTCCACTGATCGTTGCTCCGGCATCATCTCTATACGAAGTGGCAACTCGAATCTATTGGTACACTATTGTAATCCAATAATATCTTCATGAACTCTCGGAACTGAGTATTGCCGATCCTTATCGTTGCAATCATCTTGCCCAATATGACCGCACCCTCGCCTATGGTCGTTCGTAATTTCAACCCATCCGCTGGTTGTATTCTTCCCTTAATTAGATCTTCACGTACAAACATTCCAGCTGCTGCAGTATCCAGGGTTATAACACAATTCTTCTTGTCAACATCACCTTCAACCTACCCGCGTCCCTATCTCGTTACAGAGATGCAGTAACAGCTAACTCTTCGTAGCCCAACTGCTTCTTCACGCTCTTGTTCCTCTTTCTGGGCCCCAATTCATTCGTTACCAGATCCTTGATATACCAGAGATCGCCATCCCGCCTGTCTCCATCTTATTTCCTGACACTCTCGTGATGTCACCGGTTTTGTCACATGTCCAACATCGTAATTTCCTAATACCTTGTTTTCCTGTCACTCCTCCTTCGCCAAAACTTGATGTTCGCTGCATAAGAGATAGCCATGTTGGTGATCTCCATCTTACTTCTCCACAGTCTCTCGAGATATGACCCATCTCGTCACATGCCCAATATTTTATTTTGCTCTTTATAACACCTTTTCTAAAACTAGGTACCGACCGATCGACTTTCGTAATGACGACCATTTCTTCTAGTCGCACTCCAAGTGACGGTTTTATGATAGCCTGCGCAGCCTAGTTTATTAACGTACAAGCGGTAACAACATCACTGCTGCCGCGTCTCCGGGTCTCGTCAATAAACGCGTCCATCTTAATTCTCTCCATGTACTCGGGAGATGTATTTGAATATGCTATAGATGAACTAACCGCTCGACCGCTGATGAATACTCCTGAAGAGTCTGTCCGATATTTTGATATCGACTCTTCAACGCCATACGACACATTTCTCGTTTATGGTCACTTACGTATACTTTCAATCCAGCGCCATCATTACTTCGTTGTAATTGTATCAATCATGTCGCGAATAATGGTGGCTTGCTTTATCGCTTGTCCTGGCATGACCTATACTTGTGGCGATGTTCCATTTGATTTGTGGTATATAAGTTCTTTCTTAAAGCCTAGAGTTTTTTCCTTTAAATTTTGCACTTGTTCACCCTCACCGAGAACTTTCTGTTGCAACCCTTGGATGTCCTTTTGTAATTTCTGTTCAACATGTTGAACCATTGATTGCTTTTTCTCTACTACTCCAGAGTGATATTGATTTCTTGAAACTTGTTGTCCGTATATTTCGATTGACCTCTTCTTTATTTCCTGAACGATTAAATGACTGATCGATTTAATTGGTTACTGGACTGTTCCACTGATTTTTCTATTGACTGATCATTTCTAAATTAGACTGTTGAATAGCAGCCATTATCGAGTTTTCCCGATTGTCTCGGTACTGCTTCAATCACTGCACCTTTAACTTCTTCGTCCTCTTCTGCTTGGTTCGAAAACGTTGCTTCATATCGAAATTATAACAAGCAGGATCAATTGGCTTGAAATAATCGTTGCTTTAATACATTTTTCTAACCGGCCGTTGACCAGCCACGCCGCTCCAGCTCCTCCTTTAATTCGGAAATCTTTAACTCGCGTAGAATCAACTTTTAATTCACAGTCCCAGCGCTGTTACCAATTGTTACGTTTTTACCTTGTCAAATAAGGTTTGATTATTGGGTTTTTGCCTTGTCAAACAAGATTCGATCAAACTGAGGCCACTGTGAAACATCCAAAAAATAATCGGGGTTCAACATCGGCATGTTGGGAAACAATGTCACAAGAAATATATTACGGAATTTCTCTAAATCCCTCTGAATTCGGCACTATCGATAAAAAAATGAAAACAAACCATAGAAAAGTCTATGTTAAAGTGCTACAAGTGTGCTTGACTACACCCCTTTTGCCGCTCCCATTAGCACAGTAAGTAGCGTTCTTGCTTTGGTAATCGAGGGTCTCGGGTTCGATTCCCGGTGGTGACCCAAACATCACGGCTGGGTGTTTTTAATGTGAAAGTATGTGTGTTTGACCGGGTATTCCACCGTGGGCCTGTTTGTGGCACTGAGTGCTGGAGTTATCCGCCCAACATTAATTTTTTTTTTTTGCACCCGAAAACATGGAAGAAAATTTAGGAACGCCGTCAGCAAAAGCTGAAATTAAAAAAAAAAAGAAATGATCGCAGAAAATCAGCGGAAGAAATTCTCAAGTTTGCTGAAGAAACATCATCGTAACGTATAAAAATCGTCACTGACAGCAGTGAGAAATACGATACAAGCTGGCCTCAAAATAAACATTAAGAGACGAAGGCAATGAGGATGAACATAATCATTAACACACCAATTAGCATTAACCAAGAAATCATTTAGAGGATGTCAATAAATGCATATTATTAGCCGATGACTTTACCATATAACAATGCATTGACCGCACTCAAGGACGCATGCCCACAAAATGATCGAGGACGTTAAATATTTCTTACGTAAATTAATGTGCTCAGACGATGGTGTACAATGTCTCTCTTTTTTCTCGTCGTTTGTGCTATGCTGATCATGTTTGTCTCACTCAGTCTCGTTTATAATCTCCATTCCATTGTAAAAATCAATGCCACCGCGTGACTGTTATAATTTAAATCGATTATCCAACCCTAACCCTTGACATATGTGTGAGTCCATATACAAGCTTTTCTTCAGTCGCCAAACTTTTTTACTATCTGCATCATATCCATGCCCTCTGACATGTATTTGCTAAAATGGCACGCACTGAATCGGATGAATGGCAAAAAATCTATCATCATCAGCCACCAATCTCGTCTTGTACTTAGATTGCCACCTATTTGGTCGTGTTTTCAACTTGAAAGCCCATTTGCAACCAAAAATATTATATGATCATGTGGCCTGTCGACCAAATGCCATATTTGTTAACCATTGCTCTGACTGATCTTATTTAATTACCGCCTTGTGTCTCAACGCGGTTCGTCAATGGTTGTCGAGTTTCTAAAATCACCGCATATCTTCTCGGAAGATTGATTATATACCGTATACGCCTAATTTATGGAATTAGGTTTTACTGGCTAACGGTACCCTATAGCCTATTAAGTCCAAATTCAACTACATATACCAAAAACCTACACGTCCCCAGTTTTTCGACAATCTACAATTCATATATGGTGTGGCGTCATATCTGTATTTTGGAAATACTTTATTCCAAAATATTCGTACCGCTTCTGGGCATAGTATTTTGTTCAGACCGTGCTGGCAATCAACATTTTAGGCACCGATTTACAATTACGGTAATAAACTCCATTCCATTTACGAGTACCAAGTACTACACTTGAGAAAACCCTTCAAATTTTTTGAAAACTCCAACTAGTCAATTTCTCATCCGAAAAATGTATCCCTCTTGATTTGTGCTGGCAAATTAGTTAGACCCGGGAGTTTAAATTGGCTTTCTATGCATTCATCATGACTGTCACTGGGACACATTCGGCTACCTATAGAATACAATAGTCTTGAAGATTAGCGATGATACATAGAATGAAATTTAATTCCAAATTCCAACAGAACCCAATGGAGGTGAAATGGAAATACAATGATAAAGTATGCCAAGTAAAGAATGAAGGCAAGTAATGAGAGCAGAAAATATACAGAAGACATTTTCACTATTGCCCAAGATAATGAATTCCCAAATAGTACTAATATAACGAAACAATCACCAATGGAACGGTAAGTTAAAATTGCTATAGAGAAGTTGAGGAACAAGCAAGACTAAAATAGTCAAAAGCAACACATCTACAACTGTGAGAGCTCCAAGATCAATAATAACAGAAATATGGAATTGAGGATAGCATTAACATTTAAACAAGTATAGAAGGAAGGGTTGAAATGGGTTGAATGTTAAAAGGGCGATATCTTTAATAAAACAATACATTTATTAGGAATTATCGTATACTGTACCCATACTTTGTCAACTCCGAAATAATTCATCACTGCTCCTTGTATTATTAAACCGGGTCATGCGAAAATTAGAGAACGCATCCTAATATGGCACTCAGTGGAGACTTATCAGCCTAGTAGGCCGCATTGAAATCCATTTTAGAAAAATTGGGGAAACATAAAACTTCTATAAAAAGTTGTAATAATGAGTGATAGGCTTCTCTCCCATTTTTGCGGTGTCTTCGGGTTTGATAATAACTAGCAGTATGGCATTTTTCAAGTTTTAGCGAATGCTACAAATAATAAGACAGATTAAAACGGGTAAATCTCCGTAAATTGAACTTGGAGGGAGAAATTTGCTCCCATGCACTATGTAGATATTTTTTTGGACCAATTGTTTCGGCCCACAAAACAAAATGTAAAATGTAACAAAAATAAAAATCTTTAAATCAAATAGATTTTTACTAACGAATAAATTCAATTACGATTTTAAGAATTTATTTGCTTAAATTAAGCAAATTCTATAAAAGTTACAATTCTTCAAATAAAACCGAAATAAAGCTTTCATGTAATATATGTTCAAACGAAAATAGAATGATAAAAGCTCATAAAAAATGTTTATGATACATATCGTATATATGTACATACATGATATTCGAAACATATAAATCCACTGTGTATACATACTTCCCCCTTTATCCTATTATATATGATTTCGGTTTAATCCTCTTCCATCTCGAGGTTATTCTACCAAAAATTTTCATCGTTTTCTACCGTTTCTAGAATTACCAAGATGCAAAATAAAAAAACATACACGTTTTTGTCTTGCCATTGCTAACAGTTTTACCAATTTGTATGTAAGTATGTACGTATGTATGCTTGTTTGTCATGTTTCTGTTAGGCTTGGATTTTAAATCGATTGTTGCTTTAAGGAACGTTAATGTGTCACAATCCTATATATGGGTACATACATACTCGTATATTTATAAAACTATATCCCTATATTCATATATTCTTTTTGTACAAAAATCATTCCAATTAACAAAAAATCTTCATTCTATATGTTCAGAGACATATCTTTACGTTGTGGTGCCTCATTTTAATCCCGACAATAAAACAATTAATCTCCAAATAGTTTTATTACCACTTAAATTGCCAAAATGATTTTCCGGAATTAAATTTGATATCTTCATAAATTTATAAAGGAACACCAAACACATAAAATATACAGAAATAGACAAACAACCGAAAAACAAAAAGGATTAAGATTCACGCCCAGAAAATAGGGACAAAATATAGTTTTTTTTCTTCTATGTGTTGCCTTAATTTATGTCGTTGGCTTAATAACCTTTTTTTTTGGTTCGGTTTTGGTTGTTTCGAATCAGTTTTCCACAAAATGTTGAAATTTTAAAATATCACTAATATTTAAAATATTTTTTCTAACCTGTGCGTGCCGGGATGTCCTACCATCACATTTGCGATAATCGATAGACGCTGTTTTTCTTATTTATCAATTCTGCAATTTTGTTTGTGATCATAGCCTACTCGATTCTATTTCTATAAATTCATTCGATAAAATATCATCAATATTTTTATTTTCGATGGCAAGTGAAATGAGGAAAAAGAGATAGTTTGCAAATTTATTCTAACAGACTGAGATCGCAATAGAAAAAACGCAATGCAGCACAATTTTGTTCGTGAAAAAAGAGACACAAACGTCTGTCGAATATCGAAAATGTGATGGCATTTAGCTCGACGTTTCCATATAACAGTATATACATGGTGAAAAAACCACAGACATGTTTGATTTTACATTAACCCATTGGTAGTTGCTATAGCAACGATATATTTTGTTTTTTCAATAACGGATCTTTTTAAAATTATGGTTTGGACAAAAAAACAAAGGAATACTTTATTTAGTATTAAACATGACGTTCATAAGAGAATTCCGCAATTATTTAAAAACAATTATAAAGTGAAGTGCTTTAAAAAGTAAGGTATTA
Source organism: Tipula unca (assembly GCA_951394425.1). NCBI lineage: Eukaryota > Metazoa > Arthropoda > Insecta > Diptera > Tipulidae > Tipula > Tipula unca. Next base: position 35,678,225 of record OX596381.1, read on the forward strand.
TAACTTACAAACCAACGTGTACATCAGCCTTGCAGATCACTTCAAAACTTACCGCAAGATCATTTTTATCTGAAAAATCGTTTGATAAACCATACCGATAAGTTTCTAATCCTAAAATTAGCAACCTACTCTGAATGAACTGAAACAATTACCAGAAGTGTGTTCATAAACTCTACATTGTAACAATATTGTTAACAATGGCAGTTCTAAAGCGTTCATAAACTGCGATTGTAACAAATTTTTGTTGTTCATAAATCCTAACCAAAATTTCCCTTTGTTGTTAGAAACGTCATTACCAACTATACTCGATACTGCCTTTCTACACGTCAAAAGCATTTGTTATAAAATGAATAATTCCGGCCAAAACACGCCTAGTAATCTATAGGAAGTAATAGTAATGGATATATTTTTTTGGAACGTGATACAGGTATGTGCATTTATTTTTTGAATGTGAATTGAAATTTATGTTTTAATTATTATTATATGCATATGTTGACCTTGAATAAATATATTTAATATTTTGTGGTTATATAATGCTGGATGAGCGTGTTTGCATATTACTAAAACGGGGTTTGTTGGAAAGGCTGGACTCCTATTTTTGTTTTTGTTATATTAATTAAGAAATAGGTACTACTTTTGATCGACGACTGACATAGACATTACATGGATGATGGTTATATTAGTGATATGTGATTTAATGTTGTTTGTATGTTATCATTTTATAATCAATTACCTTACATTATATTCTATTGTGGTTTTAGGTGATTTCGCAAATATGGTAAATTCCTTGCCTTTTATTTCCAATCAAGTTGGTACTTCAAGACAACCGCACGATTCTCCAAGAATAGTGTGGAATCGACCCACAATTCTTGCTCTCATAAGGGCTTATAAAGAAAATAAATATTTCTTCCGCATTGAGCTGAATTCAGCTGTATTGTCAACAAACAAAAAGAAATCAGATTTGAACTTTCATCTAATGGTATATGTCCTCAATCGCATATCACTATGTTATGCGTCCATGAATATTTGTTTTAATTATAAACTAAATACCAAACGAAGCACTAATAATAATACAAACACAAATAACATATTCTTTTCCTTAAAATTATAGATTCTGATGATGAATTTCCTCCGCCCAAACGGAAGAAAAAAACTAAAGAGCAAATGATTCTGGCCGAGTTGGCGGAATTAAAAAAAAGTCGGGAAGAAAGGCAAGCCAACACCAAAATATTTCAGGATAAGGTGCTCCAATTATGTGAATCGGCTGACAACCAAATTAGTCAGCTTTTAAAAAAAAAACAATAAATTTTGATTAAACGAAGCAATTTATTTATTTTCTTATTTGCAGAGATATTTCTGAGCGTTTTGTGATGCCATTGTTTATTGGTATGTCCCGATGTTAAGCTCGTCTAGGTAATTCCGCTTCTTCTGCAATATAATAATACTGGGTTTGCGCTGTTAAACCCTCCGTGATATAAACATTTAGCATGTCTTGATCGAAGTCAAGATATATGTTGTGCCATACGCAGCAGGCAGTGATTGTTGCTGGAGCCCAATCCGTCCTCTTCATGTTTAACTACTTCAGTCTGCGAAACCTCCCGAACAGCAAAGCAAAGCTGCGCTCTACTACTTGCCGGCATGATGATTGTTTTTAGTTAATTCAAATTGCTGCGATAAACGACCTCTATCCATGAATATACGCCCTATAACCTAGGTTGTATTCACCATTGTATTCACCATTTGAAAAATAAGTGTTAATATTTTCTTGTGATTTCAAGTATATATGAGAATTTTTGAAAATTCTAATGTCTGGTACTGAACTTGGCCACCCGCAATATACATCAATGTATCTCATCTCAGAATCACATATGTCATTGATGTGTAACATTTTCGATTGGTGTAGGCGGTAATATATTTTTTTGGTACAGAAAGAGGGACGTATGTGCCATCTACTACCCCAATCAAGCCATTAAAAATACTATTTGCAGCAAATTTTATTTTCCTACTTTTATTTGCCCCATTAATGCGTTCAACTGGTTTATTATTTGAACAAAGCATTTAGATAAAACGCTCTTTGCCATATTGAAGCGTTCACTCACGGATCTATAATTCAAAAAATAAATGGCAATTATATATATATGTATTTTTATATATGTATTTTTATATATGTATTTTTATACATATATATATATATATATATATATATATATATATATATATATATATATATATATATATATATATATATATATATATATATATATATATATATATATATATATATATATATATATATATATATATATATATATATATATATATATATATATATATATAGGCTAGAAGCTTTAAATAACTGTACGAATCTGGTGTAGCTAAGATACAAATTACAGCCAGAAGCTGATGCTTCAATTCGACTGGTGGCCTACCTCCTCCCTCATGTATAGTGCGTTTATTGAAATTATATTTAATAATTTTTCAAATGTAGCCCGTTTCAACCGAAAATTTTGTTGAAACTGTAGGTCATCGTAGTGATTTAGACTACGTCCACTATATATCCCGTAATTCGGGGTGGTTTTTTCGACTCGTACAACAATCTTGCAATAATTGCCATATCTTCCAATTCACCCGCGTTTATTGAAATTACTAAATTCATCAATGTCTTTTTGTAATTTAATAATGAAGCAAGCACTGAAGTATTATTATTTTATTCTTGCATTTTGTATTTTATTCACTTTAAAACAATTCGAATTATTAAATCACGATTAAAAAATATTAAATTATAGCAACACGTTTTAATTAATTTTCCTTTTGACGTTTACAACAATATCGTTGTGAATTTAAGAATGACAGTCGTAACAATATTGTTACAATGTCGAGTTTATGAACACACTCCAGCGTCGACGACGCTTGGTTCTGTTTATTCAACATAGACGTCCAACGTCGTCTTTTGCAATATATTTCCCCTAAATCAAACGATAAAAGGTTTGGGTACTAAATCTTGGATTACAAAAGCTTGGTTTTTAAAATCTATGATTGTAATATTGGAATGTATATGGACAGTTTCATAAAAGTCGGGGACTACCAGGAAAATGTTATATTTACTTCTTGCATGTAATGTGGTTTACTTATGGTATTATGATACTGGCGTTTTTCCGCTGCTGAAAAATGCAAATGAAGTGAGAGACATAATACGAGTATGTATACAAAATATTCATTAGAGTGAGTTTATACAGTATAATAGAAATTTATATGTCAAAAATTGAGCTAAATTATTTTTTGTAGCAGTAAAGTGAGCAATTCTAGCAGAAAATATTAAATTTTTCTTAATTAATTAATATGTCTTCTTTAGAATTGATTGTCGCAGCAAATATTCATATATTGAATGTTTCGGCATATTTGTGTAATAAAAAATTAAATAAAAATATTAAAAAATTAAATAGGCCAAAAATTATTAAAAGAGATTCAAAGTGAAGATATCAAGTGGTATCCGCAAACTTTGAGAATGAACACTAGTACAATTTGGAGAAATTTTAGATAAGGTTCACAGTATTTCATCAGCTGAAAGAGTGCAAGTCACATTAACATATTGTAAGAATCGGCATATTGATTTGATAATAGCAAAAGCATGTTCCATGTTAGGATTTCTTTCTTTGCTAGCAATATTAGTAGAATCGAGACGATACAAAAAAATTCCCTTTTTTTATTCGTGGAAAACACACCAATTTGATCATCGTAAGGCACGGTGGGAGAACGTTAGGGATCTATCTTCTTATGTCGTTAGGTGCAAAATTTTAAAGCTTGAGCCACTGGCAATCCGCCGTCAGCATGCTGGTGCTATTTTCATTTCCGATCTTCTCAATGGCAATAACCAAAGTTCATCTTATTAATGAACCTTGGATTATTTGTCCCGGAAAGAAGTTTAAGGTTTCGCTTTTTTTTTTAATCTGATATCTAAGTCATACACCTAATTGAGTAAATTTTGTTCGTACTCCATTTGTGTTACTCGGCATACCACGTACCTCAACATTTTGATGTTAACCAAGCGGTAGTATGTGTTTCTTTTTGTTATCTCTTCGCTGACGTATTCCATCCGGAGGTCCCTATGTAGGATATCGGTTTTTTTTACCTAGGAACGTTCACTATTTGACGTAACACTTTATTTTGAAAAGCTTGTATTATTTTAATATTGGTTTTCTTAGTACAGCCCCAAAGCTGATTATACCCTATAAGTCCATATAGGTTTCAAAACTTGTTGGTATAGTAGCAACTTATTAGATATTGACAGCTCTGAATGTCTTCCAATTAGCTAAAACATATACTACCTTTTGGAATTTAGTTCTATTGGTATCCACATAACTATTTGATAGGTAAAGTTAACGTGCGTTGGTTTTTCTTCAGTTAGCTTAATACACCATTTTTTGGTCTGGTTACTTAGTTGGTTCGTAGCCCATTGCAGATTTCTGATTGCTTCGTCTGCTTTATAACCAGTAGCTAAAAGTGCAGTATCGTCCGCGAATGTTGCTATTGTTGTTCCGCTGGTGTTTGTTAAGTCGCTTGTTTAAAGTAAATACAAGACTGGCCCCAGCACGCTACCTTGGGGAACCCCTGCAGATAACTCACATCTCACACGAAAATATCTGTTAGCAATATAAGATTTCAATATCTGAAGGTATTCTTTTGGCAATTATCGATGAAGTTTATATTCCAATCCAGGGTCCGATACGTTATTGAAGGCCTGTGCTATACACCCAGAAATATTGTTAAGCATATTTTCTTATTTTCAATTGAATCTTCAATAATACTAATCCTGTGAACTTGGTCTATGGTGGAATGGCTTTCTCGAAACTGATGTGGTGGTTGGTATTAGCTTTCACTCAACTATTATAGGTTTCGTCCTTTTGTATAACAGTTTCTCAAAAATTTTCGGAAGTACTGGAAGCAGAGAAATTGGACTATATAACTTTTTATGGTTACATAGTTTGTTTATTATCTCTAATTATTATCTCTAATTCTTTGCTTAAGCTTATTGCAGAGGTAATTAAAAATTATTTACTTTGTGGTGCTCGATTTCTCTGCCGTATTTTCCTTGCTTTTCGTTTTTCATTAAACAACTCCCTGATCTCGGCTGGATAAGTAAAATTATTACGGTCCTTGATTTGGATTGCAGGGGTGCTATCCCATGCTGTTTTTTGTATATTATTGATTAATAGTTCCACTTCATTTTTTAATTGAACCGGATGCTTGATTGATACAAGAAGATTGGTGTTGTCTTCAACCAATTTCCTAAATAATTCTCAATTGGTTTTGTTATTTGTTAGTCTAGGTGGATTTCCCTTCTTAACAGTCGTGGAACTAACAGTCATAATGACGGGTTCTTGCATACTTTCTTCTTCAATTTTTATACCCTCATTTTTTTGATTATTTTCTTTCGCAAATATGTATTGTTGATCGTCCTCTTGCTCTTTCTAATGGGTGTAAAAACAGGTGTATTTAAAAAGATTTCTAACTCTGGAATATGTTGGATTAGCCCACTTAGTGCATTCCAGAATACAATTCTTAATGTTTATATTTATTATATTAGTTTACTATATAACATAGATGTTAGTTCATCCACTGTTTCGCGACTATCTAGTCGCCTGTTTAAAGCATCTATGGATCTCTCTTTTTTTATAAGCCGTGTATTTAACGCTTCGATGCTTTTAAATATTTTTTCAAGCATAGATGTATCTTTGGAGGCTTTGAAATTTACTGTTTTGAGTGGGTCTTACTTTGTAGCCCGGATGCCACCACTTGCGAAAACGACTTGCGATCAGTTACTTTACTCGATATAAATGTGGTATAGTATTCCTATATGTTGGTGTTTACGCTATTGGCTACCGGCGTTTTATAATATGATGGACCTGGCCGTGATTTGTCTCCAATTTTTTATAGTTCTTTGCTACTATGCAGCCTCTGTAAATTGCAGGATGTTGCTCTTTGCAGTTCACACATGTTGGAGGGGAATTTCTATTTAGTGGACACGCCGCAGCAGTCTTTTACATATCTTGGCTCTCTTCCGTAATGCTTCTATTTTAATCCTCATGTTTAAAACAGCTCTTGTATTAAAGATGGCTTCTTTGTTATTGAAAGTTAACATAAATAACGGGAGACCTCTTTTGGTAACTTTAAATTCGGACCCTTCTTTGACCTTCTATCTTTTGATTATATTTGCTGCATATTCTATTTGTCGTCATTGCCGTTGGAGATCTTCCATAATATCTTGAATAGCTTTGTTGATAAGGCTCTATAAGTATCAGAGTCTGGCGTATAGATTTTCCATACATTGTTGTTTAAGGATATTACTCTATATTCCTTATCTGTAATGGATTTCAAAATATTTTGCAAAGCTTCATATTCGGTTATACCAATAATATTAATTGGTGGTAGTTTTTCTTCTTTTGGTGGTTTGCTTTCACTTGTATCTCGCTGTAGGTTTTTCTGGGGCGTTCACTTTACCTCCTTCCTATTAGTATATTCTGTCTGCAAGCTCCTAGCTACTTCCGAAGAGTATCCCGCTTTCCTTTTCTTGCTTGGACGTTTTTTCTGTTTGACAATCCGTTTGTTCTCTTTTGCTAACTCCTCTTCATCAGTATAAAACTCTATAGTCCCGTTACTAATTGGAGGTTTATCATTGGCTTTGGTTAAAAATCATTTTCTCAATTCTTCATTTTCCTTCATCAGCTCTATAATTTTGCTAGACGTATTTTCTCTGTCTAACTGAGAGTAACCATTTGATGATGGCATCAGGCTTGAAAGCCCTTCTTGTGATAACAAGCCTAAGTTAAAATTACCGCTGACACCACTTCTGGTATTAGAAGCATCGGCTTGATCAACTAACGAGTTGATACTTTTTTCTTTGGTAGATAATACTCCTATGTTTCTTCTTCTTTGGAACGGATTTGATATTCCGTGGTTATGTACTAGATGGCCCTAGTCAGAATCCATAGAGGCCATTCTCAATAGAGCGTGGTTTCACCAATGTTGATATTGGTGTACCACCTCAATTTAAATTGACCAAAAAACTCATCAAACCAATAATTTTGGCCGGGAGTGTATATAAAATAATTAAAAAGAAGCCAACACTGTACATTTGATTTTTTGACAATATGTAATGTTAAATAAAATTTGTACTGGAATAGGCTAGTTGCGCTTGTGTGAAAAAATTATTTTCAATCAAACTTTATATTAAGCCACCAAAATCAGGAATAGAATCGCTCCTATTGTTTTGGTTCCTATATTGTGTGCGCTGGTTTTTCATTATTTTTGCACACAAGAATATTTTCTTTTTAGTTATTTCTACGGTTTAATTTATTGGTGCTCTAATATGCTGCCAATCATTTTATTTAATAGCAAATTAAGTTAGCTACAAAGATCGGAGCACATTGAACATTAATTTTATGTTAAATAAATCTGATCCTGATCCAGAGCACCGCCTTAAATTTATGTGAATTGCTAAATATAAGAGAATGTCAAATCTTAACCAACGAATTGATTTTGAACAAAATATTTAAATAAATTATAATGATTCTGTATCTTCTATATACATACGAGTACATATACTGAATTCAAATGTCGTATACACAAATTTCCATATATACCACGTACCTATATACCTTAGAATATACTATACACGTCATTATCGGAAAATTTCGAAAATTTGTTATCGTCATATCAATTATTCTCAATTTCACAAAACATTTAAAAATCGATTGTGATTTTTTTTCTTAATTTTCAATTCGCGTTTTTTGCTGTTGTTGTTGTTGTTGTTGTCATACACAAGCGGCATCAACGAAAAAAAAAAATCCACCGATTGATTAAAAAACATCACAAACAATTGATTCGAAATTTTCCGCTTTGATTTTCATTTAAGATAAAAGGGAAAAATCGAAAAACTGAACTTTTTTTTTTTTTGTTTAAGGATATATTGAACGAAAACCGAAAATCACAAGTTTTCATCTCCATCTTTTGTGTGAGTTTGTGTGTGTCTGTAAGCGTATATATATGCTTAGAAGATAATTTTGTGCTTTTTGGTCGTGGTATTGTTGTTGTTTTATCAATAATTTAACGTTTTAGAGCTTCTTGGGGTGATAAACTTGTTGAAACCGTATACACACAGCCACAAACCAATTTTATATACAAACGTATATCCAATAATTTGTTGCTGTATCTTTACATTAAAACGTGCAAATCATTTTTATCGTACTACAGATTATATGCAACATCACAATATTAGTAATACACCCACACACAGACAGACTGAGAAGAAAATAGAAAATTAGCTTTGTGATCACGATGCAGACAAAACGATTTGATTTCTATCAAAGTGAATTGCAACATTATTTTTCTTGCGGATTATGCGATGATGAAAGGAAAAGCTTTTCCTAACATATTCTCGCACATACAATAGTACTAAAACTGTTTTGTGTAATTTACAAAGTATCCCGCATTTTATAATCCTCGTCAAATGTAGAATAATCGGGGAGAGTTGGTTTTGCTGAAATTATTCAACGTCTTGTTGAATATGATTTAGACGAAACGAGATCTACATCATGATTGTGAGAGAAAAATTGGATAATTCAATTTTTGGTAGCCTTTTTATTCTGCCATTTTGGTAGCACGAGTCGAATATTGTAAATAATCTATACCCATACGAAGATCAGTATAAAGTTAGCTTGAAACTAACGGGTGGGGATATTTAATTGGAAACAGTCGTCATGTTAAATTAAGGAACCTACCCCTCAGTAATTCGTTAAACAGATTTTAATTTCTTACTAGAATATAGATATTACATACCCGCTCATACTCGGCAAACCTTTTAAATATTAAATAAGTTCAATCGCAAAATTCGTTTAAAGTTTCTAATAAATAAATAATCTGCATAAAATGAAAAACAGCTCCACTAATTTTATGATCATCCCAATGAGCTGAATGCAGCAATTTCCATCCTTAGCAGCAGAGTTGAATTACAACTTGCCGGTTCGACATGACATGGCACGTCATGTTGTCACTGAGTGTTACTTCCAGTGTTACGACCACGACGGCTAGATTGGGTGCGGCACAAAGCAGCATTTACAGAATTAGCACGCATGGTGCGGAATTAGAGATCTGCCGACATCCCGTATTTTCCACCTATAGTGTCCATTACCTATGGTTAAAAAGAAAGATCAAGATTGGTGATCATGTGGGAACTATCGCAAGTTACACACAGTCACAAAACATGTACATTACCCAATGTCTCACTCGCAATTATAATCACTCGCAATTTATCTATCAATCAAACATTTTAGATATTTTGTTGAAGTTTGGGACTTCATTATCTACACCTTCCACAAACCTCAGACTAGAGCATGGTATATTGACAACGTAGAAAGTAATAGTGTATCTACATCCGTACTCCGGCTGGTAGATACACTATTACGCACCACTGATCACGAAACGATGACACTCACTGTAATCCGTGATACACAATCATAAAAGCACAAAAAGCAGGCTCTGCAGAATTTACTTTCTCACCATAATAGTTTATCTTTTGAAAATTATTTAACATGATTCGGTGTACTCTTGGCATCATAACGATCATGGAACACAATTAAACTTGAAACTTTTATCGGAGTTAATGAACTGCAATGGCTTACCATCCGCAAGATTTTCTTGGACTCCGAGCAAGAGTGAAAAGAGATCTGAAGTGCTCACCGGTTGAAATGGTTTATGGTCCAACCATACCAACTGTGACAAACTATGCAAATATTTGTCCCAAAATCTACTCGTTTATCCAAACATCCAAAATAGTTTCTTCCAAACACTCTCTCACTTTGTTCAAAGTCATACGACGGCTTCGAAAATATTATACATTTGAAGCGTACATAAATAAGTCTTGCCATCCAGTCCCCAGGAAAATTCCAAATCCGCATTTTCCTGATGCTTTCTCTCTTAAATTTTAATCATTCATTTAAAGCTATACTTTAAAAAGTAAACAAGTATTCATCCAATAGGTGAGTAATTATCTGAAGATCGAAAGCCTCTCTTTCATACGCAAGCTCTTTGAATTCATATAGCTCTTGTAGAGTCTTGCTCTTTCATACCAAAGAATTTATTTATACAACTCAGTATGGATTTTATCCTAGTCGGTCCACCGTTACTGTAACCTTTCTTTCGAGTTCAGATTTACGTTTGAATTCCAGACTGCAACTCGACCTTTTCATCACCTGGACCTGTCATCGGAGCCCTCGCCAGTGCCAGGTTAGGTGGAAACCTAAATATTAAATAGACAGAAAATCACCAATCTTAAGCAATAACCATCCACACCAAACACAAATCTCAAATAAGAAAGATTACGAGGAATGTTCGAATGTCATCAAAAAACCAATGAATCTGTCAGATTCGCTCTGTACGGCATTAGTGAACTCATTCCAAATTTTGAAAAGTTTGATCCATCCGTCCCTAGTGTCGCCTAGCAAGTGAGTTGCTTTAACATCACCTACAATTTAGATCCAATCGTCAGCTAATCATAACCAATAGTTAGTTAGTTGAATATTGGATTTCATGGCCAAACACAATAAATTAATGTTTCTTTAATAAACTGAGAAATTTAACTGTTTTTCAGCTAATTCTGAAATATGATTAAAGAAAGATTCACGTAAAAAAGGATAAAATTAGGGGAAATTTCTTAATTATACTATAAAAGACAATCTCGTAATAAAATTACTATAGTGGTTGGGATCCACGATGAATTCAATTGCGTAAACATTTATGGTTTTAGTATAGGAAAATTCGATTTTTAATAAAACCTGACTTGCAAAATCGGTTTTTCGAAGTTAGTCAATATATTTTCGAAATTAAATGGTTTGTGTCCAAGTATCGATAAGTATTTTGGTTGATAACCTTGCTATTCCGAAAACTGCATTGCCGATTAATATTTATTCATAACGCGTACAGAATCCACGTACCACGTGCCGAAACGTCAAAACAAAATTAGATTTTTTCTCTATTTCAGTTTTGAGCCGGCTGTCAACCAAGTGACTGTTGAAAGTGGTATAGTGTTGTGAAAATTTTTAATTTTTATTTTCGAATTTGTAAACACCGCAACATAATTTCAAATGGATGGAATCGATATTTTGAATAATTTTCTCGCATTACATCGACCACAATTGCTTGCTTCGGGCGTGCCAGAACATTTTTGGCCAGTCCTTTGTCGGAAATTGACACATCAAATTTTCGATGCGGGCGATGCGTTTTCACTGCTCCAAGTGGATTATTCGGACGACGAGCGGGACGATGAAGATCCAGTATTTACACTAATGGTTACGAAAGCGGATGGCTTGAAGAAAAATTGTGCTGGCGATATTTATTTAATCGATCACGCGTGGACATTTCGCCTGGAAAAAATGCGACAACAATTGGAGGAGATACCCGGCTTAGCCACCCGAATGGGTAATATAATGGGTGTGGCTGAGGACGACGACGAGGCAATACCAAAAATATTAAAACAAATTTGGCGATACGCCAATATGTACATGATTAATTCGGAGAATGTGGACATTGAGAGCCGTATGCCAATTTGGTACATCATGGATGAAGTGGGTTCAGCTATAATTCACAATCACTATCCAAATTTCCGACTAGTTCCATTCATGTACGTTAACCAACAAATCACCTATAGTTTGCTGTTTCCAATTGATGACGTAGAGCGTGGCGATCCGGTCACTCGAAATTTCGTCGAAGGCCTTGGTACCTCCATACAAGAAAAGCTGGCGCTGTTACTCCCATGGATTAAAACTGATTTTAGTAATGAAAAATATAATCAGGAGGAACCGGAACCGGCCTACTTCTTAGACGGCCATATCGAAGAGACCGTACCAACTAGTTTACCAGATAAACCAATAGTCGATCGAAACCGACCACTGAAAGTGTTCACCGAATACGAATTGGTTAAACGATTTTTAAACGATGAAGCATTCGAAATAGTTGAAACGCAAGAAGAGGCTGACATACTGTGGTTGACGACACATTTTAAAAAATTCCAGGAACTTCAGGCCGACACTCCAAATCGATTTGTAAATCAGTTCCCGTTCGAGCATGTTTTAACCATAAAAGATTTGCTGTCGATTGTGTGTCGCCGTACAATTCCCGAAAATGGCGATTCGGCGCGCAAAACAGTGAACGAAGAAAACCTGGAAACATATCCTAAATGGCTGCCAACGACTTATAATTTAAAAACGGAATTGATACAATTCGTAAGCTACTACCAAAATCGTGTCGAACGGAATCTGGACAATCACTGGATTTGTAAACCATGGAATTTGGCACGTGGCTTGGATACTCACATCACCGATGATTTAGCGTACATCATGCGTCTTCCACCGACTGGGCCGAAAATTGCACAAAAATATCTCGAAAATCCTGTTCTCTTCCAACGCGACGAAATTGGCGGCAAAGTGAAATTTGATGTGCGCTACATTATTCTACTGAAAAGTGTGGCGCCATTCGAAGCATACATCTACCGTAATTTCTTTTTACGTTTCGCCAACAAACCATTCGATTTATCACGATTCGATGATTACGAGAAACATTTCACCGTCATGAATTATTCCGAGTTTAATTTACGGCATATGCCATGCGTCGAGTTTTTAGACGAGTGGCGTAAACAATATCCGGGCCAGGCTTGGGAATTAATTGAACGTGATATCTGTGCGATGCTCAAAGAAGTTATAATTAAATCAGTGATTAAAGCACCACCGGCAGGTATTAAATCAAATCCACAATGTCGAGCATTGTACGCAACCGATATAATGCTGTCATGGGAGGGACCGAACAAAGAAGCTATTCAACCAAAACTGCTCGAAATCAATTGGGTGCCCGATTGTCAACGAGCCTGTGATTATTATCCAGATTTCTATAACGATATTTTCAAACTGATGTTCTTGGATATTCCGAATGAGGAGGTGTTTAGAAGTCTGTTTTGAATCGAAACTTCTTAAAAATTGTTTGTGTTTGTTTTGCTGTGTGTGATTTGAGAATTTAGTCTGCCGCCGACGACGTATTGTCCATGGTCGGTAATCAATAAACAAAATTTCGTTTTTTTTTTACATTTTTGGCAAGTAGTCAAAACCGATATGAGTTTTCTTTCAAATAACATTGAAGATACATAAATGCAAAATTTTGAAAATCAATAAGAGGTAAGTCGTTGCGTGATTAATCTTCATTCTGATTTCATATTTGAGACAAATTTTATTATATATGTAACTTTACCATCCAATTTAGGCACCACTAACATCTCTCATAAACTGTTACGAATATAATTAAACACATTTCGGCAAAAAGGCCAACGAGGTTGTCTAGTGGACGAACTAAAAGAAGAATACCGAGAAATGTTGGGAAATGAATTATCGAGTCTTCTCGTTTACAGAATAAAAATTATATTTGAAACTCGCGTCAGGTTTTCAGTAATTAGAAACTAAGAAAATAAAGATACTAATCTCTAGAAGCATTTCGTATACGCCGAAATACATTATGCTCATTAAATTTTTAATATGGAACAGGGGCATCGTCCACAACTAATAAAAAAAACTAATTAAATTTACAACACGCTAATTTGCAAAAAACCTTATTATTAAATTTCGTTCAATCAGATACAACACATGCATATGTATATATCATCAAGTCAGACGATAATAAAATTGTAGTAAACTTAATGAATTTAATCTTTAAGCTATCATAATTATAAACATCTTGCGGTATTCTGCTGTTGTTACCAACAACAGATTTTGTTATACAAAAACATATACATACGTCGATTCAAATATATAAATCATATGTAGCTAGCTAGATTTTTGAGCTACTTATATAGTTAAATTATTGCCCAATATATGTATTTTAAATATTTGTATCTATATAAGACTGCTACTCTAACATGTACGCCACCGAACTATACTTTCAGTTTTATTAAAAAAAAATTACAAATTTCATTTTTCACAAAATCCGATCCCAGGGTCCGATCATTTTAATATTTTTATAAAAAGAATTTGTCAGCCACTTAACTCCCGAAATCTGATCGTAACCAAAATAAAATGTGAATTACAAAATTTTGTGTTTGGACCATTTCATTGTAAGAATTCAACAAAATCGTTTGTAACATCATAGTCCCGAATAAATAAAACTAAATTCACTAATTACAAGCAATATTGAGACATTGAATTTGGGCGAGCTAAAATTAATTTGAGCTTGCCATAACTTGCTGTATTAATCAGTCGTTGGGCCAGAAACTGTGATTGAACTGTAACAGTGTAAAACACATCCTTTTAGGATGTCATCCATTTCAAACGGATTGTCTGAAAACAGAAACCTAATTTAAAAATTTTAGCTCATGGGGGTTCCGCACATAATGCCACAAAGGCTCATGGGGTTAAATCGCAGAAGCGAACTGCAGCCTTACAAACTGTAGAAGCTTAAAGCAAGGTATATGGAGGACAACAGACCTACATTAATAGACTTATAGTTGAAAACCTGAAAATAAATTTTGAAAGCCGGGGAACTACACACAAAGTATAGGCGGTTATCATCTTTCACACGACAGTCTTCAAATATAAAATCTTTAAAAAAACCCATGCGATGGAGATGCCCCTTAAGATTCTGGGCTGGTTCGTATAGGCTCGCTAATTAAGTTCTACGGCATACGATAACCAGAAGTAGCAAGCCACTGTAGCCATAGATCTTTCAAAGCGTAGTTCTTTATAACTTCCTTTCCTCATTGCTTTCGATGTCACAATGTGCTGGCACCGATTTGACCGTACCGGTATTGTTCGAACTAACAAGGCGAATGAAGTGTTTACAATCCTTGACAAGTTTGGAAATGGGCAAGGAATTAATGAATTGAGAACAGCTTTGCTTTTATCAGTATACAGAAAAATGCTTTTCTTTTTAACACGGAAATTCAAAATCTCCATTACAGTATGTGCCAGCGCTCTAATTTCCTCTTGGAAAACAGTGCATAGCCAACCAAGACTGTCAAAAGATCTATGATCAGAGCAAGAACGGTAGATTCCAAATCAAACACTGAGGTTGGAACGAGAACTATTTAAAAAAAACACTATGAACTCGTCTAACTTTTTGAGAAAATTATTCGAAAACCACCTCCACCACTCCTCCAAATTGGAGAAGTTAAATTCGTATAATAATCTATCATTAACCATATAAATTTCTGGTAAAAATGAACTATAACTTAAAAATGCGTGCATGTCATATGTTAGAACCCGCGAGAATTGCTCCAATGCACCATACGTGTTATAGATGGAGAAGTACGCTCTCTTGGGATCACAAAATTCATTTGGATAATTATTTTTGTTTTTTTGGATTGATTTTCAGATTGATATACCAAATAATTAGTTGTTATTTTGTCAGAAGTATTTTCATGATGTTGCGCGTTAAGCAGTCTGATATAGTTTGTCAATCAATTGGTCACCAAATTTAATTTGGTTCTGTCCGTTCCTATTACAGTGTTATTAACTCAGTTGTCTTGCGTAATCTTAATTTCATTTTATAATTTATTTTCGGAAACTGAGAATAAATTGAAAACCCACGCCCTTAGTTTCATATGGCTTATGGAGTAATAGTCGGTAAAAGAACGAGTGACGGTTTTCCTTAGAAATGACGATGGCGCCCAATAAACACATGGTTACGTGACGAAGGGTGCTCACACTTATATGCATAAATTACTAAGAAGCACAAAACTTTTAAGTCTGCCGTGTAATACACGCTGCAAGGTTTTAATTAAACTGAGCAAACACACTCAAACAACGACGTGGGCGATTTCAAACACCACGAAAGTGGATGAGATTGTAGAAGTTGGATAAGATTCTACTGGTATCTACGATCTAACCACAACAAATAGTTGGCGTCACCTCAGAGATTGTCGGAAATGAACGGGAATGAAAAACAAAATTATCATTGATTATACGGTGATCAACGATCAAGGACTAAATGGCAGAACTGCTGTGAAGAAACCACTACTCTCGAAGACAATCCGCCAGAAATGACACAATTAGGTATAAAGTACTACGATAAATGGTAAATTTCGTAATGGAGAAAAGATTTTTAGTCCGACAGTTAGGCACGGAAGTGATTCTGTGCATGATATGGAGTTACTTTGATGACGACATGATACATTTGGTAGAAATTTCGGAACGAATAGGTCGAGGATATATTTTACAGTACGGTAATGATTTAAAACACTCATCTAATATGTTTAGGGCGGATCTGCAGCAATAATTTCCCCACCAAAAGCTAAATTTATTGGTTTAACCGCCACACTCCTGATCTTAGCCCGATCGAGCTATTGCAGGGTTCAGTTAGATCGGGATGATATAGGGAAACATGCCCAACATCCGCGAGGGTTATGTGAGTTAAACTAAGAAATGCATGGAATAACATGCATTCTGAAAAATAGAATAATTCATTAGAGTGCCGAGACTTTGTCGCACAGCTAATCAAACAAAGGAAGGCCATATGGATAAGCGCTCATTTCAATCCATTTTTAAATTTTATTTTTGGATGTCGAATCTAATATGAGCTAGAAATAAATTAAATTTAATTTAATTTAAATAAATTGTTTAAATAAACAGATATCTCTGTATAGTTCTAGCGATCTTTCGATCCTCGTAACAAGTTCCAGCAGCGCAGTTTCATATGATCTCTGTAAGCATGTTGAGTGCTACTGAGTGGTATGACAGATAAGTGATGATCCCTAATATATCTGTCAACAATTCTTTCCAGAGTTTGAAGAAAAGTTGAGGAAAGGGTAATAGGGTGAAATGCCTTGGGATCGCGGTATAATCCGTCCTCCCAGGTTGGGGGATGAACACAACTCTACTCCTGCTCCAGGACTGTGGAACATATCCAAACGCAAAGGATGCTTGACAGAGTCGAAGTAAATGTTCCTGAATTAAACCCATGCTGTAATTCAGCAGTATAAACTCCATCTGGACCACGTGATTTATAAGGAGGAGAAAACACTCCAGCGCAAGGTGTCGAGAGTGGGCTGGGTGTCAGCAACATAATCATGATTGATAACATTGCACCCAGTGAAATGAACAGAACAAAGTAGTAGTTCGACAATTTCCTTCCTGGCAGAGGTTAATCTGCCATCAGGAAGTCGCAGCACATCCAGTCGGCAGGAATCATTTCTAACTAAGGACCTATTAAGTCTGGTGATCACAGAGATACTATTAATTTCTTCGCAGAAGCTATGGCTTTTATTTTCAGTCTCCTAGCAGATTTCCTGAGTTTTTTAAGATCAGAACACCAAACAGGCTTTTTCTGAGATTTTTGCTTGGTAATAAAAGGACAAGATTTTTCGATGGCTGACGTGACTGCATGCGTCAAAGATGAGGCTAGCAATTCAATGTCCTCAGTCGATCGTATCTCACCCAACGAAACCAGCCGAGTTTCCAACTCAAGAGAGAATAATTTCCAGTTTTTAAGCTACTTGTTACGATAAGGTTTAAAAATAGGTCTTCTAAGATTTAAATTAAACGAGATGCAGCTATGGTCGGAGGTGAGAATGTCGATAATCGACATGGAACACAAACTAATGTCAATCATTTCCCTCCTTACTGAATTGATAAAGGTAGGCTCACAGCCTTTTTTAAGGAGCTCAAGCTCAGATGTGGTGCCTGTATATTTTTGTATCTACTTCGGTCGCCTGCACAGGCCATACAATTTCATTATTGCTACACCCATCTTTTATACTAGCCATTTGAATCGAGAAATAGAATTTTAACAGAAGCTGAGCTGGATAAAATTGAAAGAAGGTAATTAAAAAAGTTTTGCTCCTAACCGAGAGACTTGAACTCAAGTTCCGCTAAACGAAAGCCAATCACTCTGTAATACAAATTACAAATAGAAAACAAAAGTGATGTAGACAAATTACAAGAGCGATAAACAATTTTGAAATCTTAAATTACATTTGACATACATTACGAATAAATATATATATTTTATACATTTTTTTAATTATAACTCGATAGCCTCGAATGGCCCAAACATAAATTATATGTACATTATTATACGAGTACCTAATTCATCCATAAACTTTCTCGACCATAAATCAATAAATTGTTAATTTTAAATTTAATCATTCTACATTACACGAATGCAATTATTAATTAAATTACATTAAAATAATTTAGATTCAATTTTCTTGTCAACAATCCTATATAGCGGAGATTGTAATTTATATGTTGTTTGTGCGATAAGATGGAAGACATATTTCATGATTTATTAGCCACGACATATTTCTAAATGTCGCTATAATTTTACATACATTTTTTTGCATAAAATAAAAAATTAGGCAAATTGCTAATACTTAGGCAAGAAATCATTAATGTCAATGAAAAAGTGCGGTAACGTAATATACATACGATAAAATGAATTTAGCGAATTGACATCGCGATTTGTTAATTATATTTGCATAACAATAAAGCGTTAATTGTTATCATATTAGGTGACAAAATCACCACCGGATGGTGTTAATTTAGATATATATACGATAATTATATTACTTCATTGTACACCACCCACGTCTTTAGATACGCGTATGGGATTCTTTAAACGAATTTATCAAGTTTCTGTTAGCATTAAAATAACATTAATTACGAAAAACTTCAATTACGAGATTTCATCTATAATACAACTCAATTATAGACATTATTGTTTTTATGAATGACGACGACCTATTCATAAACCACTTGACGGTTTTTTTTAATTGAGATGCCACTTAATATAAACAAGATGAACAGAAAAAAAATGTAAAAAGACAGATAATGATTGATATTCCAATCTCAGCCGGGACCTTCAATAATTTTACGCGCGGTGTTTTGACTGCATTCAAATTGTTCAACTATTTACATTTATGTACGAGGGTGGAGTGAGAAGTCTGGTACAAACGAAACAAGGAATAATTTTTCGGTCACAAAAAATGTATTTTGCAACGTAGTCGCGTTTTACATCAATACACTTAGTTCAACATTTTTCCAATTTTTCGATCCCTCCCGAATAATACGATTTCTCCAACGCTTCAAAATAGGCGTTTGTTGCATCGATGATTTGCTCATTAGAGACGAATCTCTTTCCGCCAAGCCATTTCTTCAAGTTCGGAAACAGGAAATAGTCGCAGGGAGCTAAGTCTGGAGAATATGGTGTATGTGGAAGCAATTCGAAGCGGAATTTATGGATTTTAGCCATAACAACAACACACGTGCACTCGTGCATTGTTTTGATGGAAAAGAACTTTTTTCTTCGCCAAATGCGGTCGTTTTTCTTTCAAAAAGGTCCAGTAATATTCGCCGTTGACTGTTCTCTCTTTTTGAAGGTAATCGATGTGGATTATACCGCATGCATCCCAAAAAACTGTGGTAATGACCTTGTTGGCCGCATGTTTCATCTGCAGTTATGAAACAATTCAAAAACTCCTTTTTATTTCGCTTCGAATTTGTCACACGTCTGCGTTGTTGGTCGATTGTAAGCAAACGCGGCACCCAACGTTTGGATAACGTTTTAATATTCAAATGATCGTGTAATATATTGCGTACATGTTCATCTGAGATGCCTATTATCTCAGCTATCTCGCGCACTTTCATTCTGTGGTCTTGTAATACCGTATCATGGATTTTGTCAACCATTTTTGGTGTGGTGACTTCATTTGGGCGTTCTGAACGTTCGGCATCAGTTGTGTTTGTACGACCACAACGAACATCAGTAAACCACTTGTGAATCGTGATAATCGAAATTCTTAGTATTGACACCTTCCGTTGCAATTTTACCAGACTTCTCACTACGCCCTCGTATATTGTATGTATATATGTTATACAATGGTCGAACTAGCATAAATTGACTATTGTCCGGTTTGTAATTTCAGATGAATTTCATTAGTACGAGTATATATTTGTTTAGATGCCCACACGTAATTTTTCTAGAGAACACCTTTATAGTTGTTGGGTAAAGTTTGTGGTCGCGATCACAAAAAATTATGGGTTATCCATGTTTTTGTTAAAAAAAAAATGATTTATAAAATATTTTAACTCAGGAAATACTATCAATAAATGGTCAAGGTGAATCTGTGGTGGGAGATGTGTTTCTATTTAATATACTCGTATCAAATTCAAAGTTAGCGTTAAGGTTGACATATACAAATTTTTATCTCATATTTTATTATGCATTTTTAATAATAAATATATACTGCGGGCGCATATACGTATATACATAATACACTTTGACACATAATAAAATATGTTAACCGATTTGAATATATAATTAATAAAATCGTGATAATTGATAAGGCGACCTAGTTTCGTTCACGATTTTGTACTTAAATAGACCGCAACAAAAATCTGCGACATTTAAATACAAATCTGTATATATGTCGTAAATTTTAATAAAACATTTAAATTCGTTGTTTTAATAAATTTATACTATTTAGAGCTTAATAATTTGCATGATCAGATAAATTTGACATACAAGATCATTAGAACGATCATTTCAATTTATTGGACTATAAAAATGTAGTAAATTTAAATAATATTATGGTTGTCGTTAAAAAATGATTTAACTACCTAGGTGATTACAATTATAGGTGAAGAGCTTATCAAAATATGATAGATCTGTGTTGTATTGTAACTAATTTTCCCAAATATTGTTTATTTAAAGCGTGGAAGGCCAAAGTTCTTAGAGTGAAATAACTTAAAGCAATGCGCTTTAATGGGTTATATCATGCATTTAGAGAGTCAGGTGAACAGCGGCACCTATAGATATGTACTTCAGTAAGCTGGAAAAGTGGAATACCTCAGAACAACATTTTATACTAAAAGCACAAGAGGAAATATCAATCCCTGGTTTTCTAGACGAGACGTCACCATCACTAAAGTATACTTTTGTATGAACGGGAATCTCAAAGAACCTCGCTATAACTATAAATGTGGTTTTTGGTCTCAACAAAAACTCATCTAAAACTTGTTCATTAAGTAAAATTAAAACCGTTATATAAAAAAGGCCGGCCTGGAAATTTACCATCGGGATATTTTTTGGGACCCACGTAAGTTAAATATAGTTATATTGTATTAAAAAGTTTAGGATGGAATATTGCGGGAATTCGACGCGGTAGAAATTTTAACCATATTAGGTTAAGGGGTAGCCTATAGAGTCATAAGTATAATATCAGGAAATACAATCTTCAACATCTTTGGCCAGAACAAATTTTACTTAATAAAAATGTCTGGGATGAGCCGGCTGTATAAAATTCTAGAATGAACCTTACATTTATGTAAATTAAATATTTTTCAAAAGTCTGCGGTGGATTTATTACGCTTATGTTGACAGAGATATTTTTAAAGAATTCTGGGATGGGATCCTGGGCCAACTTCAAAGGGGTCGCCAAATTTGATAATATCGCAACTTAGTCGAAATACGATCTTAAAATCGATGCTTAATCGTTCGGCTGGATTTTTTCGGTTAAGTATTTTTCGCTCAATCTATGGTCAAATCAAACGACCTTTTATCACTTCTATACTACAATAATGGCAAGTTTTCTTGATGATTTCTTAATTTAAAAAGGCAATCAAATAGTAAATAAAATAGTAAATATCGTATCGTAGTATTTTAGTTTTGATGAAAAAAAGAATTCGATATTTTTGTAAATCGATATTTTTCTTTTTAGATAATCGAGCGCCCCATGGGACTCACTTACTAATTTAGGACAAATTCGTATAAACCTTTCATGAGGGATTTTGAAATTTTTCCGATATTCCAGCTTTAAGTTTGTATATAGCTTTTACTCGTATATATATGAATTGAAAGCCCGCGAATAATTCGTTTTATTTAAGTTATTGCAATTTTACAGATTTTCAACAAACTTAACATTGCGGTATTGATAAAAAAAACTATACCGAAAGGAAAATATGATTACATTATGCGTATATGTATATGACTTTATGGTATGGACCTATCGCTTGTAGAAAACATTACATTTGGCATTTATTCTTGTTGTGTAATCTATAAATCTAAATGACATAATTTCTAGAAGCAAGTTTATTTGTTCTGTAAAGTAATGACTTAATCCTTCGACGTATAAATTACCTGAAAAACACATTATGAGGTAACATAATCTATAATTCAATTACTTGAACAGCTTTTTACTTAATCGCACAACAAATATGTATAAATAAAATATATCGACATAAATTAATTATAATGAATCAAATCAATAAAAACGTTCGCACGTTGATACAAAATAAAAAAAAATTAAATTTAAAATTCATAATCGCGCACCAATCAATTTTGACAATATGATCAATTTATTAAATTTATGAATTTCGATTAATTTAAATCGCGTGCGACGGCTATTAGATGAAACCGGCAGTAATTTTTTTTGTTTTGTATGTTATTATAAATCGAAGCGAAGAAGATGATCAAAATTTGAATAAATTATAATTGAAATTACTATATTAATGCGCCGATCGTCGGATCGTGTTGTTATAGTTGTTTATTTATGTGTTTTATTATTTAAATTAAATAAGTTGTTGATACGCGTATTAATTGAAAGTTGTGAAACACAGTTAAGAAAAAAAATCGACATTGGTTTAAAAAACAAAAAGCTTTAGATAAATTTGGGTGGGTGGTCTCATGAATAAATGTTATCGCGTTGTTTTTCATTTTCGGTCGCATATTCTATGCGTATACAATACTATATACACACACAAATTCGCGCGAGTCCATTAAGAAAACATAATTTATATTGATAAAAAAAAAAATACTTGTTAAAATAGTTCACCCCGATAATAATTCAATCATTAGTGGCATTGAACTTTATTTAAAAAATTGAATAATCGATTTTGAATATAATATTGAACAAATACTAAACAGAGTTGTCGTACTATATAGTTTTGTTGTTGTTTTACTAATTTTTGTAGTTAATTTCTATATTTTTAGTTGCGCTTATATTAAAGAATAAAACATACAATTAACCTACATTTTTTTGTAGTAATCTATCAAGGATTCTTATATGTAATCGTAAAGTGCTGAACATTTACAATATTTTTATTTGTGTTAGCGTTGTTTACATATCATTCATGGTTTTACATTGGTCATTCATATTAAAATTTGACATTTTAATTATAAACTGCCAATTTATCATCCTCTTTTAGTTTGGAGCATATGATTCGGTATCCTCATAAATTTATATTTTTTTATTGATATACATGCACTTAAGCCTTATCAACAAATCGCAGACAAATATATGTATTAAAAACATTCCTTACTAATGGTCTTGTGTGAAGTTGTCTTGGGGGAATTAAGTTGGTGCTTGTGCGCCAGCTCCGTATCTTGCAGCTTCGAAAAGCGTGCGTGTTACCTACCCGTGGTGGCCACCGGGCAACTTGTACACCTAAACAACCGGGCTGGGTTAACGCCGATCAACAACATTCCGTTGGAGCAGAGAATGGATCGAGATAAGGATACGCTTGTGTGGGCAAGACGTATCACGGAACCGAAGCAGGAGGGTTCTTATACATATATATATGTATATTGTATATATATACCTATACGATTCTGAAGATAAAATTTAAAATTCGAATTATTGAATTTTCACTAGATGTTTGGGATATTTTTTAAATTTTGAATATTCATGATAATTTTTTGAATTTCGGAATATCACTCGAACTATAAAAAGTTTTTAAGATTTAACCAATTTCTGTGAATTTTTAAAAGCCATCAATAAATTAATTATTCGTACCAAAACTTCGATGACTCAAGTTTCATCGGATATTCAACAAAATTTATAAGTATAAAGTTGCGAATTTTAGAAATGCAATTTTAAATATTAGAAAAATTCCAAATTCCTCAAAATATTTAAAAAAAACATCAATTTCTAAAAATGTATTCTGCGCTGAACATTTGAAGTTTACATAATTTTTTAAAATTAAGCAGAATCTAAATCTTGTAAAATGTATTCAATTTAAGAATATTTCTCAGAATTTAGGCGTATGTACGAGTATATGATTAATAAAATTGAATGAATTATACTTGAACTTTAACATTTTTTTTAAGTTGATTTTGCAAAATCCTTCTTAACAGACTTGTTTAGAAGCAGCCATTGTTATAGAGGTTGCTATATACCAAACAACCTAGCTTGCTAGCCTGTAGTTTTAGTTCAGTTTGTCATAATAATGAGATGCATTGAGAATTCAACCCACGATATTTAATTAATATAAAACGTTCAAAACCTCATCACTTTGAAATTTTTTTCAGATTTTGAAAAACCAGAATTTTTAAAATTCTGTTCCAAGATGAACCGTGCGTATACCTATGGCACAGTAAGAGCCTTAATGTAACAATTTTTGTGGCCTTTAACAAGTTTTTATAATAATCTTACACTTTGAGTGTATGCTTGGTTCTATTTAAAACCAAATTGGCTATCATACATAATGATTTGAAAAACATTAAAAATATGGTAACATTTCTCCCCTTTATAACATTATTTATTAAAAGGTGCCCCAATAACAATAAGACGGATTGCATTTATTAAATACTACAAAAGTGTTTTGTTTCATCAATGTGATTTCATTGGACATTAAATTACACATGTTGTCGATATGGAATAGAATGACATTCAAATGTCCACGCTCTATATATGTTTAGCTTCGATTTGAGAGTTGCGATAAGCAACACTATTTAACGTTACAGCCGTTAATGCGTTCAAAGGACCGCGCAAAACGAGCATCCTTAGAGGTGCTAACTGATCATTAACTATGACCACACTCTAAGAAGTGATTGTAAAATTACATGAAAAGTTAACATTTTAACACCTAAAAATAAGGTAAATCACATAACGAAGCGTAATAAAACACTTTGGAAGTTTGATTTATTTAAACAAGACGTAAATCTCTCAGTTATTGTCTTTCACATTTTTTAATTGGTAAAAATCACTAAAATAGAGTGATTTTCAAACTACATTACGCTTTCTTAGTTTTTTACAACTTAATTTGTGTAACTGTACTCAGAAATGTATTCTCACGCTCATTATGTGGTAATTACCGATATTTTAGTTGGTTTTGTTTTAACGAAATATATTCGCGTAAACGAATAGACAATAGTTTAATCGTGCCTTACCATCATATAGGGATAGATGTGTTATTTATACCTCGTTTATATTTTTTAAGTGTTATAAAGTGATTTTGAATTTAATTTAATTTTAATAAGTGATTAATAATAATACAAAAGCTATTATTACAATAAAAGGTAACATGTTTAAATGTAATATTTGTAATTTCTGGGTAATTGATTCGGTAATACTATACCACAAGCATTTATACTTGCATAGATGCGTAAGAACCGCTCAGTTTATTTGTTTATTTCCTTTGTGTAATAAAAGATTTTCTTTGTATAACACTTACAATATGCATTGGCATCGTGAACATTCACATCATATAGCCAACCTTACGCCGAATAATATTGTCGACAAATTTGAAGTTAATTGGTGTAAATGTAAAGTTGAAACTTGTAATTTTGAAACAACTAATTTAAAAAAAATTATTACTCATTTCGATTATCATTTTACTCTAAACCATAAAATTGAATGCCCAATTTCCGAGTGTAAAATTATTCTCAAAACAAAATCAAATCTTAAAACGCACATTTACAGAAAACATAACCATACTCTTAGACAAAATTTTACTTCTACTGCTTCTTGCTCAAATGAAAAATACGCAGATTCTTTGGAAAGCAAGGCGGTTCAAATTAAAGACAAAATTAATGTTGGCTTTCATATGAGCGTTGGAAATACTGAATATCCTAAAAATTGTTTCTCTGATTTATTCCTACAATTAAAATCCAAATATAAATTAAGTGAGATGGGATTAAAATTTTTAGCCGATGAACTTAATAACATTGTATCCACGAATACAAACGATAATATAAACCAAATTAATCGTTTATGTCAAAAGTTAAACATATAGGGCAACATTCAAATGATATCATTAATATAACCAAAAACTCAAAATTCATTGCAAATTTAACGGAATTAAATTCATCATTTAAATTGGGGAGCTTCATTAAAAACAATTATGCCTGTGTGCTTCCTCAAAAAATTAATTTAGGGACCGACGCGTACCATAAAAATTGCTCTTTTTACTATGTTCCTATTACGGAAACTATAAAGTGTTTAATGTCAGATCATTTTTTTGTTAATTTGTTAAATGAAACAAATAATTCATCAAAAAATTTATATGTAGATTATACTGATGGATCGGCCTATAAAAAAAATTTGTTTTATAGTTCCGGCGAGCGAAAGATTGAAATTATATTATTTCAAGATGCATTTGAAATATGTAATCCAATCGGTTCCTCCAGAAAAAAACATAAGCTTCTAGGCATATATATGATGATAGGGAATATAAATAAAAAATATAGATATTCAATTCATAATATTCAGTTAGTCGCATTATGTAAAGAAACCTTTATAAAGACTTTTGGTTTTCAAAAAATTTTCGCACCTATCATTCACGATATCCGTATATTAGAAAATGGCTTAGATATTATTGATGTCCATTCTCAGTTAGCAAATAAATGTTACGGATCTTTATATGCAATGCTTGGATACAATTTAGGGAGCCATCAAATAGGTGGATTCACCGAAAATTTTAGTTTTTCTGAATTTTTCTGTAGATATTGTTTTTACACTCGTCAAATGCGCACGTGCGGGAACCTGATGCATTGTGAAACAAGAAATATTGAGAACTATAACTTAAATCTTGCAGACTTGTCTGATAGTGGGAAAAATATCGTGAAAGGTGTAAAGTTTGATTCGTGCCTTAACGAACTAAAACATTTCCATGTTTGCAACCCTGGACTTCCTCCTTGTTTAGGTCATGATTTGTTCGAGGGCATAATTCCACACGATCTTATGCTAATTATAAAATATTTTATTTCGAATTTATATGTGTCTGTCGATTATTTAAATATGACCCTGGAATATTTGCAAAAACAATTTAAATTACGTTTAAATTTCCCAAAATTTGAAAAAAAAACAAAAAAGTTCCTGAAAAATGTAATGAAGTGATGCATACTTTAATTCTGATGCCACTTGTTATGTTGGGTAAAAATCCAGATCCTGAGTGCAACGAATGGAAATTTCTAAGTACCATGATAGAAATGGTTCGTCTAATTTATGCTCCCGCCATATCTGAAAGTGGTGTATGTTTGTTAACCTATTACATACACTTGTATTTCGAGTTAAGAAAAGAGTGCTTTCCGAATGAAAAACTAAGGCCAAAACATCATTTTATTTATCATTATCCCGAGCTAATTAGAAAATTCGGCCCACTAAAAAATTTATGGACATTACCATTTGAACAAAAACATCAATTTTTTAAAAATAAAGCTAAAATATGCAGAAACTTCAAAAACATAACTTTTACCCTTGCAAAAGCCTCACAAGAGTTACAAGCACAGCTCCATAAAGATCGTTTTAAATCTTCTATCATTTGTGATAAACTCGATTATTATACAAATAAAATAATCAATGTCGATGTTTCCAGCGAATATACATTTGTAACTAAAAAGATTACTTATTTAAACACTATTTACAAAGAAAACGACGCTATACTATTTAATTTTGATGAAAATGATGATGCACAAATATTAATTATAAAATCAATTATTTTAAATCATTCGTATGATAAAGCACTATTTTATGGAGTATTGATGAAAATGTGGTACTGTGAAGATTTGATTTTGTATAAAAGTTATAACGTGGAGAATTCTTATCTATTAGTCACCTTGGAGGATATTTTACATAAAAAACCAATTAACATATTCAAGTTTAATAATACCTTTTTTTATTCGCCAAACTGTACACATATTTTACAATAGATTTGATCACAATACCAATCAATTACGCCAAAAACAATCAATTTTACAATAATACGTGTTTAATAACGGTTAATAAAATAATAATAAGCAAATAAAAAATGGACAAATATTTGTTCAATGTTTGGAGTATAGCGACAAAAAAGTTCGAAAACTGTTTATGAGTTCCCCAATAATCAAAGAAGTTATTGAAAAAGGTAAATAAAGTATATTACATGATAATTTCGATTTCATAAACAATTATATATTATTGTTTCTACTCGTACATATTTAGCTGTAACTTATGGTATCTATGGTACAAAATTGGTGGTGGAAGATAATGGATCCGACATATGCGAAGATGATGTTTTACAATACATCATCAAAAGTAATCCGCAAACGGTATTTTTACTACTAAATGAAGCAGAACAGTGGATTTATACAGGAGACATAAAGTTATTTCCAGAAAATGAAAATGTGAGTTCATATTACATAAGGCGTTTATTCATTACGATTATAGAACTAGTTGGAGCGAACCGAACTAGAACTGCATACAAGACAATTAGAAAAGTCTAAACCTCCAACGAATTGCTTTCCATTTTTTTGTATGCAGCTCCCAATACGCACCCGACTCGCTCCCGAGGGTTCTGTAACTGTCATGATTGTCTATTATTTCCAGACCTAAATATTTATACGAAAATTTTATTTGCAGATATCGAAGCCTATTATATTTAATATCGTGGACGAGGCTATCAACGAATCGGACATATTCAGTAATACTGAAGAAGAGGTTGATACAAATTTTACAGATGATACCCTATCGATGAGCAGCTCTGCTATGTCATCATCTTCTAGTACAAATTCATCATGTCGAAAGTTGTTTTCCGATTTTGAAATACCGTGGAATAAAATGCCCTATGATATATTGGAGAAGCTGAAAAACAAATCTAAGTTGGGAAAGCGACTTAATGTGTTAGCAAACACTATAGTAGATGAACTTCGAATTCATGGCAATATTTCGAACGGTAGCACAAAAAGCCGCCGAACTCTATCCCGATTCCATTATAGAAAAAGATAATGACGCCAAATTTTTAACAGTGGAACCGTTGGCACTAATAACCAAAATGCGGAATCGGAATAACACGTTAAATAGAGAGCCAAAACGAAGTGTAGATTTCCATATTGATATAAAACACAGAAAACAAACAAATATTTTGAAATCTACATGTAACAATTGGCAACCAAGTGATCAAACTGTCAATTCTGATTCCGTAGTTGAATATAAAAAAGCCTTCTTAAAAGATTTGCACAAAAAAGGAAAAGTTTTAACTATAAGTGAACAGCATACTGTTGAAAATTACATGGATCAATGCTGCAGTGTCATTCGAATTTTTTTAAATAATACGAAAGCCGTGCCAGGGATTGATGATATTTTGAACGAATGGCCTTACATGTTTGATAATATAGTCTTGAAGCACCACTTTAAAAAACTTTTAGAAATAAATATAGATGTTTTTAAATCCAATTTTAACGCTACGCGAGACAAAATTGTTAAATTTCTGATTAACTTCAATCACCAAACCATTGAAATTAACGATTTCACAAATTTTTATATATTGGAGTTATGTAAATATTTCAAAGAAGATGTGAACTACATTTTAAAAGAATTTGATGTAAGTTAAATTTATCTGAGAGTGCTTTTACTATAAAGTTTATAAATATTATCTACTTTTACTTACAGTTTGGAACAACATTAGAAGAAGTAGAACGGGAAATACCAACTAATACGCCATGGGCGGCTGTTATAAGTAAGAATTTTTATAATCACTATTCTTGTTTGTTTAAACCTTTCTAACGCAATCGTAGTTTGGTTTATGCATGCTGTACATTAAACGATATTTCGCGGGGTAAAAAACTAAAACGAGACGAGCCAATTAAACCCTTTTCAGTGCAATGTCAGATGACAAACACATAAACGAATTTTGATTTTATTCTTTAATTTAATTAGCCTATCTCGCTTTAGTTTTTTTCACACAATTACTTGATCCATAAGCTTTTTACAGATATTTCACAGTTTCAAGATTTGTAGAACACGCTTATAACATTTGTATCATAGGTTCCATTGGTATTTTCATTGCATATCAATTCGGTTGAAAATAGAATCAAGGCTTAATGAAATGATTAGTTTCTGACGAATCTGATGGGGCATGTTTACATATGTTCTCCTACATAAATGTTTTATTTAATTGTCGAATAACGCTTAACTGATTAGATATATTGACTATTAAACTATGTTTATTATAATTACAGAGAGCTTGGATCCAGGCAACACTGAGATGCTGGTCTACATATTTGTAGAGAAAAAGGTGGTGATTAGCCGACCCCTTGAAATAATTGAGGTGCTTCAAAATATAATTAAGCTATTTTATATATTGAATATTATGTATCCTAAACAAATATCGCAAATAATGGAATTTTTAGTGCGGTTTCTCCTCAAACATTATCCGGAGTCAGTCAGAGGAGCTAAAAAAACTATAAACAATTTAAACAAAATAAATACATTGATTAATAAATTAAATTAAAAAAAAGTAAAATTAGTCCTGACATGTTTTAATAAATAATGAAATTTTGTATTTCTTATATATTTTCAAATAAAATGAACTACTTAACATAAATAAATTTATATGTTTTATATTATGGCCTTATTGATCATTAATTAGTGTAAATTTCAACATTATTAGCTGTATTTTGACCGAAAAGTGAATTTTTTTTAGCAAATTTTACCACAAATACATTCGAAATGGGCGCTGTCACTATTGGTATTCATTATTTAATAGATTTTAATACGTCCACAAATATTTTTTAATACGATAAACATGACGTGATTTACAGTTATTTAATTTTAATTCACACTCATTTTGCTGTGATTTCTCTTAGTTAATCGTATTTCACATTCATTTTACAAATAATTCACTTCTAAACAAAGTATTTTCTAAGATTAAATCTAAATATTTCACACTTTTAATGTGTGGTTTTCAGTCTTTGAGAAGTATATCTTCACAATTAAATTTCACATTTTTGGCGTATTTTTTTCTAAATCACGCTACCATGAATATTAACTACAATAATTGTAGGAAACTGATTACCTACAATAATTGTAGTTAATTTCAACATATAATTTTTAGAGTGCAGATTTATCCAAATTTCGCAATCCATCACGAACATTTGACCCGCTTGGCGCAATTTCAGGTCCCAAACTTGTTCATGCATTTCCCGAATAATACCATTTTGTCCTTTCGTAAAGTATTACACATCTTTAAGCGAAACAATCACACTTTGAGATCAATCATGGGCCATTACCGGCGGTAAGATTAAAGTAAATATTATCGGGTGAAAGTCATTTTTACTTTGTAGAATTGTACACATTGTTTATTGTATTGTCTTAGTAAAATTTTGTTACAGTTTGTCATAGCCAGCTGGCTATAATTGTTGTCTCGGTTCTAATCATATTTTTTTTTTGGCCACCGAATCGGTGTCAAATAATATCCCACCGATCGGATACAATTTTATTTTATCCAAATGGAGTATTTATTTTGATCGAGATCTACTTTTATCGGATAAAATTATTGGCTATTAAAATTGGCCACTAAAAATATATTTTTCGCGCACAATCACACAGATATAAGATATTGTTTTGTACTATTCGGATTAAAAAAAACCTTAGAAAGGATAGAATGAAACAGACATTTTGGAGTGCTTAAATAAAGGTATTATTTTTTTTATTTTCTTACATTTATTTATCCACATGAACATTTTAAAGAGTAATATCCGGTTGTTATAATTTTCCGAGACGGTCCTTGAAAAATTAGATATTTATATTTAGATTTAGCAATAATTTGACTGCATTAAAGTAATTAATGCGGTGGATAAAAACTTACTGCCATCTTCTGCGGTACATTCATAATAAATCGTATTTTTATTTAATTCCGCCAGTTTACCAATGTTGTTTTTGTATTTTTGCCACTTCTCGTTGCTGAACACTACCCTTGGAAATTTTAAATTAAAATCCTGTCGACCTATTAATACATAAACTAAAATATGTACATAAAAATCAAAAAACTTTAAATTTCTTGTTAAATTTAATATTGTAATACTACTTTCCACTTTTTTCACGAATTTAATTATAACTAAAATTAAAAATTTTATTACTCACCTTCTCGCAAAAGTAATTTTTACGGCACGTAAAATAATTACGGTGTTGATGACCAACCGGAGTGAGAAATTGAAGGAAACTAATGATTTTTCATATAAAGATTTACACAAAAAAATAATTTATAATAGAATTCCGAACGCGGGACGCTGCAGCTATCCGACTTATAACTTCGGCCAAGAAAACACCAAACAGTGTAAAAATTTCACTCTGATAAAACCTAATTTTTCTATGGGAAGTATCTTTTAAAAAATTCACGAAATATTTTTTGGATTTCGCGTTTGAATTATTGCTTTTACACCAAGCGGTGTAAACATTTTGTCGATCGATCTTATTGGATGTTTTAAAATAAGTACCGGTACTTGCGGAGTTGATTTTACACAATCGGATAAAAACTTAAGTATTTTTCCGCGGATAAAATACAATTCACAACGCGAATTTTTTTTTTTTGTGCATGATCTTAACGAACGTACATGAAGGCAATTAAATTTGTAACTAAGTTGTATAAGATTGATAACAAATACATTGTAGTGATAAATAATCAAAAGAAAACAATGTGCACTGATTTATGCACTTACTACGTACACTGTCCTCTTCACTACATTTAAGAAAACAACAAACATTCTAGGTTGTTCTTGCTGTCTCGTGAAATGCTAACCGTCTTGAGAAAGTAACTAATTTCATCATAAATATATCATCCTTAAATGTCAAAAAAATACTAAACATCCCATTTAATGATTCCGTTAAATATGAAGGAGCATTATCCTATATAGTAGAATTCTTGATATACCACTGTCATCTGTTGCCAAGTACAAAGATATATCTAAGGCAAAAGCTTTACCTACGGCACCTACCTACTATCCAGAAGAGGCAGAAAATCAATAAAGGGAATCCTACACTACATGAAAGTACACTTACTTACGTACTTCCAAAGTTGGATAATTTAAGCATTTTAAGGAATTTTTTCGAATTTAACATACATAAGAGAGCACTTGATCAAACATCTATCCAGTTTTTGGTATGGCCGAATTGGAGGACTTATAAAAAATTAGTTTGAAAAAATATTTGTAAAATTTTTTAAAATTTTATTAATTTTTTGCAATTAATAATGCGGAATTCGAAAAATGTTACCGTGAGTAAATTTATTTTTAACTTCTACATACTTGGATATGATAATCATAACATCTTTGACGGATATTATAGAGATAAGTACATTTTAGTGGTCTTATATAGCAAAACAATAAAATAACACCGCCATTAATTAGACAAAACCGTAAAAAAGAAAATTCTGGAACAATATTCCGAATATTTTTCAACTTCGTCAATTCCTTCAAAATTGCGAAACAGAATGCCAAAAAATGCATAGGAGTTCCATATCAGGTAATCTATAAGAAAAGAAAATAAAGCGCTGGAATTAAATTCCCTCCAAAAACAGAATTGATATTTCTCGTCTTCAAATATATATGTTTGACATTATTTTATGTTTCTTACGTTACCTGTATTCAGTTAACTTGAATGTCATAAATGTAAAACCGATTAGTACAAATATATATTTGTTTGTGCAACCCAAATTTATTAAATTTTAATATTCGATTGATTTTATTTCTATGAATTTGTTTGCGTAAACAACAAATAACACAAACATAATACTGTGACTGGCTAGTGTTTAGTTATGTTTGGACCGCGAAATTTGTGTAAACTAGGAAAAGGACAAACAAATCTCAATTTTGATTGTACATACGAGAATTTTTTGGTAACTGTAATAATTCCAAAGACCCACAGGAATTTAAACAAATATTTTGTAACGCGTGGTCCAATCTTGAGTAGTTTTCAGAGTATATTCTTCGATAATTTCAACATTTTAATATTCTGTCAAATAAACTTCATCATTGCGCGCTAACTTCAAAAACTCGCACCCCAATAACAAAATCCTAATTAATTTCTATATACGAAAAGGTTAATTCCGCGCTTGCAATCCGACATAAAATGCAAATTCATTCATCACTTGAGCAACGACGGTTGACTTGAATTTTATTACAAAATATAGTTACCATCAATGAATATTATCAGGAAATATCGTATATACACACTTGCATCACTAATTGATTGATGACTTATAAATTCATCAGGTATGAGTAATTGTGTAAACAACAACAAAATTATAAATCGGAAATAAAATTTAATTTTGTAAAAGTCAATATTAATTAAATAAAATTATAATTTATGTTAAGTTTCTTATGTCCCCTCCTCGTTCTTTGTTAACCTTTGACAATGAACTTAAGAAAATATTTGTATACGTCCATTTCGTTCGATTAAAGTTAAACGCATGTATATCCAACTTTTATTGATTATAGTCTAAGGCTAAGATTTATTTGATTGATAAGGTTTTCAGTGATGAAATCGTGCATGCGTATACATAAACAAAATAGATTAAATACGACAATATATGTCTTTAATTACAAATTTATCATCTCTCAATCGATGAAACAACATCCGGATTGGTCCGCGACTCATATAAATTTTTAATTTTTTATTTTCTTAAATTAAAATCGATCTTAAATCTCTATAATGATAATCACTTTAATAATAGCTAAATTACAACTAGATTTATATATATACGAACAACGAAAAAATTGTCGTAACCTTCGAATAACAATTAATTGATGTCATGTTAGATAAATATTAGAAATTATTTGATGCGACCAAATTCACTGATGAACTTTATAATTTGGTTGACAAATAAAATATTTGACGGAAGGTTATTTTAGGTATATAGATGCGTAGATCGACTCGTGCTATAATTACAGCGGTGCAGTTTGCATCACACCATCATACGTGATATAAGGTTAGGAATGTCTTCCAATTTTGTATATTTGGCAAAAAAAATAATTACAAAACAAAATTTAAACATAATTTAAATATTTGCACTAAAATTATTATTCAAATACACCAGTCGTTTAGCCCATTGTCTAGTTAGATAAATTATGAATATACAATAATTAATTATTATTTCTACTATGTACATAAAAAATATGAGTACTATTTGCAAAGTGTAAAACGGCGAAGAGAAGAATGTAACAACGACAGCAACAAAAATTTCTTAAGATCGTTAATATTTTTATTTTATTTTTTGCAGAATGGTGCGACTAACTATATTTGAAATATGAATTGAATGAAGATTTGATTTGAATTTTAATTAGCTGTACTATTGTAGTAAATACATATAGTTAACGTGCAAATACAATCGGCGTGGTTCGGGTAAAATAAACGTTTGTGGCCTTGCCATATGGTGTCGGTCAAATTTATCATTTTAATTTTTACTTACAATAGCACAAATGGACATCCTATTCTTAATTACTAAAGTGTTTCTAGGTGACCTTAATAATTTTAAATTTTGTTTCTTTGATTTAGGAGTTTTCATGAATTTTCTAAATATGTAAAAACACAAAGATTCAAATGTATCATGGAATCATTGACATTGGTGAGAATATTTTGAGACAGATACGTTTAAATAATTTTTTACTTTGAAGGAATGTAAATTATCTATAGTCACACCATTTTATTATTTCAATATCATATTCCATAACGATCTACCAGTGCTTCATAATTTAGAAAAACAGCTAGTGCAAGTGTTTTTGGACCTAAACAAAATACGCTTTTCTAAAATCATTGTTAAACTGTTTTAAGACCCGCACGGCATATACCATCAAAATATGAGCGATTGTGATTTGAAACCCACTTTGCTGAAGCGCTATTGGCCACGATTCTAGGTCATTTATCATGGTCTCCATATCTAAGATGGTCACTCCCATAATATAAATAAATATCTCAGCTTCGCGTAATTTTGTAAGAAAAATTTGTTGTTGTCTAAGCTTTCGCAAGAACGAGCGATATATCATAATGATCGATTTTGGTATAACTCCACATTTGTATTTTTGAATACGAATTCGAATAATTATAATTCGTGTCTAAGAATAGATACGTGACGAAATATCCCTTCCCGTTGACGACTCCAAATAAAAAAATTTCGTAAAGAATTTCTAAAGGGACTATTTTGTAATATTTTCTTAATCTTAAGGATTTGAACTATTTCTATTCAATTTACACATATTTTAAATTAAATCTGTATATTTATGTAACTTAAGTATAGAAGTAGCGAGCATCACGCCAGAAATCCTATTTTAGAAAACCCAAATATTTTATATTTTTTATACTTTGATTTGATTGTGGCAATTTGTATCTTTCGCTAAAAAATGTGTGCATAGTAAAAACTTTAAGAAATACGAAGGGTTTTCTGACGTGATTATCACACCAGAAAACCCATATTATTCCTTTAATATATTACTTACATTACTTAATATATTTCGGTTGTGCCACAAAATTATTTTGAAACACATTATACAATGACTAGAATAGGCCAAAATTGGCCAACTGTAAACGCAATGTATCTCAATATAAATGTTTTATGATCAAGTCACAGAAAAGATTTCGGAGAGCCCAACTTTTATCACGAAACTAGTTGAAACAGACTATAATACACATTTTGGCCCAGTAACGCGTATGTACATACTCTAACTTGGCTAGAATCGGCCATATATTTAGTATCCAGAAAATATTAAATTTACGGTTTTCTGGAGTAGTTGTATAGATGATTTCTGGAAAACCCAACTTTTATCACGGTAGTTCCGTGAAATAGATTATAACACACATTTTGGCCCAGTATAGCGTTTGTGCATACTCTGGCTAGAATCGGCCATAGAGTATCCAGAAAATATCAATAAATTTGGTAGTTTCTGGATACCCTATGGCCGATTCTAGCCAATTCAGAGTATGCACAAACGCGATACTGGGCCTTACTGTGTATTATAGACTGTTTCAATTAGTTCCGTGATCTTAAAAAAAACTTATCTTAATTTGGAATTCCTTGTATCGTATAACTGTGGTGATTTATTTTTATGAAAAATGCGGGAATTTTGTTTGTTATGATTATGGCACAAACAACAAAAAGAAAGTACATAGTTTTTAAATTGAAACGTCAAAAATATATACCGACATTTTAAAATCCGTAAATCCATTCATTCCAAAATTTTTGATTTTCAAAATCCCATTTCGTTTGGTATAGCATTGTCGTATCGTTTTCTAGAATAAGGACCCAGAGTTATGGAGAGTCGAGCGGTTACCCTTGGTGAATTAGTTTGTGGTTTAACTGACCATCGTTACGGTCAAATTTATGAAAGAAAAAAGCCAATTTCATCATTTTGTTGAAATAACTAATTTCAGATTCGTCCCTATTCTCTTACTAGCATAACATCATTCGATATAACTAGTGCCACGTTAGTTAGATTATACATAATAAATTGATAACAGCAACGGAAAATCAAAACAGCCCGCTTTACACAGGACACATTTCTAAAAAATGGAATTAAATTTAGTATTCACATTTCTAAAACATAAAAATGGTAGAACACACAAAAATCTTGAGATAAATTTATTCTTCATATAGTCCCATAGAAATATTTGTGTTTCGTTTTCCAGCGATGAAAGTATGGAATTACTTTAAGTCGATCTATAGAACCAATCATACACCAATACTCGATTTTATGTTTTTGTCATTACTCTGCTAAAATTCTTTATATTTATGACAAATCCGTACTATTAATTAGAAGGCCAATCAAGTACACTAATTTTAATTTTTGCAACCCTAATAGACATTTTTTGTGTCCCTACTGGAAAATATAATATTGTTTTGAATTTTTACCGTCAATCAACAAAACATTTGACGTTTAAACAAACAATTTAAGCAATCGTAAGTTGTGTTCAATCGTGTTCAATTGTGTGTGATTTAATTAAATTATGGTTAGATTTTGTTGTGTGCCGAATTTCCAGATTATTCAAAAAGTTCGTTAATTAAATTCGACCATTTTCCAAGTGAACACAAATTAAAAAAAAATGGATTGAGAACTGGAAAGACGCCATCAAACTGATATCAAGTTTGTAGCGCTCATTTTAAAGAAGTTTTTTTTACCAAATATACAGTTTAGGTAAGTCGTCTGAGTTTGATTTATCAAAAGTAAAATAACATAGAGATCCCAATTTCAATAGGTGCATTTAAAATTATCAAGGCTGATATCAATACCATCCGAAAATATTCCACTACGTAACTTTTGCATAACGAGAAGTAAAAATGTAAGCAGATGGTACGAACGAAATTGTAATCGGAATATAGAAATTGTAATATTGCTGTTGTGCCTGTTTCAGAACCGGAACATATTGAGTCCTCTCGAGCAATCACCGTAGAAATTAAAAATATTGATAACGATGGAACAATTATTGTTTCTACAGAAGATCAAACAATATAGACCCCTATTAATACAAACAACAGGACGACACAAACGCTTTCTAGTTCCGTTTATTTTTTCGGTTTTCAAATATCATTAACGAGCAATAACAATATTTTACCGGATTAGACTCAGATCGATTTAATTTATTATTAAATTTGATGGTAAAAGACCAAAGTGAATTAATTCATCCTGAAATCGATATTAAAGATCAACTTTTAAAAACGCTTTTTAAGTATAGAAATTGCAATGATTTTCTATTCATTCAAAATATTTTTTTAATTCAACTCAATTGCGACGGTGCTGCCACGAAAACCGCGGCAAGGATTGAACTATAAGCATGCCCCATTGAAAAATTACAAGAAAAAAATTAAAATTGTACATCTGATGTCAGGTATCATAATTAAACTCGGAATAGAGTTAAATACCTCAAGAAATATTTTGGAGTTATTTAACTCATGTCAGAAGTTAATGAGTGCAATTGTTGTTGTAACAACCTCAACAAAATACACCTAATATTGTATAACGACGTTTGTCGTAAAATCGGAATTAACTCATCGGTGCTACATGAAATAAACTTGATTTATTCGTGAATGCATGAATGGCACATTAACACAACACTGAATTTAAAGCAACGGATGCTGGCTCTGATGTTCTGATTTAGAGAAAAGCGTAACCGCTGTTTGAACATTTTAATAACAATCAAATAAAAATGGATACATATTATAAAAATAAATTTATTATATTTGAATTCAAATTTAATGGTTTGATAAAATAAATGACAGAAATTGAAAAATGTTCGAACCGTCACAGTGATAACAAAATGTGGTCATTTTGACTGTTCACTGTTCACTTTGACATTTAACATAAAAATCCACAATGGCAGTACTAATGTGTCGACTCGTTATCGTTATATAATACCAAATAATAAACAATACGACAACGCTTTGTCGAACGGATTGTGGATCGGCATGACAATCATAAATGGGATCTTTGACGATTGTCAAAATGAAAACATTAAATATCCAAGCTGTAATAAATAATATTAATATGACACAAAAATTGCAACCACCCAGGCTAGGAAACAAATTAGTTTTAATAACAATTCCGCGCTGGTCCAATCGTAATTACCTGCCATCTGTCAGAAGACATAATCGAAGCATACCTAGTCTAGCCCAAAACATATGAGATAAGAGTCTTAAACAATTTAAATGTCTAAAATAGACTAAAACCTATGAACTATTTAACTAAACCTAGCATCATAACTGTTGAATAATAAACTAATCTATTAATAGATAATCAAATTCCATTCATTTTAATTTTAAATTCCTAAAATTATTCATTCTTCTTAATACAAAATTACTTGCACTATGACTTTATTAGTCCATTCAATGGTTGCGGTCATCAATTTCGAATACAAATTTTAAAACAGTTTTAAATATCTAATTTAAATTGACCGAATCTTATAGTTGACTAAATTTTATTTTATAATTCTAAAGTTTGATGTATCAAAAATTTATTTTACTGTGCCGTTTTGAGTTGGAAGCTGTGATTTCGAAATTTGAAAATTTTTAATGTCAAATTTCGATGTAGTT
Source organism: Tipula unca (assembly GCA_951394425.1). Taxonomy (NCBI): domain Eukaryota; kingdom Metazoa; phylum Arthropoda; class Insecta; order Diptera; family Tipulidae; genus Tipula; species Tipula unca. The sequence goes on from OX596381.1 coordinate 35,718,298, forward strand.
CATTAAATGTTTGAACTTAATCTATTGATTGAAAGTTTTAATTTTTTTTAAATAAATTTTATAATTTTGAGATTTCGATACCGCTACTGAATAGTTTGACATTTAGAAATACCCCATAGTTTATTCTTAAAATGTTTTTATATTTTAATTCATTCGTATACCTACAAATATGTAATTCTAAAATTCGGTTTGGTATATTATTGAATTTTGAAAAGATGTTGGTTTTAGATTAGATAATTTTGCATCAAAAGTATCATCTTTCGATGTGTATAGGAAATTTAAATTTTGGTTATGAATTTTTTAATTACAATTTTGGACATAATCGCTTATATACAAAATTTAAAATATTTTTGGTTCAAAATTTAGCTATTTTGAGATCAGCCGGGAAAAATTAAAATCTATATCTGACAACACCGCCGTATACAACTTATCCCAGACTTTTTAAAAATATTTATTTTATACAGTTGGCTCAACCCAGGAATGTTTGGAACCTTAAACGCTAAAGCGAGCACTGGACCAATAGAGAATTCTGCTCGTTCCTATTCCTACATCTCATCTCAGACCATTTCCCACATAAGCTTAATACTGATTCCATAGAAACCAGTAGTAAACCACGGCACAGTTCTAGCTCATAAACCGTCACCATCAACTACACAATCGTAAGATAAATTATAGTATTTTAATTTATACTAAATACTTGACACCAATATGCTTTCCCAATCATTTCTTGTTAATAATTCTTAAGGTCTGCTTATTATTTTATGTGTGGATACGAGTAGAAGCAAGGAGTTTAGTTTGCCTGAAATTGTTAACTTTAATTATTTAAAATAATAAATTTATAAAAATCAAACGACACTTCAATTCACTCTAATAATTAAGTTACTTCAAATGCGGTGAGGATTGTGTCTCAATCTTAAACACTCATGACACACTATGGTTAAATTTCTTCATTAATTATCTGTGCACTAAAATAGATATCAAATATACCTGAACCCTGAAGTGTCTATAGATGTCACACTAGTATTTCGGTAGCTGCATAAGCTACCGCAAAAAACCTCTTAGACATAAATATTTAAACAACACATCTTAAATTTCATGTCTAAATATATAATCATATATAACTCTAGATCACCGGTTGCATTGTTATTTAGTTTAGTGGACCCGCATATAAGTGGGGAAATATCATCTTCTTTTTATTTTATCTTTCTGCTGCGTATTCATATACAATACTTGCAAATGAAGCTTTTGTTTTCTTTTCAATGAGCTTTAATATTCATATTCTTCTTACAATAATTTTTTTTAGTTTTTATCTTGTCTTGCCGTTGTTCTCCAATTTTTTTTTTCTATAATTTATCTTCAGTTAGACGTTTGGACAGGAGGGGTAAAATATATAAATAGAAAATTTGTCTTAATTTAATTTTAGTGAAATTTCCTATTTGAATCATAAATCATCAAGTCGCAAGTGAGCTTGGCTATAGTGTGTGTTGTATATATTTTTTAACAGTGAATTTTATTTAAATTTTATCGTAATTAAAAGACTCTTATCAAAACATAATGAAATTAGTAAGTTATCGAATTTTTTCGTTTTGTTTTAAAAATAAATTAGAGTGAAATGTGTACATATAGTGCGGCTAATATAATTTTATGTGCGATTGTATAATTCGACAAAAATCAATATTTGTATATTAAAAATACTGTTATATAAGAAATTGACATTTGTGCGAACGATATGCCATCTTTCGAAGGCTGCATAATGTATTTTAGTTATATCGCCCGTATAGTAGTCGTCCTCTATAAAATGGATTATCTTTCGAACTCTGTATCATATTACCCGTTCACGATAAATCATTAAGTAAGATATCACATACAAAAAAAATACAAAAATCACTTTGCATACGTATATTTAATTTTGCTATCAGCTGGGTATGACAATCGGTCAATTATGAAGTATTTATTTCGCGCGAATAAAATGTGTTTGACCTCCTCCACATAATATGAATATTTGAAAGTGAAATTAAGTTTTATTTACATTTGCTTGAGTTTATTTTTGACTATAAACTTATGCTAATGCTAATTAGTGGTAAAATATTGTAGAAGAAGAAGATATTTGGGTAAATAACTATTTTTTTTTTTTGGAGTAAAGATTAAATATTAGATTTATTTTTTGTGCTAAGCTTACGTTACACAAGTTTTTTTAAAAATTCTATTTACGTTCAGTTTCTATTCTACGTTATTAATCGTATATCCGTAATTAATGAACAGGATTGGTCACCTGGCGGTATATACATATACAAATATTCTAATGCACTTAATGGATTAATTTTTGGTTCTTTCACTATAAAATGTCAATAATTAATCAATTGATAGAACAGTTTTGAACTATTTAATCTTATATGAGATCATTCGTTATTTTGTGATAACAACCATATAACAATCTAACACATGTATTGTTAAGTCGAACTCTAAAATAAAATCATATATCTATTAGGTGTGACATTTGAATATACTCAGCTACTGACTTGAATGCTAATTCACAAATAAACATCTTGGATATTTTGTATAGATTAGCAATATATACATATATGTATATATAAATTTACAATTACACTCTATACAATTTGTATATATTCTTGAGGCACATCCTGGATAATACCTCATGATTTAATATTGATAATAGCTTATCTATAGATGTATGTATATTGTTTTCGGGCAGATCAAATATGATCGATATGTAATTTGTAATATAAGTACATAATATAGTTGATTGAAATTAGTGAAGGTTGTTGAATGAATTTTTAATTAAACATAATATTTTGTATGCCATACAAACAATACGATAATTAAAATAAAAAATAGTATATTAGATAAATTTTAATGTGTGTGATCGATTGTTGATCAAAATGATGAGGTCAAGCGAAATGTATAGAAGATAAATAGCAAAATACCATGATGAGATAAACAAAAAGTTGGTTTCAAAATATATATACTTGTACAATAATAATTTAAATGTTTACAAATTGTTGGGATGATTGATCTCTATTTCGTAGGATAAGGTTGATTATATTAATAGTGTTATCGGTTCATGAACATTTTTTCTATAAAAAATCTCAATGTGGCTCGCATCAATTAATTACATAAGCCATTGTGCTATTGAGTAAATTTTCAATCAATGGTTTACAAATATTTTCCGTGGGAGCTTTCAATCAATTTTATTTTATATAACTTTTTAAGTCTAACGTCATCCTTCGATTTAGATCGGAGCTGAAATGGAAGCTTTTTAGAAATATTTTCTAGTTTGTTAGCTTTTTCTCAACTATCCTTCTAGCCAAATAATACGTCACTCATTTACGATAAACTATTATTTTTCTATTTTACACATGAACTCGACATTCTATAAACTTTGGTTCCATTAACATACAGCTGTTCGCAAATTCTTTCTTATTTGTTAATTTTTAAATAAAATGGTTAAACCATGAACGTAAATTTGATCTGAAAGTTCATAAATGGTTTTAAACTGTACGTGATAAATGTATGACCTTTGTTCTGGATGGGCTATAAGTTACTGTCTCAGAACCAGTTCTGTAACTTTTAAAAATTTTAAATTGAGAAACAATTTGTGAGAGATAACTTCAAACTAATTCAGTATTTGACTAATTCAAAATTCAAAAGTAAAAAATAAAATATTTTCATATTATAAATTTCTTAAGAATTTAATTTCGAAATGAAATTAATTTCCAAAATCTAAAATGCAAGCCAATACATATTGAAAAACTACAATATAAAACTATATAAACTATATCAAATTATCAATATGAATTACCAATTAAATTGTATATTAAAATGTCCCGATCTTAAGTTAGATTCACGCCATCTTTGGGCACAAATAAAATAAAATTGTTCGAACTATCGCGTAAGTCATGGATAATAATAAAACGAACACTCTAATTTATTACATTGCGCCAACCAAAAATTGAAATTTGTGAATTGTGCATTAGAATTGAATTTGGCAAATTAGATTTAAAATTCGGTAAATAAATATTTTTAATTTCAATAGATTCAAAATTTAAGAATTCCTTAATAAAACTCGAAATAAAATCCGGTTAAAAACAAAATCAATATTTGAAAATTAAAATTCCGCAAAAATTCCGTTTCAATAAAATAAAATTTTAAAATTCGATGAACTATGAACAAGTCACGAAAGTAGCTCTTGCGTGTCTTGGCCGTGACTTTTATTCACACAACAAAACCATACATTTAAAAAAATTTCATTTATAACCATTTTATTTGTTGATAAAGTTAATATTTAAAGAGTTAATAGTTATAATGTTTACACAATAATGATTTTTTTCGACTTATTTACATAATTAGTTTTTCTCACTCATCTTATTAGTTTTAATAAAATATAATTGTAAAAAACCAATCTTACGTTAATTTTTTAAATCTAATTCACGGAATAAGAAAATTTATCTCGCTTGCCAGTTGCCACCTCAAAACTTTACCATAAACTGAAACAAATTTTCAAAAAATTAAAAGTAAATAAAAAATAGAACTAAAACTAAGGCAATGCGACCAAAATAAAAATGACTTGGAACTATACTAATTTTGTAGAAATTGGAACTAAGTATTCACAATGAAATAATTTCGAAGAAACAAATGGGTTTATATAAAACATGGTATACGAATAACAATTAATTGTTACAATAACAATTAAATTATTGAAGACTTGGGGAAACCCCCAATTATGGAGTATAAGAAGCATATTTATAATAAACATATTTAAGATTAAACTAAGCTAAATTATAAAATATGTGTAATACAACCATAAACAACCTAATCTATGTATCAAAATATGAAATGTTTGATCCAATCAAGCGTAGCACTAATAGACTACCATCTCTCCTATGTTCATTTATTTAAAATATTATTTAAATCATCAATTCGTTCGTTCATGACTTTGAAATTTGCAACAAATGCCAACTAAACCACATCTTGAAAAGCTTTCGTAACTTTACGTAACTTCATCGCAAGAAGTACTAATTTTCTCAATTGCGTTCGCAACATTAAATAGGTTTCTGAACCATGTTCAATGTTGTATATTGTTGCGTGAATCGGTGAATTCAAGTTATGCTTTGATGTGGTTGCTGGTTTAATGAAGTAGTTTATTTACAATAATCAGCATTGTTTTTTTCCGAGCAATAGTTTTTTAAAATTAAGAGAGGATTAAAATCACTATGAGCCTTCGTTGATCTTGTTAGATAGCCACTTCTAGAAAAGCGCTTGGTGATATGACTTCCGTCCTATATTTTAGCATCCAATACGTTTTAAAGCTTTTTTTTTAAAGATTTTCCATTGAATCTGTATTTCAATCAAATTGATAAGTAATAATTCCAGTTTCTTAACAAACGTGGTTTCTAATAATCTTTTAGAACCTCACATTCGATGAGGAAGTGCTTTTCCTTTGAAAGTAAAATGTTCAACATTACTAAACCATTTAAGCACATCTATTCATTTCGATAGCAACTCTCTTTTTCTTCGTTTCACAAATTTCTTTCGGAATTTTCTTAGACTTACCTATTCTATTTATTATTTATTTATTATTATTATTACCTACAGTACAAATAGATACAATCGGTAAAAAAAAAAAAAAAAACTGACATCTAAAATATAAAAAAAACCAAGACGCAAGTCAAGTAGGTCTAAGATTATCAAACTCGACTCTGAATGAATTTCTAGATATATTAAAATCAAAAAAATCAAGGCCGAGTGGTACAGATATGAAGACGACCACACGTATTCCAGAACAGGACGAACAAATGACACATACAAAGATTTTAATGTTAGCTGACCAGTAAATTCGTAACAATTTCGATTGATAACCCAGCATAAGGTAAGCTTTAAAAATAGCCGAGTCAATGTGCCTGGTAAATGTTAGATCCGAAGAGAAAGTCACTCCAAGATCAGTCATAAATTCGACTCGATCAATTGGCATATCATCTAAGAAATACTGATGAAATAATTGACATCGGATTCTATAAAACGAGAGAGTCTTACATTTAACCGTAAATTGTTGCTGATAGTCCAACAACAAAAGATGTTTAAATCACTTTGCAACATCAAACAGTCAGATAAATTGGAAACTGGAGCAAAAATTTGCTTGTCATCAGCGTAGAGCAGACATTTTGCAAATTTGAAACAGTTCACCACATCGTTTACGAAGAGTGGAAACAACAATGGTCCCAAGTGGCTGCCTTGAAGAACCCCGGATGTTGCACGGAAAAAACGAAAACGGGAATCGTATAACTTGACAAATTGCCAACGATCTGATGTTTAATTTCACCAGCTGGTCGATCAGAATTGTGTGATCAATTTTGTCAAAGGCTTTTGGAAAGTCAGTACAGACCACGTCCAGCTGTAGTCTGGAATCACTCGTACTGTGAAGATGACCGCTGAAAGATACCCAGGTTTGTGATTGTCGACCTTGCCGCAAATAAACCATGTTGCACAGGCGAAATATACCTTTTTGTATGAAAAAACATGTGACGTACATGGGAATATGGGACGTATGAAGGATATTTCCACGGATTCCACGAGTTCCGAGGTACCATACTGATTTTGGTAACAATTTCGATGTATGTTTAGATCGATCTTATTGAGCCTGTAAGAAAATTAAAATTTGGTACACATTGTGCTTTTTCTTACCAGCCGCTTTGATCTATTAAAATTGTAAAGTGATGGAGCTCTATATAGATGCAATGGAGCTACATAAAATTTGTTGGGCCCTTTTTAACTGACTTTTATACATTATACCGAATTTGGTGCATATCTTCATCATTGGCTTCATCACACTGGACATTTTGTTCTATTCTAATTTCAAAGTGATCCGACCCCGAGTAAATTTGTATTTTGATGCACATGATCTTTTGAAATTCGAGACACGGGGCTAAAAAAATTAAAACTTTTGTCTGAAAGTTTTTACATTTATTGACGTTGGTCAAAATTCGACTAAATAGTCGAACTTTCTAATGTAATGATTAGTTATGCTATCGAACACTAGGCAGCTACCAATTGGCAAATAAATTTAGCCTCCTCGTCGAGTTTTGGACAGTTTTTCACGGACTAACAATAAATCAAATATTAACAATAATAATTGTTAGGCGTTTATATATAGAATTATAATCAATCGTGGGTAAGCCTATATACAGGTGATTGCGGGACACACCTAATGTTACTTGTCAAACCTATACATATATTGTGTCATAATTTATATCGCCGCATCGCCTGTTATATTACAACTTTTTATAAAACAAAACAACTATTTAGATGTCTTTACACCTTCATTGCACGACTACCTACAAACCGATGAACTTAGCTAATCTTAACATTGAATTTTTTTAAACACATAAGACATAACTAATTTTTTTTAAAATACATAAATCATTTCTATTTTCATTTTATGTTGAAATACAATGCGGTATATACATGCACAAGTATGTATGTATATATAGAGATAACAACAAATATGTGCATAACCTTGTCATTGAAAATTGAAAAAAAACTCGATTTTATTAAGAAATTCACCGAATCATCTTATTTTATATACTTTTGGTCTCTTTACATAGATATTAGCAGCGTAATACTCGTAATTTTACCAACCAAATTATTGACCCGTGCATACAATATAATTTATGTAAATTAAATTATTGCATAATCGATTGTATGTAAAATTATATGAATAAACCGGATAACTGCGGTGATAATTTATGCGACAAGTCGTCTATATATTGCAACAAAAGTAGATCAGTATAACGTGTGCTGTATATGTAAACAGCAATACGATTAATCGTACCGCGATAGGACTTGTGCGATGACTGGTAATAGTAATAAATCTTAGAGATTAGAGATTAGATTGCAATTAAGAGCTTTTAATTAAAACAAATATTTTGTTGTTATATTGATGCAATTTTCGGTTCTTAATTAATCTCGAGATATATACTCGTATATGTAAAATGAAATATTAGATGTTTGTTTTGGGTTTTGTGTAGCACAATATACAATATTAATCGAATAAAAGTTGTCTCCTGAATTAAGATTAAATGTGTTGAGTTGTTTTGTTATTGATTACATAAATACATATTTGAGACATCTTAAGTGGTGCTTTTGTGATTTAATATTTATTATATGGAGATTGTAGATTTCATGATAGCCTTCAGGTAATTTATCATCTGATCGAATTTAGAGATAATAACCTAATTAAATATACAATATAATTACGTATTATCACATTAATTTATATTTATATAGTTTGTCTGGAATAGTTGTTTAGTTTTTTATGATGATGCACAATCTTATATATAAGTAATTGAAATTAATCAATTGTTTTTGCTTTCATCATTTTTCGTAATATTCTAGATATTCTTCTTTTGTGCTTCAATGCTTATAATTTCCATGGTGATTCGGGCAGATGGTAAAACCGTAAAAATTTCAAAGGAACGCCAGCTGGAGAAAAATCCTAGTTTAAAATATTTTCTCGATGACGACGAATTTTCATTAAAAGATGACGACGATGATGAGGACAAACCACCTGTACTTTTTACGGGTGACGTTTCAAAATCTAAAATTTTACAACAAGAAAATAAAAATCATGGCAAAGGAAAATTTAAATATTCGTAAGTTCTATCTACATACCTATATATACTTAAGCGTTTACGAATATTCTAAAGTGTCGTGCACATATATTTTCAGACTCGAAACACAGAATGGTATTGAAATTTCGCAAGTTGGTAAACTAAAAGATGCAAAGACTTTGATTGTAATGGGATCGTATGCGTATAACGGACCTGATGGAAAACGATATCGTGTACGTTACACAGCCGATGAATTTGGTTATCATCCGATTACGTCATTAGAACTTGATTTACCTGAGTAAGTATATCATATATAAATTCTAGATAACAATTTATTTTATTATTTAATATTTATTTAGCGTTCAGGCACCACTACCAACTGTGCCGAGCAGAGTAAGCAGCTTCTCGAATAGTTTTGATTTTGATCGGAAAAAAAGTAGCTTTGGTAGTTCGAATGGTGGTGATGGAAAAAATCCAAATGACAAGAAGAGTGCGAATCGATTTGGAGGCGATGGTGGTGTTGGAGGAAATGGCAATAATGGAAATGGAGGCTTTGCAGGATATGATCGAAATGCTAATGCATATGGATATCAAGGTGCTAATGGGAATGGTGGTCCAAACGGTGCAAATGGCAAAGGTGGTTTGGCCCTAGGTGGTGGATATAATGGCGGGGCTGGGTCAACCGGACCTGCTGGATCAAACGGACCAACCGGATATGATCGAAATGCTAATGCTCAAGGCCCTAATGGAAATGGTGGATCAAACGGTGCATATGGCAAAGATGGTTCAACACAAGGAGGTGGATATAATGGTGGGGCTGGGTATAAAGGTGCCAATGGAAATGATGGTTCAAATGGTGCAAGCCGTAATGGTGGTCTAAATAAGGATAACCGTTTAACACAAGGCGGTGGGTATAATGGTGGGGCTGGTCCAAGAGGGGCCGGTGGACCTAGTGGACCTGGCGGACCCACTGGACCTTTTGGACCTACAGGCCCACTTGGTTCAACTGGGCCAACTGGACCGATTGGTCCAACTGGCCCAACAGGACCTAGTCCAGTAGAAATAAATGCAGGAAATCCATTTCGTAACCAAGGATATACCGCTGATGACAGCATCAATCGGCGATATTTACCACCAACCGATAATATACCAGCACCATCCGATGAATATTTACCATCTAATAATGTGTTACCACCATTTTCTAAATAATTATTATCAATTACCACCAGTTAACTATTTTTTATTGTATTTGTAATAACTTTAATTTAATTTATAAGTAATTAAGGCAGTTTATAATAAAATATTTTCTAAAATATTTATGATAATGAGTTTTTTAACCTACGAGTAGAAAATCTAGAATATTAATATTGCTCTAGTTATCGCCTATACATTACATTCGGCTTTGTCGCTGAATAATCAATTATCTAAAAAGTCGCGGTTTGAAAAAGTATCATCGCTTGTGGGGATCGAACCCACGACCTTTGGATTAGAAGTCCAACGCGCTATCCTCTGCGCCAAAGGGACATATGGAAACATCGCATTAAGCAGTTTAAATGCTGGCACTTCAAATATTGAAAAGCATCGTAAAGTGAAAATATACCCAATTTCATTTATTACTCAAATTTTTTTTCAATAAAAAATAAAAATTCAATCAAAATACTTAATTTTTCATCTGTGATTGTTCTGGCTAGCACCTAAATCTAACCTTGTTATAGGAAATAAGTATCATTTCACAAAAGAGTTCACTTTTGTCATCCATTAACCAGTTGAAGATAAAAATTAGGCATTTTAAAATAAGCAGTTCCATTAGCCAAGTTTCATTACATCATAGGTTAAAAAATTGCCTAAAAATGGTCCACTGCTAATGCTCATATACAATTAATGTCATATGGCCTCTATTCAAACGTAGTTGACTCACATTGGTTATAACTGTTAGGGTATATGAAAGATACGCGGTTCTGCTCGAGATACAATCGTGGATACTTGATGGAGTGTCCACTCTCCATTTTCGCACACAAACGTTTTGCATCTTTTAATAGAAGTTTCAAGCAATTCTTAATAATTTAATATTTCGATCAACAGGAAACGGCATTATGATTCCAAATTTTTGAAATTCAGAAAAGTGATGTCTTCTTGATTTCATCATTAATTTTAAGTGTTATTTTTAGTTTTCATTGATGTGGCTTCCTGTTTTCAGATTTGTGTGCTGGACCTGTAATTCCATTTTATATCATCAGTATCGAGTGTATGTTTTAACCTTTCGAAACATTCAATTTTTGCACTTTACACTTGTTTTGAATCACAGAAAAACTACATTTTTGTTCCAAAAGTATAAAAATGACAATGTGTTGCTCGTTGGTCAACGCCATATTGGTAACTGAGTTTTAAACGAGTACTAGATGGAAAATGGATTTTTTTTGAAACAATATCGGTTCTTCGAAAAATTTTGATTTAAATAAAATTCGTTTGATTTCTAGATGGCCCAAAATGGAATGTGGGACTGTTCCAGGCGGCATTGGACTAATATTATCTTAACATAATATGTAATGTACGTACAATCATACCTGATTCTAACGACAAGTTTATCTCCAAATTAAAAATTTCGTTTACTTATTTAAATCCAATTGGAAACTAGCCTGAACTTCAAAACTATTGTATAAAGGTAGATTAACGCTGCCATTGAACTGTATCTACTAATTTAAAATGAAATATAATTTAAGTTTAAAATGGTCACGTTATAGTTTAATAAATTATATATGTTAATAAAGAGTTTTTAAATTAGTATAGTTATTTTATTAAATCAAAATAAACGCATATCTACTTTAAAATATAACAGTGTAAATCCGATTTCGGAATTATATAATTTCGGAATTATTCAGCTGTCACTTTGACACTTGACATATTGAATAACAATAAAATAAAATCATTTGCGGGCACAAATCGAAGAGATTCTTTAAAAAAAATAATTTTTCTCAATAAAGTACAAATAGATTAATGCTTTTATATAGTTTATTGATTAAAATGTATTTAAAGTGATTTAAATTTATAATATTAGTTCTCTTTAGTACATACAACTTACATTTTGTGATTACAATGGTGATTGTGGTTATTACATCAGACAAAATTTTAATTACGCAGAAATCATAGAAATTCATTTAGAATTATGTTAAAATTAGATAAATGTCGTAGTATATTAAACAAAAATGTTTATAATTTAGCAATACGGACAATATCGACCCTGCAATGGAATAGAAATGTAAATCCATTGAGTGGACATAACCTCAAAGAGTTGAGCGGGGTGCTGTCGAAACAACAGGTACGTTTTGATGTTTATTTTGAGTACCCACAGCTTGATTTAGTAATTTGGTATATCGTTTCAGATACATCAACTAAATTTAGAATACCGGGCTGTGTTAAATTTGCTTAATCGTTCGAATATTCAGTTGCCGAATTACATTTCGGAACGCGGGTTACACACGTCAAGTATACTATTTAGCAAACCGTCGAAAAAACCTGATGAACCAAGTAAAAAACCCGTTGAGCCCAAATCTGACAAACCGAATGACGAAAATGGTAATAATGGGGATAAAAAGAAAAACGAGAATGAGGAAAAAATTATGTCAGTATTCACCAAAGCGATTCTATGGATGATGACCATATATATGGTTATAGCGGTTGCATCTTTAATTCTGCCTAGAAAAAACTATCCTGAGACGGCCACACGGTACGTCTCATGGAAGGAATTCATTCACGAGATGCTCGCTAAGGGCGAGGTAAAGGAGTTAATCATTCGGCCGGACATGGAAATGGTGACAATAGTTTTACATGATGGTGCCATTGTCAAAGGACGACGCATATCATCAAATATTTATCATATGGCAATCGCAGATGCAGCTAAGTTTGAGCAGAAAGTTAGAAATGCCGAACAAAAGCTCAATCTCAAGGAAGGAGTTCTGGTCAGTTATGAACGATCGAGTGATATATTGGGGCGAGTATTAATCACCCTTGCGATATTTGCCTTAATACTTTCGCTTAGCGGTCGCCTTGGATTAGGCAAATCACCGTTGAGTATGGATTCGTTTGTAAGTTGCTAAGATCTAATCCTATTTCGATTTATTCTAATCAATTCCATTTGCTATTTAGACCCAAATGACTCGCGCTAAATTTACTCTAGTTGATCCATTTGCTGGGGGCAAAGGAGTACTATTCAAAGACGTTGCTGGACTGAAGGAAGCCAAAGTTGAAGTTATTGAATTCGTCGATTATTTGAAAAAGCCCGAGCGATACCAGAAATTAGGTGCGAAAGTACCAAAAGGTGCCTTATTGCTTGGTCCACCTGGTTGTGGTAAAACATTACTCGCCAAAGCTGTGGCTACCGAAGCTCAAGTTCCATTTTTAAGCATGAATGGATCTGAATTTATTGAAATGATTGGAGGATTAGGTGCGGCTCGTGTTCGTGATTTATTCAAAGAGGCTAAAAAACGAGCTCCGTGCATAATTTACATCGATGAAATTGATGCCATTGGAAAACATCGGGCCGAAGGAGGTGGTCAGCAATTTAGCTCAGGTGAATCGGAACAAACACTAAATCAACTTTTAGTCGAAATGGATGGTATGGCATCCAAAGAAGGTGTACTCATGTTGGCGAGCACAAATCGAGCTGATGTACTAGACAAAGCACTTCTTCGACCAGGCCGATTTGATCGACACATACTCATTGACATGCCAAATTTAATAGAACGCCGAGAAATATTCGAAAAACATTTATCGGGTGTTCTACTTGAGCTCAGTCCTGAAAAATACTCGGCTAGATTAGCAAGACTTACGCCTGGATTTTCGGGTGCCGATATCGCTAATGTGTGTAACGAGGCCGCTCTTCATGCAGCTCGCGGTGGTGAAAAAATGGTTACAATCAAGAATTTAGAATACGCCGTCGAGCGATTGGTTGGTGGAACTGAAAAAAGATCACATGCACTGTCACTAGTTGAACGACGAGTCATTGCGTACCACGAGTCCGGACATGCTCTAGTCGGATGGCTTTTAGAAAATTCAGATGTTTTATTAAAAGTAACAATAGTTCCTCGCACCAGCCTTGCATTAGGTTTTGCCCAATATACTCCAAGCGAACAAAAATTATACACAAAAGAAGACCTGTTCGATAAAATGTGTATGGCGCTTGGTGGCCGAGTAGCCGAAAGCCTTACCTTCAATCAAATCACAACTGGGGCACAAAACGATCTAGAAAAAGTTACTCGAATTGCGTATGCGCAAATCAAACAGTTTGGAATGAACAAGAATATCGGTCTGATATACATCCCAGAAGATGCTGATAAAACGTACACCGGCGATAAACCATACTCAAAAATGTTTGAAAGTATGATTGATATTGAGGCACGACGTGTTGTGGCCAAAGCATATGCTAGAACTGAAAAACTACTTAGGGATAATAAACAAATGTTAGAGACATTAGCGGAAAATTTATTGAAGAAGGAAACTTTGAATTATGATGAAGTGGTGGCATTGATTGGACCACCTAAATTTGAAGATAAAAAACGGAAGATTGATTCGGTTGATTTTGAAGATACTCTCAAGGAATTGGCGAGTACAAAGGATGTCAATTAGATTAGAACACTATCTAGGTTTTTTTGTTATTTGTAATATGTATTTTAAATAAAATTGAAAAGTTCGATAGTCGAGTTCGATAAAACGAGTGAATTTATATGTTTCAAACGGCCTTAGTTGAACTATGCTTTCAGATTAGTTCCACGTATTCACACAATTCATTGAAACATTCTTTTTTATATTAAAAGATTTATTAGCTAACCAAATTTTATATTATTTTATAATCTAGTACAGATTGTTTAGTGTTCAGTTTTTGGTCTGATCGAAAGCCATTTCTTAATGGCCGGCAACGCTTTAATACGGTTGACCAATTCCTTCAATTTCGGTGCTTTTTCGAAAAAGTCGGGTGACCAATGCACCCATGTAGTTTCATTCGATGCAAAATAGAAATCAGCCCATGTCAATCGTCCTAATGCTAAATAACCGTTATTCTGTTCCAATACGGCTTCCAATTTTTCTACATAATTTGGAACAATTTCGGTTCGTAATGTTACCAATAGCGCCTCTTTTCGTTCTTCATCTTTTTCGTAGTATGGTGCGTGGTATTCTAAAATAATAAAAATTGTTTTCATTAACTATCGAATAGAATTGATTTAATATTGCATACTTACTTAATTTTAGATCATTAATTGTGTCAACGATCGCATCAATGATAGCATTCTCCAAATGATTTGCTCCACCCAATTTAGCCTCCTGCCCAGCATATCGTGCAATCGCTTTGTGTTGATTTATTTTGTGACCGTCAACTTCTAAACATGGTAGTTGTCCAAACGGATATTCTAAAATAAAATTTTGATTTTATGAAATAATCGAATCGTGTACCGTACTTCGATAAATACTCACTTGATTTAACTTCTTTCCATTCATTTTGCGAGTAACGGACATCTTCATATTCAATACCACCATATGCGAATAAAAAGCGAGCTGTTTCGGCGGCGCCAGCTGCTTGGAAATACGTTAATATTGGTTTTGGTGCCATTTTCAAGAATACTTATTACTTTGAGTTCTCGATCACTACTAATTTTTACATTAGAACGCGGCTTTATATATTTTGATTCTTGCATAGTCATTTGATTAAAAAGAACACTAAAATTATCTCATATCAGGGAAGATAAACAGTTATTCTAGAAATAAACTGTAAATGTTGTTTCATTTTCACACATCAAAAGATAACATAAAAATAGTAAAGTCATGCTCAGTTGGAGATATCTAAGCCACGTCATACGTAGATACTCGATAAAGACGAGAATTGTTATTAGTCACTATTCCCACAACTCACGGTGGTAATCATACCAGAGTGTTCTTTGGCAATACTTCGCGATATTTGTGTTACTAATTAAAAATACTCGAACAATCATTTAAAATTCCTAAACGATATAGCTATTCTGTCCAAAAATTTGATTCTCGAATAATTAATGAGACTGATTAAAATATTCTTCCTATTTTGAGCTAAATTGATGGTATTTATTGTATTACATATGAAATTTGTCGTTAGAAAATCTATCGAACTTGTAGGCATGCTTTTGCATTTCTACAGGAGTTGATTGTTTATCAAGTATGAAACAGAGTTTTAAAATTCGTTTGATTCTGAATTCGAGTTAATTCGGAAGCTTTTGACAATCTATGGATTTAAAAGTGTATTTTATATAATTTTTAAATTACAGACACATCATCAACATTTTGTTAATTTAATTTATATGATCATATAAGCTAATCATGTTTATTACAAAATTTGTTATCTTTTGTATTTCAACCTACTGAGATATGCAATGTAATTGCATTATCATTCTGTTTACAGTAATCTATTAGATTTTGATTGTTTTTGTTTAGAGGGCTTATCACTTTTTATCTTTAGATGAGTGTGCACATAAATAGAAGCACATTTTATTTTAACAACAACATGATTAACCAACTATTTGCGATATTGTCGAAGACCGATGAAAATTTATCAACTCTCTGGACCGAGGCAACTGTTCGTAGCATTCTCTCTAAAAGGACCTGATGAACTGAGTATATAGTTTTGTGTTTAATGTTTTCTGTTACTTTACATTTTGTATCTAAATAAAATAAAATTAATTTTAAACGTTAATTAATTCGAAACTAGCTTACGTCAAAACGAAATGCTGAAACCATTCGAAATCTAAACTGACGTTTAATAGAAAATGGGTTACTTTAAAATGAGTTTTCGACTCACAAAGTTTGGAACTCACAAAGCAGAAGTCTGTGAACATAAACGCATAATAATGAACGTTAAGTTAATCATATGCTAATTTACAACTCATTACAACTTTATAAAGGGTTATTGTGTGACTTATTTTCTTTCTTATCTTTATCTTCATCCTACGTTTAGCCGAATCTATTTATTTTTTTATTTGGAAATAAGTAAACAAACCTGACTTGAAATGAACGTACCTAATAAACTATCCTTGATTTAGGGTAAAGTCGAACAAGTGGTCAATTCTTTTGATTTCCGCTGCGGGTCCCTTCATTTTAATATTCCCAAGTATGAATAATACATCACACTTTAAAAACTAACGTCAATTATCCAATGTTGTTAAATTGTAGGTTTTACTCCCAACCATTTTTCATCGCTTGAGACGATTAAAGGACCAACAAAGGAACCTTGTAAGACTCCAGATATTGTTTGAATTAATTTAGACCTATTATTCTCAATTTCTATGTATACAGAAATTGTTAGAGGAACTAATTTGATGTAATCATCACTCTGGCAAAGAATGTGGTTACACCAAATATTGCTTCCTAAAATTTTTAATGATGTTGTTGGTGAGACCGATAATGTTTGTTGATGTATGTTGATGTTAGTGATCTCTTCTGTTCTTTTAATGAATAACATAATACCAGTTCAAATAATTTTAGCATTGATGATATCGACCTCCATAACATATTATGTAAATCATTTCCAGCTCAGGTTTTCTGGGGGCATTTTCCCAATTTGGTTGGTTTTAAAGAAGCTCCAAATTATTTTGGCAACTTGGTATAGTATTATTAACAAGACGATCAAAAACAGCTAAAAATTTATCTGGGTCTGATAAACGCAGAAAATAAATTTGTGTTATGTAATTAAGAAATTGGTTCTGAAGTTCTTGTTTGACACTGGTGTAGTTTGTGCCGTTGTCGCTCACTATCTATCAGACACTTATTTTATATAGTATGCATCGCCATAATAGCGAAGCGTATGAAGACTCTTAATGACCAAAACCTTACTTCGACCATATTTTAATTTGTTACGTGAATTGAATAAGCGGAATCTGTGCCAAGGGTTGTGAAGGGATGACAGGCCGTCAAACGTTGCTTCGGTAGATTACGAAATGAATAAATTGCGAAATGCATTTCGACCATTTATAATCCAAAACTGTATTGTTGCAGACTTAATAGAATTGATGAACCAGACTGAAGATTGAGCATATGCAAGTGAGTTTCGTAGATTATCATCCAAGTAAGTCTATGCCATAGATAACATAACAAAACAATCTGATTTGTACAACTAAGAAGATTTCCATTGATAAGTGCTTGGACGTCGTATTTCTACTTTACAAATTAAATTAATAAAATGTAGAATTGGATGTAAAAATCGAATTTTTTTTGGGAAATATAGATTTTGGGCAAAGACTATACGAAACAATTTCAGTGGATGGAACTTGAGAATTTGAATGTGTATTACAACGAGAGCAATTTGACGTTACTCGCTTGTTATTTTAAATTGTTCTGAATTACTTATGAGTCAGTTCATCCGATACTTGAAACTGATTGTGGGATATTAGTCTTAGAAAATTCTTGACAAAAATTTAATGAGTTTCATCAAAACAAAGTCAATTCGATTTTTCGAGACCACATTTTTAAAAATGGTCTTCATAGAGATAGCCGGAATATTTTGTTCGTTGTTCTCGGCAATTTATTGAAGAATCCTATATACTACCGCGAAAAACGGTACATATGACATCATCGTATTGAGCTAAATCGTTTTGATTTGGTTCGTTTCTGTCTTATATCGCCACTGTTGAATCATAACGAGTTAGCGATCCTAAAGTCTTTCAATCAAATATATACAATGTCAATAATTTGTATATGAGCAACCAGAAAGTTTTCTTCCACACAACAGTTTTCATATTAAGAATTGAGGTAAGTGGAAATTGATATAATCTTATATACCAGACAACCTTACCACTCCCTATAAAATTGATAATTTTAGAAGTATTCTAGTTTTTGCATTCCAAATAGCCATAACCATTGTACGATAAATATAGAATATAACCCTAAATCTAATCTCTAAATACAGCGATTGACACAGAAAAATTGATTCGAGTTAAAAAAAAAATTCGAAAACCTTATGTTGATATACATACATAAGTGAATTACTTATAAACATATATCCGAATCGATTAGGTTCATTAATCTTCTCTCTAGTCGTAAACAAAAATAAACTATATTCACAAAAAAAAAAAAAAAAAAATTCCCTCGACAAGACTCAGAAAAATAAAATTGAATTTTCCAATCATTTTCCCCAATTAATCCAAATTGATTTATTTTTATATATCAACATTCAACTTACATATTTTATCTTTGTATTGTTAGTTCCTATATATATATACATATGTAGCTCTCTGGATGGTTGGTGCGTATATGTGTGTTCTGTGTGCCATATTCGGGAAATAAATTGACGAGACATATACATATATGTATTTATAAGAGAATAAATCAAACGGCTTTACAAATTTCTTCTGAGTCTTCTTTTTATTATTTGATTATCGTGTTTGTTATATTTTCACGTCTTTTTTTTTTGATGTGTGCTACTTTATTTTTAGAAAAAAAAACCAAGACGAATGATTTCTTACCTTGTCAATGACAAATAGGATAAATTGATAAGAATCCTAAAACGATCAATATATACTCACACACAAACAAAGACGGAAAAAACATAACTTGTTGAAAAAATAAAAAAAGAAAAAAGAAAGCCGAAATGGAAAATAAAATTGTCAAAGCTTAAAAATAGGAAATAGTTTTGTGTTTTACTTTTTTCTTTATTCTATACAAATACCCGTTGACTTTAGCCACTGTATACCAAAGGCGCGGGGGCGATTGCCAGTTTTCAGTTCTTCGTTTGACTTTAACGTTTGACACAATTTACTCAGGTATTTGTAACTGTAATATGCATTCTATTATTTGAAGGATTATGCTATGGTGATTTTATATTTCTGTTGAGATTGCAGAAATTCACACATTTTAGAATGAAAAGTTTTTATAAATTATTTTTATTTTTATAAATTTGGAACAACTCGGAGTTGATTATGACTTTATGAGTATTCATTGTCTTGCTTCAGAATGGTGTCTATTATTTGCCAGTTCTATCGCAAATTTAACTAAAGAACGTGTTTAATTTTAAATTTAGAAGATTTTAAATGACTTCTTCCCTAGTGCTCTCCTTGTTTTTGTTTTATCCAAAATTTGGAGAATCACCTTTTGAAGAATATCAGATTTGAGATTCAGTTTTGATCCTATAGTGTCGACAACCTGGTTTGCCATTGGAGGTCCGACTCAATTGGGTTTTATTTCTAGGTTAATCACCTAGGATAGTATTAGTCGCTCGATAGCTCTACCTACCTACCTAATTACAATTATTTACTTTATTTGCAAAATCTATAGACATCTTATATTTTGGTGCCAAAAAAATAATATAACGATTTACGTAGGCCCTAATTTCGAAACTCGAGGAAACAACTTCGAACACGTTTGTTGATTTTTCAACTTTGCAGTTTTCTTCAGTGATTGATTAACTTTAACAAATTGAATTAAAACTGCAGGCTTGCAAGTTCTTTTGAAAGCTAACAACTAAATTTTATTGTTATAACTAAATAGTTATTGTTATAAAAATGGCTCCTTCTAAAAAAGTCTTTGAATAAACAAAATTTACTCCATTTTATGTATTTTGGGGAATTTAACTTTTAAAATTTTTGTAAAATTCATGGAATTTGATAAATTATGAAATTTTTCCAAAATTTTGTCTAAATTTTTGATAATTTGAGTGATTTTTCAAAAGTAGAAAAATCTCTGAAATACGATTTAAAATTTAAAATTTGAAAACTATCCCAAATTTCTAGTTATCTTTCTCTAAATTAGTGAATTTTGAATATTGTAAAAATTCGAGAAATCCTCTAAAATTAAAAAAAATATTCGCCATATATTGTTGACCTCTACCAGCGTTGAACACTCAAATTTGAATCTTTTAAAATTGGTATAATAAGGAAATTTAAAAATTTTTAAAAGTTTCAGTTTTTCAAAACCGAGTTAATATTTCGAAGTAAAATTGAAAATTATCAAATTTGTTTTCAAATTTCGATTATAGGTAATCTCCGTTTCGCGCACCTAATCGTAATTAGAAATTTAAAACTTTCAGAATGTGGAAATTATGAAATTTACAAATTTAGTTTTTTTGTTTTTTTGTTATGCCCCGAAATCAATCCCATCTGAAATGATCACCTAAGTAGTAGACGTAAATTCTAGTTTCATATACAAATATTTAAAAAAAATTTAAAACTAGAAAAGTAGTTTGAATTATGTTCTAGAATAGGACTTAAAAGGAATTATTGAAATGAGTTTAGTTCATGGGACTTTCCTTTATTGGTAGTCCCCAAAAAATCAACAGACCTAAACAGAATTAGTGTGCCATTTCTGATTTCAGGAATAGGAAATTCTAGACCAACTTGGCAAATCACGGTCCTATATGTTTTTTTTTTATGGATCCCGCTGATTGTGAGAAAATTGCAGTTAGTACCAACACTGAACATTACCAGTTTTTAAGGTTCGATTTTGGCTTAAAGGGAGCTCTATCAACCTTCCAGAGGCTTATTAATACAGTTCTCACTGAGTCCAATGGAATCAAATGTTTTGCTCACCTCTATGATATATTGATTTATGGATAAAATATTCTAGAACATAATGAAAGATTATCTGAACTATTCAAATGCATATACGCCAAAATAACCTAAAATTGCCTCGTGATAAACTAACCTATCTTGGGCATTCATTTCTGTGGCTACTGGAATAAAACCTGATCAGCTCAAACTAACTGCGATTCAAAATTATCAATCTATCCATCTATGTATCTATAGTGACGGTGCTATATAGGTGCCGTTTTGTCTCAATTTATGGATACTTATACTTAATAAAGATTAGAAATAACTATCCAACAGTCCAATGGGAAGTACTCGCTATTATTTTTAGCGATAATTTTTTAAGACTGAGCAACTCAACATCTGGATAGTCTGGGTCCCCGGCCACTCGGAGGTCTCGGGGAACTGCAGTGCCAACGAACTAGCTATGCATGGTACGCTCTCCAATTGCAATCGGAAAGGGCCAACTTGGAGTGCTTAAATTAGCGCAGTTGTCTTGGCGAATAAAAAGTGGACTAACGCCCTTACGTGAAGCGTAGCACGACAAGTTTGGCCAAAACTCGAATTGAAACGCTCAAAACTGTAATCTCCCTACGTCGACGAGATTTTAGATAGGTCGTGGGAATACTCACCATACACTGCCTTGCTAGGAGGCTAAGTCTGGAAGCAAATGACTTCTGTAGAAGCTGAATAGATGAGAAGGAGGCCGAGACTTTAGTTAACTTCCTATACTCATGTTCGGCATTAGCATACAAAAGGCATAAACAAATGGGTAAGTACATAATGGACAGCGTCTCAGATCTCGAAAACTGTAATACTTATATTTTATCTATCCGAGACAAGATTGTATAGAATGGCGGCTCATTTAAAGTTACATGTAAACATCTAAATAGCATGGCCTGATAATTTTTTTCAAAAACGACTTCAGTAAGAATCGAATTTACGATGTTACCCTGATACGTGCCAGAAATTGTCACTTTAAATGTCCATATTAGCTGTTTACGCTCCGGAAATTTCAGACATTCGCACGAACTTATTCATATACTTAGTCATAAAGTAAATTTGGTTATTTCAATTAAAAACTAATTCTACCGGATTCAGAAGAATTGTAGCAAAAAATAAACATTAAAAATACCATTACACTAAACAATCGACATGAATTTTTATTTCCGACAAGGTAAACAGGATCACAAATTGACACAATATACCTTTTGTGAAGACTGCGAGATACAAAGGCAAATAGTAGTACAAAACCCAAAAAACCTTTTCTTTTACCTGTAAGTAATTGTATTAATCGGTTACGAGTTATTTTTTTTTCCTATATCCTCAATTTTAACAAACCTAATAATTACCTTAAGTACAAACTAACTACTAAAAAATTATACCAAATCTTAATGAAGTAAATCACAATAAACCAACAAAACAAAAGTAACACAAAAGTAAGGGTAAAAAAAATTAAAGGAATTATTTAATTAGTCCTTAACAAAATTAAGTTTTATATTTTCTCTTCCTCACATTTATTTGCGTTGAGCTTTTTGTTTTGAGGTTGATGAAAAACTGTGTTGCTGTTGCCGGTTCTCTACATGTAATTTTTTTTATTAATCTAATTTAAAGTAATTACGATGAAGAAGAAAGTTGTTTTTTGTTTCTTTTGTACGTAGATTTCTTATTTCTATTAATTATAATAATAGAAACAAAAAAAAAAATATCCAAACGAAGAAAATTCTTATAAAAGGGGACATGAAGTAGAGCACAAAAAGAAAGAAAACTGCTGTAACAATTTAAATTTTTTTTTATTGTTGTCAGTGGTAAAGGTAATTTGGTTTTTGTTCATTTTCTTTTGGAATAAACTTATTTTCTGTTTCGGTTAAAAAAAAATTGTATTTGCCTGCGTTTTATGTGTATATACGTATACATACTTGTTCAACGTATTTTATAAAAAGAAAATTTTCTTCAATTACAAACTGTAACATCCGTTCTAGGTAACCAAAATTAGTAATTTTACGCAAATTGTTTGTGTTAAACGTGAATTGGTATGGAATTATTTGAGATATTTGAGTGTTTGTGACAGTAGTAGACTGACCAGATATTTTCGAGCGCAAAAGAGTATGTCATACAAAATTGAAAAATTGGATGACGTTCTAACTAAGCAACAAACAATTTTTGCAGTTAATGCTGTCTAGGCAATTATTTCATTCATTGTAAAATCAGTCCCTACTTTTGGGGTGAATTCCAGCTCAAAAACAAAATTTAACCCACGCACATGGTTACCCTTTTGCAGAAGATAATTTAAACACAGACTGGGAAAAAGTTATTTTCACAGACGAAAAAGTTTTTAGGTACGATCATCTTGCTAAGCTGCACATGTATCGCCCAAACAAAATGAGATATAATGAAAAATATATACAAAGGACAAGAATTAGTGGCCAAGTATCCTGTGGAGAGTGGGGATGGATAAGTGCAAATGGCGTCGGTGAGTTATGTGAAATTTCACAATTCATGAACAGTCGGGAATATTTGGAAATCCTAAATGAAATAATGATACCGTCAGTTACTACTGTTTATCCGGAGGAATTTCCAATTAACTTTATGCAGGGTAATTCCGCAATTCATAGATCACGTGAAACTATGAGTTGGATAAATTGAAACCTGCTAATCCTTCCTATCCCTTGGCCCGCGTATAGCGCCGACTTAAATCCAATAGAAAATGTTTGGGGTTATATGGTTACGGATTGGAAGCCTCTTTACCCACGAACGAGGGAACTAGTCTTAGAATATGTTTCTCAAAAATGGGAAGAGCTAAGAGATAACCCGAATTTTTGCCAACAACTAGTAGCTTCGCTGTCAAATCGATTACGTGAAGTAATCGATAATGATGGATACTGGACACATTATTGAAATAATTACTTATATTCCTTTTTTTACTTCTTATTAGTTTTAGTATTTATTAGTTCATTACTAAATAAATAAATACTAAACCTGGATATATTAATTGAATAAAATAAATTTGCGAAATATTTGGAAAATATTTTCTTTACACTACTTCAATGGTAATCCTTTTATGTTTTTAGGTTTACCCTATGTTTTCAATACAAAATAATTCATAATTTTAGTAGGCTGCTTGTTTGAAAAAACACTTAGTTTTTTCTCTGTGTATAACCAATTTTTAAAAGCGATAGTACCAGTAATTTCCACGATTCGAATTAAATAAAATTTTTGAAGCTCAAATTTAAATTTAATTTATTTCTTTTGTCTAATTACATTTAAAATTCAAATTATTTCAAAAGTTTTAAAAACTTCATGTTAACGAACATATGATTTTATCATTTAAAATTTTTTAAATTAATCAATCAAAATTTTGTTTTTAAAATTTGGCAAAGTACAAAATAATTGTTTTTAAAAATTTAATATTTGATCAACTACGTCGAACTGTCGATTTTTAAACGGAGCAAATTTCATATTCAGAGGAAGGCTTCCAAAAAACCACTTCGATTTTAATATGACAAGTCGCTTTAAATTTAACATTTTAGTATGTAAAACAAATTTGGTTATAGAAATTGAAGTTAAACCTTAGATATACGTAATTTTTAAATTTTGCTTTAGAATTGCTACACAGTTATTGCAACCTCAGGCTAGTTAATATTTCTTTTTATTATGTTAAAACAATAATACTTCTTCAAAACCATGAGTATGTCTTCAATGTTCGAGATACTAAGTTTAATAGTAATAGGAATCTTGTCTCGCAATACAATTATATTCGTTTGTACTGTTATATGTATAAGCAAAAATCTGTATTCTGAAAAATTCAATTCAGTTTCAGTTCCATCAGGGTGTATCTTAAAATTTTTAAAATTCAATAATTTAAGTTTTAGTTTTGAATTTATGGAAATGATGAATCTCATACAGTTACAGTTCTGAATGAATTTTGAAATAAAAATATTTTTAAATGTAAATCAGAAATTTCCATTCTATCGATCTATGAAATTGTTGGGTGAAATATTAGTTTCCTGATACTAACAAACCTACTAAAGGTCTTTCAGAAAGGTTCAAAAAAATTCATTAAAATATCAAAATTTTTGAAATGTTAACTCGATAAAATTTTGATTTAACAAACGAAGATATTAACTCAAAAAGAGTATATTTTGATATTTTTTACTTAACTAAAGACTAAAGATTAAAACGAACCAAAATGAGTACTAATACTCTTGAAAAGTGTATATCTAGTCACCCTTCTTGTGGTTGACAAAAAAAATGAAATGTAGACTCTAATGCTTGATGTCATATTTTTAAAAGAGCCATAATGGTCTTACGAACATCAAAATTGGTTTTATATACAATTAAAGGTTTAATATCTAGTTATGCCTGGGAAAAGATCAAGTATTTTAAGGTGTAAGACAGCATAACCGGGACTCTTTTTGATTGCGATTGGGATCTATATTATACATAAAGTGACTTAGTGACTTATAGTCAACTGATAGAAGATTGAACAAAATTTGAATGGAAATTCTGTGGGTCTTTAATTTTCTCATATTATGGTCAATACCCAACTCAGTGGCAAGGTACCGTGTGACAAGAGTAAGCTTAGGGGTCTGGTAAAATAAGGGCTGATTTTTAATAGCAATTATGCAGGTATACTAAATAATTGTATCATATTTTGGTGGAAAACACAACGGTGAATTTAAGCCCCTATCTTTTATAATCTTTTCAATTAGTGGCTAAATTAGTTTAATTTAGACTTAGGCTACATCTTCCAGCTGACTGAATTTTTGTGTTACACTTGAGGTGCGTAGTTTGTAATTAAGATTTAAGAACATTTTCACCCAATTTTAAAACTGTCCTAAATTTTAAACCATTGTACTAAAAAAAATTAGGGCATTAAAGTTTTTTTGATAATAACGATAACACAAGCAAAGAAATATAAATATTGATGTGACATACATTTCCAGATTAAAAAACAACAAGAAAATCAACAATTTATCCAGTTAAAAAAATAGCCCGTATCGATGTTATAAGACATTTTCAAAATTTATATATTAACAAAACAAATAAATTAAATTATAAAAACAACGCCCTAATTTTTTTTCAACTGGAATCAATTCATTCAAAATTCAATTTTGAAATAATAGTTTATAAATCTTCAAGTTATGCTCAAGTTGGGGGCGAAGCCCAACTATAAAACATTTAAAAAATATTTAAATTTTAGATGAACTTTGACTAATATTAAAATTTTAGCATACGCATATACATATATAAAATATAAAAGTTAAAATTCTAAATTACAGTGTTTAAAAATATTAATAAATTTATAAATTTTGAATGTTAAGTATTTTAAGAACTATACATATTAATTAAGAAAATATGAGATTTTTACTCGGTCTTTTAAAATTTTTTAGGAGAACCCGATTTTTTAGAACTTTAGAGAATTTTAAAAATGTACGCAACGTTAAACTCACAGAAATGGTAAAAATTCTACTGTTACATACATACATTTCTAAAAATTGAGGAGCATACGCCATTTTCATAATCGACACACTATCTTAAAGAGCAAAAACAATATAGTGTGAGGAAGCTTCCCACAAGCTTATTACAGAAAGACACTAATGCATAAACTTGAAAGATTTTTATTTTTATTTTTAAAAACACCTTTATTGGTATAGCTACTACAATCTTAAACATTATTAATTCGTTTAATTCATTAGTAAGGTTGACATTACAATATTTATGAAATAAGCATAAACTTGTGTGGGCACCAGTGTCCAGTTCCCAGGAGGTATGATATTCATTCGGTTAGCTCATGTGGTTAGGTTCGTTTGAATCGCCTTACTTCGTTTGTACTATCCAGAAGTTGTACGGCCTCAACGTTGGTGTGGATGCGAGAAGCCTCTTCTCATGTTTGATGGCTTATTCGCGGATTACGTCATCTATCAATTGTATTTGTCATTGTGTATTTACCTGTTAGTCAATAATCGGTAAGCGTTAGTGACCATTCGAAGAAAATTATTTTGGCTACGTTGGATAATGTCTCTATTAGATTTACGAGTACAACCCCATAGCTGCGCACCATACATCCATATTTTGCAATACAGGTTCATTTTGGAATGATGCCCAATTAACCAGTGCATTTGACGTTGTTTTAATCGTTTCTGTTCAGCTTTTTGTCTCATGTGTTATTTCCAGTTTAGCCTTGAGTCTAAATGCAGACCGAGGTATTTAGCCGATTTAGCCTTCGTCACTTGCACCCCATTGAGGTATATGTGATGGTTGATATTTTTGGGACATGACGTAAATGTCACATGGGTTGATTTAAGCTCATTAAGCGCGATTTTCTAATCAATCATCCAATTAGTAACGTTGTTCATTGCTCGTTGAAGATTTTTCACTACCGTTTGTTGAGATTCGTCTTATATTGCCATAATAACAGTGTCGTCGGCAAACGTACCGATAAATGTTTCGAAGGGGGGGGGGGGGGGTGGGGGGGTCCTAATACGCTTGCCTGCGGAACTCCCGCTAGCGTCGGATACAAGTCAGAACATGTTTCTTCATGGATGACTCTAAATTTGCGATCAGAGAGGTATGATTTTTGTGGTAGCATTTTGCTCATCTTGCGAATCTCATTCCCTCGTGCCACCTCTAATACAGACTGCGGAGCCACCTCTAATACAGACTGCGGAGATTTGCACTGAGGAGCCATCCCATGAGGAATTCACTAAAGCCATGCAGAGATTGAAACGAAACCGTGCACCTGGAGTGGACTGCATTAATTCGGAGCTCTTGATATTCGGAGGGGATACTTTGTTGAACTGTCTTTTCGACCTTATTCGATTAGTATGGCGAACCGAAGTTATGCCTGACGAATGGAAAGTGGCCGCGATATGCCCCATCTTCAAGAAGGGAGACCGCTTGAAGTGTGAGAATTATCGCGGTATAGCTCTCCTTTGCACAGCTTACAAGTTACTGTCATACATTGTATTGGATAGAATCACTCCTCTGGCGGAGGGCTTGGTTGGTGACTATCAAGGAGGATTTCGTCCGAATCGATCAGTCATCGATCAGGTCTTTTCGCTGCGGATGATTCTATCTAAATATTATGAGACATCCATCCCCGTACATCAGGTGTTCCTGGATTTCCGGCAGGCCTATGACTCGATCAATCGAGAGAGTCTATGGTCTGCCCTGGAATACCTAGGAATGCCAACAAAACTGGTACGACTATGTAGGATGACAGTGACGCAGTCTCAATGCTGTGTTAAAGTTGAGAACAGGCTATCGACAAGTTTTGTAGTTAACTCGGGTGTTCGGCAGGGAGATGCTCTGTCCCCGATACTCTTTAATCTCATGTTGGAGTACATCTTTCGTAAAACTGAAACACCGCAGCGTAACATCTTATATCGCCAGTCCAATCAGGTGCTTGCATATGCAGATGACATATGCGTGATTGGACTGAATAGCAACGGAGTGAAAGAAATACTTGATCCGCTTGTAGAGTTTTCAGCTTCTGTTGGACTTCAGATCAATGAGTCCAAAACGAAATACCTGATCTCAGGTTTTAGGGACAGTGGCACACCAGATTTTAGTAGTGGCCACCACACGTTTGAGGGAGTGAGGAGGTTCAAATATTTGGGTTCTCTTATCACTCACGATAATAGTGTGGGTGAGGATATTAAAGTGCGGCTGGCAGCTGGCAGTCGTTCTCTGTATCCTCTAAGGCCACTGCTAAAATCTAAACACTTATCAAGTGCCGTGAAGCTGAAGCTTTACAAAGCGTTGATCAGGCCCGTTGTTATGTTTGGATGTGAAAGTTGGGCGCTGACGGGTGAATACGAGAGATGGCTCCTAACATTTGAGAGAAGAGTCATGCGTGTGATCTACGGCCCAAAACGCGAAATAGATGGTACCTACCGAGCTCTGTACAATATCGAGATCAGAGATCTGATGAAGATCCCCGATATTGTACATGAAATAAGATCTCAGCGAGTACGCTGGCTCGGTCACGTTCTGCGTGCTGATCCGGAACGAATTGTGCAGCGATCTCTGAAAGGAGAGCCACCATATGGTAGGCGCAGAGGTCGTTGCCGGCGACGATGGCTCCACGATGTAGAGAACGACTTGGCCTCTTCAGATTGTCTTAGACAGTATGAAGACCATGCTCAGGATCGAAACCGTTGGAGCCGGGTTGTTGACTCAGTAAGGGGCCAGTAATGGCCTTTAATACTGTTTATTATTATTATTATTATTCCCTCGTGCTAAACTCTATCAAAGGCCTGGGATACATCCAGAAATACAGCGGGGCAACCTTTCTTTTCTTCTAACGCTTTTTGTATCACCGTAGTGATTTGATGGACTTGATCTATTGTGGAGTGGTTACTCCTGAATCCAAATTGAAAATCAGGAACGTTTACCATTGGCTTGAGACGTTTCAGAAGTAGTTTTTCAAACAGCTTTGATAAGGTTGGAAGCAGTGAGATTAGTCTGTACGATGTTACTTCTTCATCTGGATTCTTCAGCATAATTATTTGTGCCGTTTTGAAGCATTTGGGTACATACTTCAATCTCATACCGGAATTAAATAAGTATGTGATCATGATGATTGCTTTATGTGGTAGTTCCTTGAATAGACCCGGTGATATTTCATCAATTCCTGGTGCCTTTCTGGTTAAGATTTTTGTTGATTTCTTCGGTAATTTCCATTGGCATGATCCTTTTAAGCTTCTGACTTGGTTGATAAACAGGTGTTAAGTCGATGTTGGATTGAATGTCATGGTGTTAAATTACTGTTGCTAGGTGTTGAGTAAAGAGTTCCGCTTTTTCTTTGTCATGTCGAACCCAACTACCTTGAGCATTTCTTATGAGTGGTATCCGAGGTACAGGCCGTTAGATTTTCTGGTGGCTTTCAATAACGAGTGGTCCTTATCCATTTCTGGCCCATACCTAGCCTTTTTAAGTAGTTGTCGAAGCAATCTTGTTTAAAGCTTTTGATTATAGCCTAGTGACTTTGTTACTTATCCCATTGAAGGCTGTTTTATCAATGGGATTTCTGGTGAGATGCAACATTCTCCTTGCCCTTCTTCTTTCCTTGATTTGTACATTGAGCAGGGTATTTGACTTCCATGTTCGCTTTGTTTTTTAATTCTGGAGTAGCGAGGCTGGCGGCCTTTCGAGCGTATTCAATGAAATTCTTTGTTTGATGTTCCAATTGGTCATCACTTTTGATACTCGTTTTAATTCAACTAGATCTTCTAACTATTCTCTGAAGAGATTCCAATCCGTACATTTATTAGTAATGTGTCGCTTTTTTTGTTTTTTGATTACTATAGCGCTATAGCTTTAGATCTGTACCATTATATTGGATTGAGATAACCGTTGCTTACATGTAGCTTTCCCGAATATCCTCCTGTTGATTATGTTTGATATTATTTTTAATTAGTACAGCTGAATCACCTCTAGCTCTTTCACTAGGATGGGTTGTCCAGTAGAAATTTAATCCCTTTATTCTAATAAAACTTTTGTTGGAGAAGTGCGTTTCTGAAATCAGCGCAATATTTCCAATTCCTGGGCTCGTTGGTTGAGCCCATTGGCGTTCCAAGTTACAATGCGTATAGGAGCGAGTTAATCATTTTTGTGTTTGATGATTTTTTTACTTGGCGGATAGAAATTAATTTCCAGTTTTGCCACCCTTTCTGCCATAAGTGACCAAGTGTCTGTTGAATTTGACTGAGTATTTTAATGATTTCAATGTTATTAGCCTCGTTAATAACTTCTGTGTGTTTGTTGTTTTGGTTTAGTTCATCAGCTGATTTGGTGATTTGCGCATAAGATAATCCAACTGTGGAAGGTGTAATTGTTGTTTGAGGTTTAGCTGCATTGGTTTGTAATCGCTGTACTACGCTTGTTCCATTATTCTGTTGACTTTCAATTTTGTTTAGATATATACAGGGCATCCTTTATAATTTGCAGTATGTCCTTCTTGATGACAAATAGCACATCTACGCGATCTGGTTGTTTTTTGCATTTTGTTGTGTGGTGATCTTCAGCACATTTTACGAATTTGATTTTACGTTAGCAAAAACGCTTGGTATGTCCGAGTTGTTGACAATCCGTGCATTGTGGAATGCCCCTTGTCTTGTTAGGTGGCTCAATTTTAACTGTACAGTATGCAAGTTTCTTGATGTCGAATACTTCTTTATTGTTGTCTTTCTGTTTTAAATCGATGTAAAACAATGGAAAGTGTTTCCTGACTTTTTCACCATCAATTGTGACCATTTTGAATATGTTGGTAACTGCTGCGACTTCATTTTCCTGGTTTAATCTTAAAAGATGTATCATTATGTTTTACTTATAACAACTTATAATTTTTTTTCAACAAGTACAACATTGAAATGTTAATATCTCAAATCTTGGCCTGTTAATATTTTTAGTAAACCGAATGTACAAATAATATTTTCCACAAAAGCACTAGCAACGTTTTAACACATGCATAATTACACACATGCGTAATTATTTGTTGACATTTGTTGACAAATCTCATATTAGTTGATTACTAGCAGTTGATTACGATTACTATTTTGAGCAAAAAAACACCCTTATCTTATATAGAACCAAATTAGAATATTACTTCATCTTTCGCTTGTATCTGAAATATTTTTAGATGATTTTGTTTAGGTTGTTGGAACAAATCATTTGAATTTGACATTTTCAAGATTGTTAAATGTGATTGGTCGAACTCATTAAATATTTATTTACGTAATTGACAAGCTTTATTGATAACAACAATCAAATCGTGAAATCAACAATCTGGCGCTTGTACAAAACTTTGATTCGTTGATATTCAATCTGTTAAATTAATCCTATATACAGAAACTAAAATAAAAACAAGAGGTTATTGACGCCTTGTACTTAGGTTGACCTTCGAATTACTTAAATGTGTTGGTATAATTTAGTCGAAATGTATACACAAGCCACATACCTTATATTTAAAACTCAATATAATCTGGCTTGATTCCAAATTGAATTATATAGTCTTAGCTTCGAGATACTTGAGTTTTATTAAAGTCTCGCACAGGTAATTATGTTGATTCCAAAAATTAACTTTTGTATGTCGTATTTTTAAGTTAAATGATTCGAGTTAAAATCCATTTTCTGTGTATTTTGTGGTGGCATTGGTAAGAAAAATCAATGTTTTCTTCACACCACGACAAAAAAAACCGAACAAAATACAAAAATGTTTAATGTCATGTTCAACATACTAAGTTGTAACAGCTTTCGAGCATTTTTCAATTCTGATGCAGGTATACATTTATATATAACTATGTAGTATATGTATAAAGCACATGAGACATAAACTTTGGATACGTATATATCCAAAGAAATGAGAATAATCATGACTTGTGATAAATACATATTTTTTTTTATATATTTAAACTGTAAAATAATGATTCTGAGTGTGAAATGTTTTTATTGTATTTGTGTAAACGAACCACTATGAAGATTGTATATGCGGTTAAAAATGAAAACAGCATCTTAAGAAGATTAATGTGTAAAGCTGTAAAAACCAAAAACAACGAACAACTAAAGCATTTTCGACATACATACTTATATACACACACATCACACCAAAAAAAATCTCACGTATTTTTCTTGATGGTGGCACATTTATTTTTTTGCCGTTGTGTGTACATATTCAGATATTAAGCCTCACGACCATTACTTCTGTCGTCTTCTGTAGATGTTTATTTTTGTCGAACAGAATTGGAAGGATGGAAAAAAAAAATCATTTTTTTGAGATATTTTGCTTTAGCTGCGTGTTACATTTATTTATATTTCTTCATACCAGCTGTGATTGCTCATCATCGCACATGGATTTTTATTTAGATACATAATGCTTGACTGTGCTTGTACAGCCTATACAACTGTCTAAATAATTTAATATTTTTTTTTTAAACTTACACACATTTTGTCATTTTTGAACTTTAGTTGTTTAAAGTTTTTCTGTTGTTTGTTCAAATAGATATGCGTTACTTATGAATGTATATGTATGTATGTATTAGGTTAAACGAGATTTGGAATTATGTATTATAAATGTATATGACACATTTTGCGGGTCATATGTTTTAAAGAACGTATTTTGTCACGTGTATATGTATTATATGGTGAAACCGACAAAATATACAAAATATTGTAATTTAAACTTTTCCTTTACAGGGAAATTTAAAAGAATGTATCCCACTCAATTATATTGTTATACGTAATTGTATGTAGGCAGGCAAATAATTCTTTGACTGGCATTTTAAACACAATAGCTTAGACTTGTTTATGTTGGTACTAAATAAATATATATGGAGGTGTTAATTAAATTGCGATGAAGGCGAGTGGCGTAGCTACGCGTTTTTCTTTTAAAACTTTTAAGCAAGAAATAATTTTTAGAACTACCACCTTAGATAACCCGACCTAAAGATAAAGCACGATTTACTTTTTAAAAAAGGTGTTACTACCTAGCAAAAACTAGGCTGAATTTATTATTGTTTTTGGTTCAAATTACAAATGTTATGGAAGTTGAATCTAAACTAGAAAAAGGTTATTAGTTTCTAAACACAAATTTTTGATTGAAGTAGGTTATAAAGTTTGAAAACCATCAAATATTTAGACCACTCATCACACCATATATTGCGAAAAGCTTTCGAATGTTTTAGCTTAGTTAAAACATAAACATCTTTCCGAAGAAACTAAAATCGTTACATTTTTATTAAAAAACACAAAATTATCTCTATTAAGCTTTGGATCATTTCATCCATAATTTGTAGTAATCACACTATATAAATATTTCAACAATTTTACGATGAAATGAAAGCTTAAATTCTTAGGAAGATTATGCTAAAAGTTGCAGCTTAAACTGATCGATTCTCCTTAGATATTTCTTAAGAAAGACTGATTTGAAAGCCTCTGATGTCGGAAAGCTTAATGGAAGGTAGAAGAATTGGAAGGTGTTTATACAGTTACAAATGGTTTTAAAACAGGTTCACTGGAAGTTCTTGTTCTCATAAATCAGCTATATTTCTTATAATAATTAAAGAGCGTTGAAACTTCCTTTAAACCCTTTATCTTTACATATGCACTGAGAACATCCATTTTAGATTGACATATTCACAAAAATCAAAAGCATTCTTTTAAAAAGCTTTAAATAGCCTTTATACACGAGTATTCACAATTCCTAAAGATTCCATAAACCTAGGGATGAAAGTTAAAACTTTAAAAACTTGGACCGGTTCGAAACTTCTAAGCAAGATATTTCGATTTGAAAAAGATAATGGTAAAGATGGCCAGACGAAATTCGATCTAAAATAATGTTAGATCTAAATTATTTTTCTCTTATATACTGAAATGTAAAAATCTAGAATTCCAGCCCAACTTTTAGGCCAAATTTACAATTTAATGGAATAGGACGAAATTATGGATAATTGAAAGAGTAATTGAAACTTTTAAGTAGTTTTCATATTTTTTAAATACATAATTACAGAAACCTTCCTAATTAGGATATGTGCGAATTAAATAAATTCCTTTGCAAGATTAAACGGTTAGTTAGAGCTTCTTAAAAGCTCATGATAGTAATATTGTTGGAAGCTTTGAGTAGTATTTGCTGTTAAAGCTGATGAATCCAACATTCATATTGAGGCTCATTTTAATGCCGGAATTCGTAAAATTGGTTTAGTTTTTAGGCCTAAGCCTAACAACAAACATTTAGTCCAAGAGATTTTAAAGGAAACGCTGATTTGAAAGATTATGATGTAAGAATGGAACTGTAAATCAAATAAACAAATTCACAGATTCAGATTCTAAAATGTTTTGAATGAAAACTGAGCTTTTAAAAATTCTAGCACCTCTAGCTTCGAAGTAAGAAATGTAAATTTTTGGGCCTAACTCGCAATTTTTTTTTACTGTTTTTCGTATATGTTTTAATAATTGAAATTGTAATTTTTAAAAGCTTTCATTTTTTCCCCAAACTTTTAAGAACCTTTAATTTCAGCTTTTTGAAATAATTACATATTGCGAAACCTACTAATTTTAGATATTTGAAAATAAATTAAACACTTTTGAAAGATTAAAAGTTTAGTTAAAATAATTTTAAGTTATTTTTAAGTTAAAATTTCAGCTAAAGCACTCGAGAGCTTTTTACAGTACATAATGTAGATGTTGATTTTTGGTCAAAACATACAATATTTACAACATTTTAACTGAGGGGCTATATTTTAGAAGATCTGTGCTTTTGAAAGCACAATTATCAAAACTTTTGGCCAAATATCGTAAAGATAACACGCCAATATCGTGTATACATAATGAATGCCGTCTGCAAAATACGAGGTGTTCAGATTTTAAAGGACAATAAATCACTAGCTGAACGATTTTTAATTCATGTGTGAATGGATTTAATTAAAAAAATGAGATAATTAATCCTCGTTGAACAATTTCAATGACTGATGGTTAATGATTTGGTGAAAGCTATTAAAACCATATCTATAAGTCTGATGAGTACATCAAAATACGATTTTTGACGGAGATTGTCTTAACATTTTTTAAGAGAGATTTTGCGATGTTAGATTGTTTCGCACTCTTCTTCGATTAGAACAATGATCGATACAACATTCGAAATGTAAGAAATAGGGCTGCACGCCCGAATAAACTAGGAAAAATTAAAGGACTCCCTTATTTTACACCTTCGATAACCGTTTTTGATTTCCACTAATTATTCTGACATTGCAAAAGCTTTAAACCAGTGTTCCTTTTAAAAAGCTCTCGGAACAATCCATTTTGTAAGCTTTCTTCAAATCGAAACATATTTTTTAGAAACTACGATGTGCTAGTAGTTTTAGTCTGTTATACCAAGCTTTTAAGAATCGTAAGATTTAATTACATTGCAATTTGAAAATAATAATAAAATAAAACTGTGGTTAGAGCTTTTGTGTATAAATTAATAATAAAATAAAACTGTGGTTAGAGCTTTTGAAAAGCAACAATTTTAACATAATGTGTTGTAATATTTTCTTAATATTTCTTCGTAAAATTTTTGATACATACATACTGTGAAAACTATACGAATAAATTAAATTATTTGAATAATTATAAGCTTAGGTAGGTCTTTTTAAAGCTTAGAGATTATTTTGTGTTTTTAAGTCCTTTATTTTGACCGCAAAGATGCTTGAATATAGAAATTTATACAGTTATAGTTTCTTTGTAAACATTTTGGCTTTTCAACTAAGACAAGGCCTTTGAGGGCTTTGTGATGAACTGCGTAAAAGCTTCTGATGTAAGTTGAGACTTATACTGATCGATTGTGCCAAGAGATTTTAAAGGAAACTCTGATTTGAAAGATTCTGATGTCAGAATGGAACTGTAAATCAAATAAAAAAATCCACAGATTCAGATTCTAAAATGTTTTGAATGAAAACTGAACTTTCGAAAATTGTAGCACCTCGAACTTTTAAGCAACAAATGAAATCTTTTGGGCCTAATTCACAATTTTTTTGACTCTTTTTTTTCAAGAATTTTTAAAAGCCTAATTTTATCACAAGCTTTTAAGAATCTTTAATTTCAGCTTTTTGTAATAATCACATATTGCGAAATCTACTAGTTTTAGATATTTGCGAATAAATTAATTACCTTGAAAGCTTAGTTAAAATATTTTAAAGTTATTTTTAAGGTAAAATTTTAGCTAAATCACTCGAGAGCTTTTTACAACACATGATGTAGATGCTGATTTTTTGGCAAAACACTTTAATCTTACAATATTTACAATATTTTGACTGAATGGCTAGATTTTAGAAGAATTGTGCTTTTAAAATCACAAGTAACAAAGCTTTCAGTCCAATATTGTGTCTACATGAGAAATGCCGTGTACAAAATACGAGCTACTGGTTAGCTTTCAAATGACAATAAATCACTAGCCGAATGGTTTTTAATTTATGTATGAATGGATTAAATTAAGGAAATGAGATAATTAATTCTGTTTGGACCATTTTAATGACTGATGGTAAGTGATTACGTGAAAGTTATAATTAAAACCATATCTATAAGTCTGATGAGTATATCAAATTTATGACGGCGAACGTCTTATAAATTTGTAAGAGAGTTTTTGCGATGTTAGATTGTTTCGTACAATGATCGTTACATCATTCGAAATGTAAGAAATAGGACTACACACCCTAAATGACTAGGAAAAATAAAAGGACTTGAAAGTGTTATTTACACGTTCGATAGCCGTTTTTAATTTCCACTTATTATTCTGACACCGCAAAAGCTTTAAAACCAAGGTTCCTTCTAAAAAGCTCTCGGAACATTCAATAAGTTGTAAGCTTTTACTCAAACCTTTTTTAGAAGCTACGATGTGCCAGTAGTTTTATATTTTTAGTCTTTCATCTCAAGCTTTTAAGAATCTTAAGCTTTAATTTCATTGTAATTTTAAAATAATGCGTATTAATTAATAATAAAATATAACTGTGGTTTAGAGCTTTTGAAAAGCAACAATTTTAACATAATTTTTTGTAATATTATTTTCTATTCGCAAGCTTTCAAGGATTTAAGGTTGCATTTCTTTTTAAAATTTTTAATACATACATACTGTGAAAACTATTCGAATAAATTAAATTATTTGCATGATTAAAAGCTTAGGTAGTTCGTTTTAAAGCTTAGTGATTATTTTGTATTTTTAAGTCCATTATTTTTTCCGCAACGATGCTTAAATAGAGAAATTTATACAGTTTTAGTTTCTTTGTAAAATGTTGGCTTTTCAACTAAGACATTGCCTTTAACAGCTTTTCATAATAAACGCGGTGTGAACTTTGCTTGTTGTTGTTTCAATAAAGTGTGACAAAATTATTCAATATTTTTACGCTTATTGAAAACGGGTCTAAATTCACAAGCATCGCTTACTCTCGCCACACGGTAGCTATATGCCGAATTTTATTATGCAATGTACAGGGTGGCGCATAAGTAACTTTATAATTTATTTTATTAATAATTTTTTTCTTTCTGATTTTATTTAACGTTGGAATTTATTAAAAATTAGATTATAGTTTGGAAATATGTTCATATTATGTATTGAAGATATTATCTTTCAAATGGTGCATCATTTGGTTTTAACTCGTGAACCAATTGAATCTTGATGGGAAAAAGTGTAAAACTTATGTAAAATTCTTTGCAAAGACCGCCAATATCACCAACTGCTGAGAACGTCGCCTGGTGGAAGTTTCGTGGTTTTCCTCAATACTTGGTCTTACCCATGCAATGTTCACACCATTTCGAATTACGCGAGGCCGTCCAGCACGCGGAAGATTACAGACAGCCCCTTGTTGCCGAAAACGATGAACCAATCGGTAAATTGTAGGAGCGCTAGGTGCATTTTGAACATGAAAGAAATGTCGGTCTGATCTTTGTGTCTGAATAATCGAATGCTGAATTTCAAAATAAAACTGAACAATTTTGGTTCTTTGTTTTGTGCTGAGAATTTTCATCATAAATTTACCAAGTTTTTCAAAGTTAATTCTGAAAAAAACGAAAATACGTAAACAAATAATTTAGTTACTAATTAAATCATAATGTTACTTGCATTATGTTTGATGTATTCCGTTAAATCTGATTTAATGACGAATGACGAATTTTACAAACAGTTTGTTCATTTAATATTCTAAAATTATGTTTGTAATAGATTTATAGTTTGAGAGAATATATTTTTTGAATATTCTTGTGTTTTTTTAACCTGTTTCAATAAATTATTACGAAGGTTTAAAAACATCATCACCATCAACCTTTTTTTGAAAGAATATGCGTTGTCTTGACTTATAAAACTCCGTCATAACTTCTTCATAAATCACACACAATATGAAGCGCTCATAACAATTTAACTATATGTAACAACCATCATTGTTCTATGTTAGACATCCTAATTAAGTCAAAAAAATATTATGAACAAACCATACTCCATATATTAACCCATCACACACACACACACACACACACACACACACACACACACACACACACACACACTCAAAATATAAAATAAAACAGCAGAACTTTTTTTCTATTCCTTTCATTTATAACAAAATCATATTTTTATGTTTTTATGCTCTCTTATGTTCCGCTTAAATCTTCAAGTATCCTTAAGGGATAACATAACAATTCTGTTTTTGTTTTTGGTGGTTATAATAATAATAATAATTTTATTCGTATAATAAAAAGCTCATTTTCATTATGATCATTATTGTGCTTTCTATTTAATTAATTTATTAAACCTAATAAAAATTATCTTATATTTGTGTATATGTATATGTACTTATATATTATTTTATTTAACGTCTTTTAATTTTTTGGTTCGAACTTTTTTGTTGTAGCATTTTTTTATTTTGATTTTGCTGAATAATAAAAATTTAATTAAAACTTTTATTTATTATTATTAAAATAAAAATTTATTAAATTAATTGATTGGCAATTTATGCATATACACAAAAAATTAATTAAATATTGATTTATTATGTCTTCATTATCAGGATGAACATCTGCACTCTCTTTACTCTGTGTCCCTAATTCATGCGAACAAAATATTATTTAAACGTGTTAACAATGTTGAATCTATTAAAAAACAGAAAAAGCTCATCGCATTTTTATTATTGACTGTAAAATAATTTGAGTTTACATTATTATATTTGTTGAGACAAGCAAATTGATTTGCCGATGGTTATTTTCGCTATTCCCGCGTTATCTTAAAATGTAAACAAGATAATTAATCAACCGATTTATGTATGTAGACATAACGCGATTTTTATTTATGATTTGTTAAATTGAAAACCAGCGCCCGCTAATTTGTTTAAATTTTAAATTATTATATGCTACTATAGCACATTCATCCCTATACCATACATACATACGTAAGTAAATATTTGATCAAAAATCGATTTGTTGTATATAAATTATGATAGAGCTGAAATTATAGATAAGAGATATAGGTACACAGAATAAATATTGCGCAAGGCGTCAAATAAATTTATATCATTCATACAGACACACACACATACAACCATATATACTAATTCAATAAATTTAAATTGACACTTTTCAACTGAACTCGCTGTGACATTAGAAAAGCTCCAAAAGTTTTTATTTTTTTGGCTTTTATTTAAATTTGTTTACAACGAAATAACAGAAATGGAAAGAAGAGAATTTTGTATCTCTTTAGGGTTTCTTCTTTTGTTACGTTTGTTTTTATTCATGGAGTTTATTCGACGATAATGTGAAAATGACATGTTTTTCATTGTTTTATGGCACAATCAACGATTGATTCATACCGCTTGGGAGAGATTTGGTTTCGTTTTTGAAAGCAATTTAATTTTCCTGCGGTAAGATTGTGCTGATAATAATCTTAAAGTGTTTTGAGATTTGTTTTTTTTGTGTTATTATTAATTTTATTTGCAGATTTTCATTATTGTCTGAAATGTTGTTCAGTCTTCCTCGTGAAACAAACTGGTGGAGCCACACGATTAACAGATTTGCTTTTTGGACACATAACATATATATATATATATATATATATATATATATATATATATATATATATATATATATATATATATATATATATATATATATATATATATATATATATATATATATATATATATATATATATATATATATATATATATATATATATATATATATATATATATATATATATATATATATATACTTTGAAACGAGCAGGCCTTTGTATTGGTTGCCGCAGCTGCGTCTGTCCTAAAAGACATTTAACTCTGAATATTTACTTAATTTCCTTAACGTCGACTAGGTACTTAACCGGTTCTGTTTGTTCTGAAATTTCAACGTGGGTTAAGTTTATCCTAAGTGAGTTCTAAGTGTGTGTCCTTATGTTTCTCGTAAGACAAACACAATAAATTATTATGCGTCTATGTGTCGTCTTTACTCACAAAGCTAAAATAACTAAAATTTTCCATAATTAAGTGGAAAATATACTTGGTGCCAATTCGGCATGGTAAAGTAGAATTTGATGTATTTAATTTTATTAAATTTTCGTGGTGTTTCGGATTTTCGGATTAGCAGACAACTTGGCGACCAATTATTTTAAGTAGAGCTGGGTGCCCTAATGGAAATCTATTCTAAAGGAAAATTTTAAATTTTTTTATTTAAATTTTCCGAAAATTAAGAGAACAGATACTTAGGATTGAGGATTAGTGAGCACAAGCATACCGTACAAATTGATATCGATTTTCTCTAAATTTTCCTGATCACCGGGAACTTCAGTGACTGATCGGTTTAAATCTAGCTAGGTCTGTTCTAAAGGAAAATCAGTTCTAAGTGATTTTTCGTAAGAACAAACTTAGTTTTACTTCAAGCTAACAGTCATTAAACTGATCACGTACGCACAAAAATTTAGGAAAATATTGAATTTTGGTTTACGTTATTTGTGCACATAAATGCTCAATCCTAAGTATCGGTTCCCCTTTTCCGAAAAATCTAGATAGATTTTATTAATACTAAGTTATTTGAAAGAATTAAAACTATCAAAATAAAATACAAAACATAAATACATACATACAAATATGATCATTAGTTAGAATCTAGCTGTAAGATTAAGAAACCACAAAAAAATGTACTTAATTACTTTCAACAAAAGTTCACTGTCATCCAACTACAATACTATAGGAGTGTGTAGAAATATTTACTTAAATTTGGTATCGAGAAAATTTTATTATTTTATTATTATTTATGAATTATAATAAATGAAAAAATATTTCCAGTACCAATTTTAGTCAAGCTTTTGAACAACTCCCATAGTAAAACACACGAAAAATTGTCTTGTACCTACACAATACTATTTTTCGTGTGTTTTACTATGGTAGTGTGTAGAAATATTAACTAAAATTTGGTATTGAGCAATTTTTTTGTTTTATTATTATTTATGAATTTGCAATGACTTTGAAAATGGATTGATATTACTAATAATTTGTATGTACATACATATAAAACCGTCTACAATATTCGTTCTGCGAAGAGGGAACCATACAACCTATATTTCTTATTGGATATTACCGCTTCGAAGTTAGAACCATTTCAACACCCTGAAAAGGAGTAGATTTCTTATTATTTAAATTCCAGAGTCCAGCTTGGCGCATTATATAAATTTCGTAAAGCAAACTTTTGAGATATAACAAGACGCTTTCAGTTACTGTAATAAGTTCCACCCCAACAAGTAATCGCATGCTGAGCCTAGCTTGAATTAAGGAGTAATACAAATTTTTAAGTAGAGAAACGGTGAACAAAGTTGCTTTAATCTGAATAAAACTCGATCTCGAAGAGATACATGACTTTGTACCACGTTGTATTATGAGATTTAAAATTTAAGTTTTTGTCTTGAGTTACTCCCAAATATTTGAAAGTATAGGCTTATCGCTGTTACAATTTTTATATGAAATTTGGGATTGCATTAATTTAGATTTAGCACTCTAATCATGAAATGACAACCAAACCAGTCCCTCAACAAATCCAGATCTTCAGTTATTTTACCGTTTCCGTTTAATCAAGTCGACCCATTATACAATATTTTTTGACGAGAAAAGATCATATGATCTTGAAGGATAATTTTCGCCCATAATTTATTTTGCAAACATCTTAATAATTCTTTGAAATGAATCTTTTGTCGATGCCTGGTAATTAGAGAAGGAAATTCACAATTCAATGAAAACTTTATGGACGTCATATTTTAATGATCTAAATTAATCGTTTCAGCTAAGTATTGAATATTACGTCTAATTTTGTTTCTACTGAAAATGTAATCGATTCAAGACATGGTATAGGCAGTGACCCTGGTGAGTTCATTTATTAATGATTCTAATCCAAATGAAGACATCATTGAAAAATATTTCTATTCTTGCAGAATAATTAAAATAAAGAAGAAGTAAATTTTAGGTTTTATTTGTTTCAAATAATCCTCCTCACTAATAAAAAAACCACAGCACAAGAATGCAAGTGATTAACACAAACTACAGAGAAAGAAACTTCAGCTTCCGTCAGATTATCCATGAGAATTTCACAAAACGCTAAGTTAGTACTCGGAATGTTATTGCTCACTTATGCTACTATACAACCAGACCGTTACTAGTCATTACTGCACCAATGTAACAAATGAAATTCATCTACATTGTAGATATTATATGTGATTTAGTACCGAAGGACACAGGAAATTTGAAATTGCGGACCCAGAGGTATTTAAACTTTAGTCGAAGTTTGTGATTTTTGACTTCGTAAAATAATCTCCGTTTGAAAAAAGGTCAAATTTTCATTGATATTAACTTTGCTATTAGAACTCATGGGCCGACCCATCGTTCATGTTAGTACAGGCTAGCATGGAACTGTGCAGTGTGCAGATGGCCAGTTAAAAGACGGACCTGTAGCCGTGTACAAATAGGGATACTGTTCAGCTTTCAAAGGACAATAAATCCACTAGCAAAACAGTCTCTAAATAATGTATGTATGTATGTGTTGGTATTTATTTTAAGATTTTTTAGTATTTTCCAACTCCACCATATACAGGAATACCATGAATTTCCAAAGCGATCCTATTGGCCACAACAATGTCGGCGTTAATAATATTTTGATCATTGGTATTCTCGATGCATATAGAAATATTCGTCATTGCGAACTTTTCATTGCAAAAAAAAGAAAAAAAATCCCATGTCTATGCTTTTACTAGAGGAACGGCGCTTTTCTCATAACGATTGTAAAATTGTTGGACACCAATATGCCAACTTTTCAATGGAAAATAAAGTCGAAGAAAAATCGTTGCTTCAAAA
The DNA here is from genome assembly GCA_951394425.1 of Tipula unca. NCBI lineage: Eukaryota > Metazoa > Arthropoda > Insecta > Diptera > Tipulidae > Tipula > Tipula unca. The sequence goes on from OX596381.1 coordinate 35,762,302, forward strand.
AATTAGTTCCTATACGAAAGCTTGGACGTACGATTTTTTCTCCAGTTTTAATTTCCGTTGCAAAGTTGGCAAAAGCAACTTATTTGTTTATGTAGCGATAATTCCAAAGATCAAAAACAGGATCTCAATCTTACGAGAACATAGCCGCGACTCTGTAAAAGCTTGGACATTTATTTATATGTAAATTAATCAATCTTTTTAAGTTACTAAATCTGAAGTTTAAATAAATAGGTACGTGGATGGAAACTATGTTGGGTTTCCTTTAGTGAGGAACGAGTAACATCTCGTTCGGGCAGTAACACTTTAAACACATACATTTATTAGAGACTATAGCTAATAGATCTGTTGTAATTTAAAAGCTGAACGGTAGCTTTTCTTATATGTACTCGGCTACAGGTCGGTCTGTTAACTGATCATCTATGGCACATTGCATAGCTCGACACCACCCTGTACCAACATGGAATATATGTATATATATATATATATATATATATATATATATATATATATATATATATATATATATATATTAGAGGGTCATATAGATGTTTTGAATTTAATCATCGATCGCAATCGAGAGATAAGAAATTCCTTTTACATCCTGCCACTGTTTGAATACAAAATATTCAGTAATTGTATCACAAAAAAGAGCACTGAACCTAAATCATCCGTTAACCTTTTTTCCCGATAGTATACTAGCCAAACTCTTACCAAAGGTTATGCGATTAGTACTTAGCAAAATGTTAAATAGCATTATAACTCTAATTGCTTATTCAATACCATGTCCTTCATTTAGGTTGGCTCATTATGTATTTAAATAAAAAATCTGAAATTCAATAGAATACATTCAAAATAGAAATGTTTAAATTTGTAAAAAAAAGGTAAAAAAATAAACGAAAAAAGAAAAACAGCTTTCCTTTCATTTTGATTCATTCATGCAAATCATGTAAATGATATGCGTATTTATTTCTAAATATAAATCTCATCTCCAAACACTTAAGAACAACACACATACACACACAACAAAAACTGAAATAAAAAGCAGCACAAACAAATAACTCTTAGAATAAAAATGTTTTCACCATTCTATGATCTCGTATATTATCTCCTCCACATTCCTCCGTATGCCAATAATTTATTCTGATTCCAATTTTTTTCGGTTGATCTGGGTTGTTGCTGGTGTTGTTATATAGTGCTGCGTTTTTTTCAAATATACATACCTACATCCATATACATATATATTCATAGGAGCAGCAATAAAATAAAAATCCTGAAATTTAAAATTCAAATTATTTTCTGTTTCTTAAGAGATGATTGTTACCTGATTCTATAATATGAGATACAACATACTCGTATACAATACATACATACTCGTACGTATGCATACCAACTGAATTGATGTTAGATTTTTCAGTATGTTCATTCTACGTTAACGCCGCATTTCTTTCTTGCAAACAACAATATAACTATATGCCAATTACGTTTCATTGTATACCGTTTCTCCAGATACCAAATCTAAAGTGAATATACTCTGGGATTAAGAAATTATTTGTTACGTGTGTGAGAGAGAAAAGTTACGAATTCAAATCACATGCGAGATCAAACTTATTTCGAGCCAATATACGACTATATTGGTTCGTGTTGACCATTTCGAAAAAATATTCCATATACAAGAGTATACATCATCTGTCACTTTCTAAAAACACATAAAATGCAGTTTAAAATTGTAGGTACGTTTGGATCGGTTTTGGTGGCAGTACAAAAGAGACAGGCATATAGTTTACTGTTTAACCCTCTTTTGTGTCCTGGAGGCACATTTAGGAAATCCACATCAAAATCTATTACCGGGATAGTGTAGCCGCTGGTTGGGACTTTTTTCCCAGTAATGTTATATAAAGAATTGGTTTGACTACTACGATATAGAGCCGCAGTGCCTCAACGGTCACTCCTTCCTAAAGGTAGTTTTGCACGAATCAAGTGCTACCATAGCTTGCTTTACCCTTTCGAGTGTATTTGGTTTCTAATTTAGTTTATTGTCCAGAAGGAGTCACGCTTTATCTGTTAAGGTCAAGCTGATACCGTTTAAAGTAGGAGGGTCAATATAAGAAAATGTGAAGTTCCTGGAGAAGAAAACGAGTCCAGTTCTGTTTAGTTTCACATTTAAGCCGCAACTGTTGTCTCATGTAGAAAAATGAAATGCTCCATGATTCAGTAAGGGTGTTGGGATATTTACCAGATGCCAATAGCAATAGTATCTGCATAGGCAACTATTTTGAAGCCAGTACCCTACAGTCCGTGCAACAGGTTGTTGATGACGAAATTTCAAAGTAAGTGGAACAGAACGCCCCCTTGTGTACCTCTACATACCTACGTGTACCTCTATATTCTTGTATTGAACTCCCCCAGACTGACATTTATGATCCTGCTTCTTTGATCTAAGCAGTCGATGAGCAGGCCATCCACTCCTAGATCTAAAAGTGTCTCAGTTACTACTCTCGGTATCACGATGCTAAAGACCCTCTCTCTCCAGAAAGGTTGTCATTGCAAGTTATTATTCTCGAAAACTTCTTCGATGAACTGTATAAAGGAACAAAGAGCTAGTAGCTTTACAGATTTCTCTTTGCAATATGCATGTTTGTCGTTACTTTCCGTCACGATTGTTCCTTTCATATGAGCTTCTATGTGTCTATCTATAGTGCTTTTAGAAAGAAATAAAATAAAATGATCGGTCTAAGGTCTTTGGTGCTGGAGTGTGAGTATTTTCACGCCTTAGGTATGAAAATTATCATCACTTAGGTCTGTTTATTTGGGATCTTATTTGGAATATGGAATATACGAGAGATGGCTCCTTACATTTGAGAGAAGAATCATGCGTGTGATTTACGGCCCTAAACGCGAAATAGATGGTACATACCGAGCTCTGTACAATTTCGAGATCAGAGATCTGATGAAGATCCCCGATATTGTACATGAAGTTAGATCTCAGCGAGTACGCTGGCTCGGTCACGTTCTGCGTGCTGATCCGGAACGAATTGTGCAGCGATCTCTGAAAGGAGAGCCACCATATGGTAGGCGCAGAGGTCGTTGCAGGCGACGATGGCTCCACGATGTAGAGAACGACTTGGCCTCTTCAGATTGTCTAAGACAGTATGAAGACCAAGCTCAGGATCGAAACCGTTGGAGCCAGATTGTTGATTCAGTAAGGGGCCAGTAATGGCCTTTAACACTGTTATTATTATTTGGAATATGACATATATTTAGGCTACTTTTAAAGACAACTTTCAATGGTTAAGTCAATGATTTGTTGGATATCCGCGGGGATTCCATTAGGTCCTGCTCGCCGACTTATGTGGTTGGAAACTGTTTATCGCCCACAAAATTTTCCTTTTGTTAACAATTTGACTTTTGAGGTTGATGACTTTGTTGCCACCTAACGTAGCACGGACAATGGTTCTCCAGTTGGAATTCCAAAGATAGCGCACTAGAAGATAGCTTGGGATGGAAGATGTAGTAGGAGGCACTTTGCGCAGCCTTGACGTTTTTGAAGACTTCTGGAGTTTACAATCGTATAGACTCTATGATCAGCTCATGGCTGTTCTTAGTTCGTATTTGTAAATTTAACGACCTGCTCATAGTACTTCCAGTATGCAGAATAGCTTTAAAGTCACGTAGACGATTTTCCTCCTCTTCCTGTAGGTTAGACTTTTGGGAGGTTCCATGTCCATTACAATTTCATGGTAGCGATGATCGTAAAAGGAATGATATTTCTACACTTTCCAGTTTAAGGGACCGTCCGTCAAAAGTTTGAGACACGTGTCATATCCAATACCTTCTGCCTGTTCTGGCTTATAAAAGTCGAATTACTGTCTATTTTTCATTTATGAATTTTAGTACTTAGGATGTACTCAAAGAGTAACTCACATTCCAAACGAGTTCAACCTTACGCTTTTGAGCTTTCTTATAATTAGACTATAGATTGACAGGTGGAATGTTCATCTCACCGTATACTGATGTTAGCTGGAGATTATGTTTATATATTTCAATTCTAACCACTGCTATACATTTGCACTGGTAAAATTTAGTAACAGAAAATTCCGCTTACATTATTCTTGGCGAGAATGCACGAGTAATGAGTAATACCTACCTATACTTTAGTCTATAGTTGGGACTCTTGAGCCAAAGTTCTTGTACCAATTCAACGTTCGTGGAGGTTAATTTGAAGATATTCTCCGGACAGTTGTGTATGGGGTCGACTAACGTCGGTAACCATCCATCACAAAATTTAAAAAAAATTATTACGTTGAAAATTTAATTCGAGGTTATTTAAGTTTAAATAAAATATTTTCGTGATTAATTTTGTGGTTATTAGTTTCAAAAACTTGTGTGTTAAAAGCCAAAGCGGACATCTCGTTTAGTCCACATTTAAGTTGAACAAAATTCGTTATTGATTTATTAAATTAAAACATTTTTAAAGTTTATGATTAAATATCAGCAGACGGAAAACATCGAAAATTGTACAACCCACCTCAATAAAGAAGAGAATAACTGAGACCAAGAGTATATTTACCACTCTCGTTTCAAATATCGAGGGATCAAACAATTTTCAGGCTAGTCTAGACTATAGTTTGAAAATTTTTGAAACCGAAATAAATTTCTTAACGTCTGGAAAATCAGCTATTGCAGGTAAAGCGAGTGCAAATGAATGAGACAGCTTTGCACTGAAAAATACCCGATGAAGTTCGATTAACCCTGCTTCCAGGTGGAAATGCTGGTTTAAATCATAATTTTCAATGAAAGGTTCTTGTTCGAAAATAATCTCGCTTACAAAGTGATATTCTTACTTGACAACGCAAATTGTCATCCAGCCACTTTAGATGAAATCGATCCAAATATTAAGATTGTTTTTCACCCACTAGATACAACTTCCATTATTCTACAGCCGATGGACCAAGTATGAAAAAAATATGGGAAGAGTTCAGTGAAGATACAAGTTCTAGTGAAAATAGCGGTATCCAAATAGAAATTTTTGGTTTGGCAAATACAATATAGGCTTCACAGAAGTTGATCAAAGCGATGAAAACAAGACGAGGAATTGATTCAATTACTACAAAATGTAGACGATACCAGGGTAAAAGATATAGACCAAACATCCAAGGTAACCCTAAAAAATCTTGCAGATATTATCATCTATGCTTACGAAATAAAAACGTTATTGAAAGAACTGATCCAGACTTCGATATATGCTGTCAGGCACTAGATGCGAAAAGTAATAGTGTAGGTACTACACTAGTACAAAAGTGCTACACTTTGTTGCAAGGTATATCTGGCCGATTTAGAATAGCATATAAGCGACCGTTGTGAGTTTGGATATTAAAATCCCACACACGCACACGCATATAACCGACCCATAAAATTTCGGTACTTCTCTCACATACTTATACTCTTTTAAAACCATATGATGTCGAAAAAGAAAAATGGGTGTAGGCTATTGGCCATTTCAATTTATTTGCCGCAGCCTGACTGTCCGTATAAATGCGAATATCCCATATACATTCTATGACTAAGCCAGAAAATGCTTTAAAAAACGACATAATGAAAAAAAAGGTTCATCTTCAGCCCACAGAAAACACCACACCTCTAATTCCTTTTTGAACCATCCGTGGTGAAGGTGAACGCCTCATTTTTTATAACTAGTGAGGCAGTCCTCCACACCTCTTTGGTGGAAATTTTAGTTTAGAACTTTACCTCGAGAGATATCGTATTTGGTAGTATCAGTTGGTAGTATTGTAGTGGCATTAAAAGTTTTAGGTTGACCATGGTTTTTATAGCTCTTTTAAATTGTAAGTTTACAGGCGTAGAGCACTGCAGTACGCATGTTGAGATTTTGACATCTCAACCGGCACTATTGAGCCTGAAATGTGAGGTTCTATTTGCCTTTCTAAGGATTTTGATAGAAAAAGATTAAACTTATAGGCCTAAGGTCTTTGGGATTGCTCCTCCCTGCCTTAAGCATAAATATTTATTGTACTTTAGTCCAGATACTAGAAATGTGACTAAATTCTAGGCTTCTATTGAAGATAACTTTAAGCTATGCGGTAACGATAGGTAAATTGTTTGCTGGACAGTCGCAGGAATAATGCCATCAGGCCCTGCCGACTTATATGACTTAAAACTGTATATTGCCAAGAGGATTTTAGAATTAGTGTGCCATCGCCTCCGAACAATTAACACAAGTGCTGGTTTTGATAGAATGAATGAAAGTGTGTATATGTGCAAGTCAGTATTTATGTATGCGTATTGTGTTTTTATTTATTTTTCAATTTTCACTTACGTGGCGTTTTCAAGAACCTATCTACGACGTAAGCCCAGGATAACCTGTATATATCTATATATAACTGTCTTAATTTTATATAAATTAGTTTACACCAGCGCCACTGTACAAAGGCTACTTTTATGTATCAAACTAAGATAAAATCGTCTCGCCCATCAACCATATTTATGCTTGTATATAGATATAAATTCAACAATTTTTCTTCTCCATTCTACATTATTTATATATTATGTTAAATTATAATATTTTATAATACTCATAAAACTACAATAATAATAAATCTTTTCCATCATAATTTATTAAATTTAATATAAATTTCTAAATCCCAAAGCGAATTATTCCATAAAATTTATAGTAAAAGATAAGATTTACATCATTTAAAAAAAAATTATTCAGAGATATAAAATGGAGCAGAACAAGTTTTTTTTGTTAAACACTAAGCCAAACCTGTCATAATATAATATTATGGAGTAATAATAGGTATTACGGGTTAATTCGTTTTCACTTTGGATTGTAACATAATCTATGTACTCGTATATGCATGTAGCTATATGAATTCTTAAGCGATTTTAATTTATCCTGACGCAGCAAAACTCTTCCACTTTATCTTAGTAAATAAGCATTGAACCAAAACAATGATTAAATATAGTCTGCCATCATACTGGGGTATGTTGTATATATTTTATATAGTTATGTTTCAGTTATGCACGGAAAACAATTTGTATTATTCTCTTAACATACATACATTTCGCCTCGCTCCTGTAGTTGTTGTATATACAGTACACGAATATACCAGTAACAACGCTAACAAGACAATCCAATTTATTTCGCTAACTAACAAAAAATAAAAAAAATTGCGAACGAACGAATTGAAAAGAGCCCTGTCTTATGTACATATATACATATATTATATATATGTATGTATGTCTGAAGCAAAACAATTTTCTTGAAAAATGATTACATGCAATCGATTTAATTTATTTAAAAGCTCAGACACATTGCTGTATACACATAAAATAAAAAAAAAAACTAAGTGAAAGTGAAAAATATTTTGTTAAGCTTTTTTGCTCTTCAACAACTGTAAAAAAAAATGTTTTTTTTTTTTTTGCAAAACTATTTTATTTTGCAATTCACAATCCAGCAACAACGACAGCACCTAAAAATATTATATATTTTATATGCTGTATGATGATAAAATGCGCATTGCAGTTTTCAGAATAGTTTTTATTATTGTTATTGTTGTAGTTTCGTTGTCATAATTTTATTCATTTTTTAGTTTATTTCTAAAACAACTAGGTAATATTAAATAATAAACAACAATAACATAAAAATATGAAAACCTGAAATTAAATAAAGTTTTCACTGCTATACATATACATATATTAGAGAATTATCATAGTTTTGTACCAACCTATATGTATGCACAATATAGTTCGAAACAGTTCTGAGTAGTTTTGTTTAACGAATATTTTGGTGGCTCGTGGAAATAACAATATGATTGTGTTAACATACAATGTATTATGCTCTGTTTTCAGATGCAAACTATTTTTTTTAACCAACTCCTACAATAATAGACCGTTTTACTCAATTTGGAGAATTAGGTAAATTTCAGTGAAAACAGATTTTTATCACAATTACCGTAGAAATTGAATTAATTTTATAATTTAAAAACCTAAAATATTTTGAACCGTTTGTGAAGCCAAAATCCATTATTCTACATATTTCAGTAATTTAGATCATTTTTAAGAATTCCTTAGTTTAATTATTTATCAAAATTGGGGATTACACAAATCTGTTGAATTGCATGTGGATTTTTAAATTATTTTAGGGTTTTAAGAATTTAAATATAGGGTGTCCCAATATTCGGTGACACGGATGACACCATTGAATTCCTTGATCAAAACGAAGGTGACTTTAGTTCTAACACTTCGCACTGACTGGCCAGCTTTACAAGTTATAAGCGTTTAAACCGAACAGAACCCTTTCGACATAGTACCCTGTTGTGAAGAAACCGTTATAACACGAAAACTGGGTACTAAAATTTGAAAATATTACATTCATTTGAAAGCTTATAAAGAAAAACTTTAACTGTAACTGTAGAAAATAAATTTTAAAAGCTTTCAAATGAATGTAATATCTATATAAATTATAGTTATAAGTTTTCCTGCTATAACAGTTTCTGCAAAATAATGTACTATGTCGGAGGACTTCTGTTTAAATGCGTATAGCGTGAAAAGTACAAAGTGGTTGCTCTAATAAGTCACCTTCGTTTTGATGAAGGAGTGTGTCAGCGAATATAGGGACGCCCTGTATAGGCCCTTGGTTGGTAACAATATCCTGTCGAATATGAAAACTTTTTCAAAAACTAATTGTAGTCGCGGCGATAGAATCAAATGGTAAAAATATTTTCACATTCTTTTTAAAGAATTCCACCAAATGTTAAAAAATTATTAAAAATCAAATAACGTGAATGTCGCTTTTATTATTAAGAAAAATAAAATCATAATTATGTTCCTTAATTTAAGAAAACGATTTCTGATTAAATGGTTAACCTTTAGCCTGTAGCGGTCGCAACAATACGTAAAATACTTGGCGACTGCGAATTCAACTAAATACTTGCATATTTTTTCGGCATTACCAACAGAAATTTGCGACTCGGTAATATAGAGTTGATAATTAATTCTCTGAGAACCGAAAAATCACCGACCTTGCTCTTTCCATAACAGCAACAAACCGGAATCTACCGCAATGACCAAAAAAAAAGAATAAACCCGATAGCAACTGCGGCTACTAATCGGATACAACTTAATCGCCACCTATTTTTTCACATGTCCTTCCCGTAAAATATTTTTCCGACAACGCGTCTAAAATAGACCCTGACCTGGTGCTGTCCGCCGCTAATGGTTCAGTAATTCATATATATGGGACTAAATTGCTGGATGTTACCATTGGATTACGGTGTGAATTTCCACATGTTTTTACAGTATAGCATCAGTTTACAGTAGCGTCAGTTGACTTTTTTTTTTGTTTTTTAAATAAATACCAACACATATACATACATTAATTAAAGACTGTTCGGCTAGTGGATTGGCTCCATGCTAGCCTGTACTAACATGAACGATGGGTCGGCCCAAGAGTTCTACATTCCAACAGAGGGTCATAAATGTTTTCGATAAATGTTTAGATCGTAATCGGGAGATAAAAAATCCCTTTTGCATCTCGCCTCTGTTGTGATTCAAACCCGGTACACTTCCCGATCTAAACGTTGCAGCTTTAGCCACTGTGCTATTTGCATTTCCCCCGCCAACATCAATCTAACAATTTCGGCGATTCGTCGGAATGGTCAATTACAACCATCGATTCATTCCAAAGCTAGCCGAATCACTGTCCCCAATTATTATGCTCATTTGGCAACATTGAACAAAATGCCCAAGAACAAAAAGTGTTATTCTTGGCCGGATGAGTGCAACGAGCCATTCACCCAAATTTTAAAAGCACTTGCCAACTCAACATTATTGGCCCATGCGAATAGCGAATCACGCTATAGCGTCTCCATTGATGCGTCCGGTGGGAGCAGTCCTACAGCAATAGAATAAAGATTGTTGGCCACTTTGGGGATTTTTTTCAAGAAAGCTCTCAGCAACAGAGATAAAATACTCTGCCTTTGGCAGGGAACTCCTCGCTATTTATTTAGCCATCAAACACTACCCGTATTTCCTGGAAGGTAGACAATTTACTGTCTATACCAATCATAAGCCTTTAATCAAAGCAAGGCGGACTTGCCTTCACGACGGACATTCAACATATTGAAGGTAAGCAAAACGTGGTCCAGCAAAACTCCAACACGCTCTGAGAGTTCCCAATTCAAATTAGAACTCACCATCCTTCCAGATTTAAAAATTTATTGCGAAATATCAACAGGTGTAAACCGATCATTTGTTCCGGCATCTTAAGGGCATGTAGTGTTTGATGCTCTGTATGGTACCTATCTCATCCAAGTATAAGAGCATCACGTAAATTAATTTCTAGTAGGTATTTTTGGCCGAAAATGAACTCGGACATCACGCATTGGGTGAAATCCTACATATTGGTTGTCAGAAGAGCAAGGTTCATCAACATACAAAGCCCGAACCCGGACAGTTTCACCTACCTTCTGAGCGGTTCGAGCATAAACACATGGGACTATTGCCACCATCCAAAGGCTTTGTGTATGTGCTCACCATTGTACCCTATTCAAGATAGCACCGCTGCCACTATTGCAAAGACGTTTGTCGAGCAACACGTTTCAAGGTTTGGGATACCTCTTGAAATCCCGACAGGTCAAGCCAGTCCATTCGAATCTAAACTCTTCTCTGAACTTTCGCGTTTACTAGGCGCTCATAGAATTCGTACCACTGCCTATCATCCGCAGGCAAATGGTATGGTCGCCAGATTCCACCGACAACTTAAAGTTTCGCCCAAAGCTGATAAAATACCATTAAATGTAGCACTGCAACAATAAAGGATGAATTAAAATGCTCCCCAGCTGAACTAGTTTATGGTCAAGCCCTCAGATTACCAGGAGAATTTTTCGAGACAAGTTCCAAGATCCATTCGACTATGTCAAAACTGACACTCGCAAGTCAACTAATCCGCCAATTTTTATTCCCAAGTCTTTAAACGGGCCTAAAACTTCCGTACGAAGGACTTTACAAAGTCATTCATCGTTTTCGTAAACATTACATTCTTGATGTAAAAGGGAAGAATGTAATTGTCTCTATTGACAGATTAAAGGCGGCATACGGCATCCTAGCTGAGTGTAACTTAGTATTTAATCACACAACTCCTGGAAAGTCTATCCGATTCCAAATCGTTAATTACATTTCATCCAAACATCCCCACCTCAAACCATATAATTTGGGGGGATTTTACTTGCAGGGGGTGATGTAGCGGTCGCAACAATATGTAAAATACTTGTCGACTGCACGACAAATAATTCGCGAGCGCATAATACTAGGCGCAAAAAGCCCAGTCCAACTGTAAATATAATGTAGGAAGCTCATAAAAGCGACTATAGGATATACATACATATGTATATAAGCTCTGAAATACAGAAAATAGAACTGATGCATATGTAAGAGAGTGTTAGCGACAGGTGGAGTGGATGAAATAATCCGAGTACAGAAGGGATAGATTAAAATATCAAGAATTGTTTCTCGAATATTTCTCGTGAGTAAAGTTGTTAAAGTAGAAAATGACAAATCTAGACCTTCCAATCATCCAACCGCACAAAATTCTCAAACTATCAAATATTATTTATAATCGTCGACTCAAAAATAGTCTTATTCATAACAATTTAGAGCTTTATAGAGTCCGCTTAGAAAAGTTACAAATCGAAGGCTAACACATTATTTATATGAAATTTGAACGAATTACACCATTTATCATAATGGAAATGAAGAAATTTCAACCATATCTGGATTTATTCATGCGGTGTCTGCAATATCTCGAATTCTTCTGCAGATATTTAACATCTATTCGTACTAGTCAACTAAACTAGTACTACGCTTAATCTCGTGTTTAAGCCAAAATTAATTGCTCATAATTGCTCAACCAACTTAGAGAGATCTTACTTCCCATTCACTCCTAGTGCGACCACCCAGAGCTATACTTATTATGTAGATTACGAGGTATCTCGCACTCTACAGTTCAGAAATCTGAGCAGAGATGGGCGCAAAAACCCGTAGACAACGTCGACAACGTCAATAATGTAGACATTTCTAGAGTGATTTTGTGAATTAGTTGTAAATTACGGTGGCGAAATTTCTTTAGGATCAATGCAAAATAACGTTATAAAGTGTTTTAAAATAGTATAAAGATGGTGTCAGTGTAGAAAGAGCTGCTCATAAAAATCGGAATCCTGGCACAATTATGATAAAAAATATTTACAAGATGATTATAAGTTATAACTTACATTAATATTAATTCGGAGATCTCTGACGGTAACACGAATTCGAGTTCAGGAAGCCTATGTGCTACCGAGTTATTAAAAAATCCGCTTAACGTAGCAAATTGCTCTATGACTAAGTTTTGTTAAAATTTGATGAATGTATTTTGATGGATGACGAAATGTATACGCGTGAAATTGGATTTGAAACAGATTAGCAGGTCAAAATATATATCTTGCAAAAATAGTGGCAATGCGTTCCCTAAAGATAAATAGTAGTTCAACTAAAGATAAATTTGCAAAAAGAGTTAAGATGGCAAGCGATTAACAGTTGTCGACTCATGATATATGCGCGGTCTTTGTGACATTCTCCACAGTATAGGGTCGAATGTATGTTTTATGGCAGAAACGTATTTTGACTATAATTCGTTAACGATTCACCAGTAAAGTTTTGGTAACCGGGCGATTTATCGCAAGCAGATGATCTTATGAAATTCATTATAAGCAATTAATCGCAATCAATTCAACGAATTGTGATGGCAATTCTGCGCCACAATTAATCATTTAATTATTATCAAATTCGTTATGTTGGATATAAACTGGGCCAAGGAACAAGATTTTTTCTTGACTATATGATGGACCTCTACATGTTGGATATTAATGAAATTTTAAAGGTATGGAAAATGACCAACTTCAACGGAACTAGGCTAATCGTTGACCAATTAATATGAAACTCGACATGTTGGGTGGAAATTGGATTTTTAAGTGATAGTTGATTTGAAAAAAGTGGGATTTTTTTTAGCTAGTTCTCGGTCGATTATGACGAAACTTTATCTGTTCGTTAGAAACAGGATTTAAAAATAAATTTTGAGATTACATGTTCGGTTAAAATGAAAATTCTAACGTGATTATTGAGATATGTTTTGGAATATGATCTTAGAAGAGTTTTGGAAATTTCTCAACATTTAAATGAATTTTCACTCGCTTAATGTAACAAATTATGACCTGTTTGTGAAAATTTGTCCTTAAAATTAATATAATATAATACATATTATCTGGGAGAGATTCGCCTTCAATTAAAAAAAAAATATATATTTTTAAGTTAAATTAAATTTACCTTCTTAACTTTTACAGAAATAGCCTAGTTTCATTCCAAAAATCAATTTATAATCCAAGTTCGCATTTCCATTAAACATGTTTTTGGAAGCTTTATCATATTCGATCAATAGATAGCCTAATCCTCATTTAGTAGCCCAAATCTCAGAACATTATCGTGATAACCGGCGCTGCTTTCCTATTGTTTATCGTGTTTTGAAATGGTAACGGTAAATTGCTTGCGATGAATTGCTTATGATAAACTAGTCTTGAACCAAAGTTTTGGCCGGAATAAGCTAGTTTACACTACTCTAAAGACACAATAAATTGGTACGAGAATAATCAAATCAATGTTATAGTGAATAGAAGGCTCGCAAGAATGGCGGATGCGAATGGAACAATATTTCTGCCAAAGTCATATCGTAAGTTGTTCAGAATCTTATGGGGAGCATTGAACAACATGTGCTTGACTTTTTCCGTTTTAAAAAAATTTGAAATTTAGACCAAACCGAACGTTTATATGTTTAGTACGTTTAGTTTGATTTTAACATATATTTCCAAAGTTATAGAATGTTATGTGATTCCCGATTTAATTTGAATAACTATATTTAATTTCTTCCTATATAACTTAACTGAATTGTCCTTTTGCAAATTACCACATTTTATTTAATATCTTAGTTGTCGCCGTTGACAAAAAATATTGCCAGGCAATCTACCTAATGTTTTATGCGTTGACAACCACATAGGTTACACGGCGTACTCTATCTCGCCCATCCCTGGATCTGAGAGGTTGTCCATTATATTTACCTAGCCATATGCTTGTGTCTTCTATGTGCTCATGTCGGACATGAGCATAATAAGTTACCTAACATTTGAGAACATAACCTGTTCAGTCAAGACAAAACCATCATCTTTGAGAATATACTTAAAGTATTAAGTTCATAATCAATATATAAACATCCGATTACGTTGAAGATTTATGGTGGCATTTATTATCGCATACATGTTTGAATACACCAATACTTGACGAAAAAATTACATAATTTCGTACCACCATTTAATTATTAATTAATTGGTTTAATTAACCTTTTTTCTGTACCAACTATTGAATATGTGGAATAACTTAATGTGCATGCAAAAATTACATTCGATTCTAATGATAGTTAAAAGTTATAAGCCTGTGACAGACTAGGCAGATGTCAATGGTTCCGCTTTACATTTTACGTACGGAACCCTAAAAACAAAAATAACAACGTTTAACTGAAAACCGAGACCAATTACATTTTTGATCAGTGTAAAGCAGATTTAGCAAACGCTATATCTCGATTTTATAATAATTGGGAAAGAAAACATCACTGCAGATTTAACACCCAGAATCGAAACCATTTTAAAGGAAGACTTATTATTAAGACATACTAATAATAATAACAGTGTTAAAGGCCATTACTGGCCCCTTACTGAATCAACAATCTGGCTCCAACGGTTTCGATCCTGAGCTTGGTCTTCATACTGTCTTAGACAATCTGAAGAGGCCAAGTCGTTCTCTACATCGTGGAGCCATCGTCGCCTGCAACGACCTCTGCGCCTACCATATGGTGGCTCTCCTTTTAGAGATCGCTGCACAATTCGTTCCGGATCAGCACGCAGAACGTGACCGAGCCAGCGTACTCGCTGAGATCTAACTTCATGTACAATATCGGGGATCTTCATCAGATCTCTGATCTCGAAATTGTACAGAGCTCGGTATGTACCATCTATTTCGCGTTTAGGGCCGTAAATCACACGCATGATTCTTCTCTCAAATGTAAGGAGCCATCTCTCGTACTCATCCGTCAGCGCCCAACTTTCACATCCAAACATAACAACGGGCCTGATCAACGCTGTGTAAAGCTTCAGCTTCACGGCACTTGATAAGTGTTTAGATTTTAGCAGTGGCCTTAGAGGATATAAAGAACGACTGCCAGCTGCCAGCCGCACTTTAATATCCTCACTCACACTGTTATCGTGAGTGATAAGAGAGCCCAAATATTTGAACCTCCTCACTCCCTCAAACGAGTGGTGGCCACTACTAAAATCTGGTGTGCCATTGTCTCTAAAACCAGAGATCAGGTATTTCGTTTTGGACTCATTGATCTGGAGTCCAACAGAAGCTGAAAACTCTACAAGCGGGTCAAGTATTTCTTTCACTCCGTTGCTATTCAGTCCAATCACGCATATGTCATCTGCATATGCAAGCACTTGATTGGACTGGCGATATAAGATGTTGCGCTGAGGTGTTTCAGTTTTACGAAAGATGTACTCCAACATGAGATTAAAGAGTATCGGGGACAGAGCATCTCCCTGCCGAACACCCGAGTTAACTGCAAAAATTGTCGATAGCCTGTTCTCAACTTTAACACAGCATTGAGACTGCGTCACTGTCATCCTACACAGTCGTACCAATTTTGTTGGTATTCCTAGGTATTCCAGGGCAGACCACAAACTCTCTCGATTGATCGAGTCGTAGGCCTGCCGGAAATCCAGGAAAACCTGATGTACGGAGATGGATGTCTCATAATATTTAGATAGAATCATCCGCAGCGAAAAGACCTGATCAGTGACTGATCGATTCGGACGAAATCCTCCCTGATAGTCACCAACCAAGCCCTCCGCCAGAGGAGTGATTCTATCCAATAAAATGTGTGACAGTAACTTGTATGCTGTGCAAAGGAGAGCTATACCGCGATAATTCTCACACTTCAAGCGGTCTCCCTTCTTGAAGATGGGGCATATCGCGGCCACTTTCCATTCATCAGGCATAACTTCGGTTCGCCATACTAATCGAATAAGGTCGAAAAGACAGTTCCACAAAGTATCCCCTCCGAATATCAAGAGCTCCGAATTAATGCAGTCCACTCCAGGTGAGCGGTTTCGTTTCATTCTCTGCATGGCCTTAGTGAATTCCTCATGGGATGGCTCCTCAGTGCAAATCTCCGCAGACTGTTTTAGAGGGGGCTCAACAACAGTCTGTGACGCATGATGAACATCAAGCAGCTCAGTAAAGTGTCCACTCCATGCGTCAAGTACTGCGTCGATGTTGACACAGAGGTTTCCATCCCGGTCCCGAATGGCGGTTGACGAAGGCCTGAAAGTATGGTGCAATCCAGTAATTCCTTTAAAGAAATTACGTGAACTACGCTCATTGCTGAGTTGTTGTACTTTCAGAACCTCGGCCTTCAACCATTCTCGCTTCTTCCGTCTACAAATCCGCTTAGCTGCCCTTCTTGCAAGAGCTGCCTTGTTTTTCCTTGCGATTGTGAGACGTTGTTGCACTTCATTATGGGCTTTTTATTAAGACATACTAATGTTGATTAAACGGGTACGAAATTATTAGATATTGAGCTCCTAACTTAAAGGTGGACCAAATCTCTAGATAAAAAATATATTGGTTGTCGGTAAACCGCAGATATAAAATTCCCAAATATTTATCATCCATATTAGTGTTTCATAGAAAGCTCTCTCATCAAACTAATGTAAGTCATCTTGAGCGCTTTAATTTTATTAAACCAACTTGACACTATTATAGGTGAATACATCTTATTGACCACATTGTCTGGTTAGTAAATAAAATTTAAGTTGAAAGAACTCATTATAAACAAAAAAAAAACTTTGAAAGCTTTTTACGAACGAGAAAATGTTTCGCGAAACATAAATTACTTTCCACTTTACATTCATTTTTTATTCATTAAAAATAACAAATTTATCCTTGTTGATATATATACATATATACAAGAAGATGATTTAAAGCGCACATCGCATATAAAAGTTATGATTTTCAATTTTATCATCTTTACATACATAAAAAATGTAATAAATTAATTTGATTATAACAACAATGTGTATATACGAGTATTATATAGGTATACGATGATAACATAAAATCCAATATTAAGCTTAAATCTTCCGTAATGGGTCTCGAAATTATAAAATGATTACCGAACAACAATAAAAAATCTTCATCCTCTATATAAATCCTAAACTAACACAAAATGAAATTAACAACGTAACAAAAACAAAATGTACCATAAATAAATAAAACTGAAAATCACATAACAACAATACCAATTAAGTGAAAATGTGTAAAAAAAAAAAAAAAAGTTAAAAAAAAATAAAGTTTTGTCTATAATTTTCTTGTGTTCGAACACAAAAGCACAACGGAAACCAAACAAAAGCAAATAAAAAAGTCACAAACGAACAATATATCCTATAAAACTTTTACCCAGTATTGTAACCTTAATTATTGACTCATTTTGTCTTTCGAATTTTATTATTTTACCAATTTTCCCAGTTTTTCCCGAACTCTGTTTATAGAAGACAGCAAAAATTCAACTTCTTCAACATCTTGAAACTAAACATAAAAAAAAAAACAAGAAAACTCAAGAAGCATTTTTTTTTGTTTTAGTACATACGAGTATACTGTAAGGCAATTGTACAACGAAAATAATTTTTTTCGGATAATCTTAAAAATCCAATTTAAAATCACGTAAAATACAACAACACGCTACAAAAATCCAATTTTCTTTAAAAAAAAAAACGAAAATTTTACGATTATTTCCATACCATCATGTGCAAGTGACTGAAAATTATCTGTGAACTTTTTTACCTCTGAGCACAACAAAAATAGTTGCTATAAAAATTGAATTTACTCACTCGTTCTCTCAGTCACACACACTCTCTAGATGCACATAGTAAAATCGGAAAATGGGGAAAAATTCGAGAGTCGTGCGATTACACATTCAATTTTCCTTTTATCTTTTTTCTCCCATCTCATCATAAATTGTTTTGATAATAATTTTTGTTTTGCAGCAGTACCCACTACTGTACTTACATTATAGTACATAAAAAATATTAAAATTGCGTAACAGCCACAAAGTAATAAATTTATGGCTTTTAAAGCATTGCGTTGAGTATACGGTGGTTCTCGTTTCGTTACTAGACATAAGATCAATTTATGAGAAGACGAAAATAAATTTTTTGAGGTATGATTTATTCTACACAGCTACATAGACATTTTGTACATGAAGGAAAATTGATCTATATACGTATGGTTGGGATAGTGTTTTAAAGTGCAGAGAGAAAAAAAACTACAATATACTGATTGAGCGGTTAACCTTGACTTTTGCCACTTGTGTATAAAAGTTCGTTGAATTTGTTTTGTTTCTGTTTGTATGCGGCTTATGAAAATTTTTGATGAAAATGGGAATTAGTTTTATTATTGGGTGTGTGTGTGTGGTTTGGAAACGTATATTTTATTAGCGTCTTAACCAATTTCATGTTTTTGTTGTAATGCTGCGTCAAGTGTATACGTGTTTTCATAGGATATAATATGTATAACTGAACCGTAAACACCGTATACTGAGGAAGTTTTCTTTGTAAGGAGATGAATTGAACGGTTAATTATTTATCCTAAGATTTGAAGAGAATCTCCATTGTTTGAAATAGGCACCTACAAAAATGGATCTTTCCCTTATTTCTTTGGAAATAGGAAGTTAACTGTGAGGATAATCGTTTCTCCCAATCCCTTGCAGCTGCAATACTAAAATTTGGTAAGGAGGCACTCACATATATATTTCTATAAAACATAACTCCAGCCATTTAATTGATGTCCGACTATATATGTACCTTTTCGAATTTATAAAATTGCGATTCCTGTGAGACAATTCTTGCTATGGCAATTAATATAAATGTCAGCGGCATCAATTCCTTTATGTATCTGGTTTATTTCAGGACTATTAAAAATCTCAAGGCCAAATAAACTATCACAATAAAAAATATTGCAAAATGTGGTGTATTGTCAAAAATTATAGGCTTAGGGCTTGCCATTCAAATGATCAGAACGTATTTTTAATATAAAATAATCTTGAGAGCTCCAAAAATTGAAACCTTTGATTGACATTCTCAAGTTCTCCTTAAGTTTAAGGAAGCGAAAATTGAAGTACCGATACATTCATTCCTCTGGGGAGCTACACGATATTTTGCCCTAAGAATCTTATTTTTCACTTTATTCCATTTGAGTTGTTTTCAATATATAAAGGGTGTTTTTTTATAGAGTGACACAAGAAATTAAATCATAATAAAACAAAGAAATACATTTTTAATATCAATGAAACGGGCTTTATTGGATAGACAATTTTATGACATTAATGTTTAAATACCATTTCAGCCGTGTGGCTGCCACGGCTGGCGTATACAAGGCGCAATCTGGAACACCATTATTTCCCCAATAACTCTTCGAATGTTGATTTCCAGATGTTTAATTGTCTCTGGTTTATCGACGTAGACAAGTGACTTTACATAACCCCAAAGAAATTTGACCATCATCGTTTTTGAAGACATTGTAGCAGCTCGAATATTCAACCCACCGATATTCGATTCTGCCACAAACAAAACAATTAGTGAAATTCAAATATAAATCAACTTATTTGAATTAAGCGTTCACTAACCCCATCACATATCCAATAGCCGAACCATTACTATAAAACATTTATAGTAAAGCATGTCGCCATCTAACAACATCACCACGCAATAACAATGCGGTGATGCAACACTTAACATAAGTGCAATGTCGACCGTCGCCGGCGCATGTGTTCCCTCAACAAAACGAACACGAAGGCGACGTCACAACAAAACAAAACAACAAACATTTTTGCGTCCATTGCGATTTTACCTCTACGAACAACAAGTTCATATTTAATGGTGGTGAAATAATAAAATAAAATTTAATTAAATAAACAATTAAATAAACAAAAAATTAAATAAATATATTATTAAATAAATAAATAAATAATTAAAATAATAATTAAATATATTAAAAATTAACAAACTAATTGTATATATAAAAATTACAATAAAAAAAGTTTACCTTGACAATTAAATTAATAAATATTGCTTGTTCAATTTATTCAATTTTGAGAAGTCCATATTGGACAAAAATAAATTAAATAGGAACAACGCTATAACATATATACCAAAGACTGTTTTGAGCTGTTGGTGAAAACGTTCGAAGTAGTCCGAATTCGGCGTGAGCCCAAGAGTTTCGTTAACTCTGTGAATAGTTTAGACTCGAATGGGCTTCCTTGATCGATCGCGGTTTTGACCGGTACACCAAATCTAGATATGTGGGGTTTTATAAATGTGGTGGTTATGGTTGCTGCAGAAATATCTTTAGTACAGTACGTTCCGGCCCCTCGAGTAGAGCGATCGATACGTTTCAATGTACATACATATTCATTAGATGGAGGAAAGAGGTCTTACGATGGGTAGTGGAAAACGAAAAGGTGGAATAACATGGTCCATTAATGTTTTAGGGCAAAAGTATCTAGATGTAATTAATTTACGAGTGACTAAATCTAAATTATCTAAAGTGTTTTACTGCTAGCATCCGATAATTTCTTTGAAAATAATTTCACTGGCCCTAACATTCTTTGTTATGCTGTTGCAGAACGGCCCATTCTAGCATAGAAGGAGATTTTCACCTTCCATCTCAATGCTAGCTACCACTATATCAGCTTTGCTATAATTTAGTAGAATTTATAATAACTGTCAGGTTATTTTTAGCGAGAATGCGAAAACGAATGCTACCTTACAATAATTTTGAAAATATCATCTAAGGAGGAAATAACACCCCTTTCGCTTAAATAACCCAACAGAAAGCAATTAATCATCAGATTTAAAATGAACCCCTACTTTATTTCATTTTTCATCATACCCTCTGCTATATATTTTCAATATTTACATATGAATAATTTATTTATACTATTTTGAACTATCCTCTATCAAGATAAAATAATTTTTGGGTAATAAAATAATAATCATAATTACAAATGGAAAGTAACAATTTCTTATGTAGGTATATACTCGTACCTACCTATGTATAGGTACATAAATTCCAGAACATATAATTTTTATTTTACTATTTATATAATTATTTTAATTAAATTTATTTATTTCTTACATAAGAATGGAATATTTAGTAGTGTGCGTACCTATAAATGATACATGTTTTGAGACATTTCGAAAGACATCACCAACCATAACAACAATAACAACACAACGTAATATAATCAATAAAGTTTTTGTGTTCAGGTTTTTTTTTTTTTTTTGAGGGTAAATAAAAGTCTTTTTATGGGTTTGGTTAAGCTTTATTTTATGTGTATTTGCATGGGGATTGTTTTTTGTTGGTTTTAATTAAGTAAATTTAATTTTTAGCTTTATACAATAATATATATTGTTAAGTGAGATATAGATGAAAAATTTATCGAATTATATAAAATTGACAAAACAATGAAGCATTTAAGATATCTATGTGTACGTTGAGGTGAATTAAAATGAATTATATATGTGATAGTGAAAATTATATTTCATTGATACGATAAATGATGAAGGGAACTAATCAAGTTATTTTCTTTGATTCATTTATTAAGTGCCTAACAGCGCCTTAATCCCCCAATTCCTATAAATCTATACCAATGGTAATTGTTCAAAAAATTTAGAAATTCTCTTTTAAAATTTGGTTCAAAATATTAGTTATACAATTTTCAGAGCACTTTAGGTTTGAATCTGAAAACTTCGCTTTATGTATTTGCAGGGGGATCAAAATAAAACCGTTCCGCTCTTCAATATTTGTATAATCAAAGCCATCTTAATATATAAAGCCTCCATGTTGAGCGATATTTTCAAACGAGCTTTTTTTAGTTAACTAAAAAATGTGTAATTTACAAAGAAGTCTATGCAATCCCATGGCAAAACATACAAACTTATTTTGAATTGTTCAACTATTAATAGTGAGAGCTTTTAATATTTTATTATATAAAGTAATAGATAAAGAATTGAATTAGGTGATGGCCACGGTTATTTTTCGAAACTATATTAATTAAACATAATTTTTATGATTATAAAATTGTCATTAATTTAATTTATTTGCGCTTTTAAATCTGTATATACAAATATATATCTGATATATTCTAATACTCTCTTTCAATACACTGCATTCACTCCAACACAGAAATAAAATAGTTCGATTCAAAATCTAAACATCGAAAAATATGTATAAAAATTATGATAACTACGATAAATTAAAATTTAGGAGATTAATCGGATAAACGCTGGGAAATTTCCCATTAAACCAAAATAAAAATATTGATCGTATCGATCAAATAAATGATAAAATGTTGTGTTTTGTTTTGAAGGTTACAAAAGGTTACATAATTTATATACAATATGTCAATTAGGATTAGGAGAGGGACAATTTGATCACGCTCTCAATATTATTTTTTATACGATAATTTTTTATTGTTGCTATGAAATAAAAAATTGTGTTCATATATTTTTTCTCGTTTTTTGCGTTGTTTTATGATCATTATGTTTGTTCCATTTTCAAAAAAATTCATTGATGTTTTCTTCTTTTGGTTTATTTGTTTGATGGGAATAAATTATTTTGTTGGTTATGTACACAATGTCCCTTTCTTACAAATTTTTATTCTATTTCTATTTGAGCTTTATTAGAGAATAAAGTATCTTATTTTCCTTTAATTAATACAATAAAATGGAAAACCCCACGGAAAAATCCTTCAAGTCAGGTGAAAACCAATGTTTATAGTTTCAATTGATTTCAAAAAATTATAATTTTGAGTTACTTTTCATTCAAATATTTCTATAAACGAAAATCATGTCTCTCCATATAAAATGTATGAAGAGAGCGATTATTTTTGTCATTTTAGGTATCTTAATAAAAGTTCGTTTTGAACATGGAGGCTTGATTTATTAAGATGGCTTTGGTATAATAAAGAACTGTGGGATGCAAGTTTAAAAGAGAGTAATTGCATCATCTACAGTCTACAGGGTGTCCCAAAGGTGGACGATCAAACGAAAAGAGGTGATAGAGGAGGTTATTTTTAGTTAAAATTAATTTTAAAATTTGCAAAATGATAATGGGTTGCTCTTTAGCCTGGAATCAAAACTATAGACTTGACAAATTAAAGATTAAGCCAAATTGGCCCCTGTGAAGTTATCCCAGGATTTTTTTTAAAAATTCCTCTGATAATTCAAACGTTTCTTAAAAATATATATAATTTATACGTTGGTGTTTTACTATGGGAGTGTGTAGAAATATTGTCTAAAATTTTGTATCCACAAATTTTTTTATTGTTTATGATTTTATTTGATATTTTTTTAAATTTGATTATTATTTATGAATTATAGTAAATGGAAAAATATTTTCAGTACCAATTTTACTCAATCTTTTGAAACACTCCCATAGTAAAACACACGGAAAATTGTCTTTTACCTACACAAGACAACTTTTCGTGTGTTTTACTATGGGAGTGTGTAGAAATATTGTCTGAAATTTGGTATTCCAGGATTTTTTACATTAATTCTATCCCAGACTTTTTCGTCAACTTAAAAAATATGTAGTTGGTACCAAAACATTTATCTCAGACTTTTTTAATCTGTAAAGTTTGCTTGTTGGAAAAAAAATCTTCTGGGCAAGTCATTACGGACGGCTATTTTCTCTTTGCGATTAAATTAAGAATCTTTTCCATTGCGCCAGCGTTGATAATATTTTGACTCTTTGAATTACTGCAATATAAATAAATGTGCCGTCTTTCCCACTTTTCAAAGTAAATTAAAATCGAAAAAAAAAATTGTTTGGCCAAGTTTTTGTAGGGACGGTTTTTTATTAATAATAATTGAGTTTAATACCTTCTTGGCCATCGTTGATAAATTTTTCACCGTTGGAACAAATATATTGGCTTTTCCAACCCTTTCAGTGAAAACTTAAATCGAAAAAAAATCGTATGGCTAAGCTTTTGTTTGTTACTTTGTGACTAAAATATTATTTAACAAACAAAGTACGTAACATTTAACAAATTTAAATTATTTACAAAGTACATAAATTTGGAAGTTTATAATTTATTATTTTTATTTACGTCCTTCCACTTTTGCTAGTCACTTGAAAATATGACGTGATAAAAATTGTCATTTGAAATGAAATTTGTCGTAAGCAACGACTGCTAGAATAGTCACAAAGTTATATTTGGGCTGTTTTCTATTCGAACACTTATTTATGGAACCGAGGTAAGGTGGCGAGGTGACTTCTTCTTTCGTCTCTTTCTTGCAAAAAAATCTAAATTGATTATCATTCTTTTGTTGTTATGACGTGTCAAAATAAATAAGTGAAATCAATAGAACCTTTTGACTTACTTATTTAAGATAACAGCCTTGGTATGACATTCGATCGACTAACGGAATAGCAAAACTGAAGTGAGGTGACTAGTGTCACGCGCATATAATTGATTTATAATCTTTCTTCAAAAACACGAATTTTTTTGTAGACGGATGAATTTTTACAAACCGGATTATTATGTACATCTGCACATGATTTCATTGCTTGTCGTGCATAATTCATCGTGGTTAGGGGTTGCAACATTGTGGAGATGGACTCCACATCATCCCCCTTCGAGTAAATGTTACGGGAAAAAAATTAATAATTTTTTTCTAAACTGAAAACTGAAACACATTTTGGTTTGGCAATATTATTGGTCGAGACGCCAAAAGCTGGTTTAAGTCG
Source organism: Tipula unca (assembly GCA_951394425.1). NCBI lineage: Eukaryota > Metazoa > Arthropoda > Insecta > Diptera > Tipulidae > Tipula > Tipula unca. The sequence continues at coordinate 35,787,262 of OX596381.1, forward strand.
ATCGATAGATATGGATGTGTTTTTTCCATTGATGTCCTCCACAAAATGTTTTCAGAATCGTTGAATTACCTTATGTGGGCCTTCGTAAGGCGATGTTAGCCTAATAGGAATTTTATCAACCCGAATAAAAACGAACTCACATTTATCCAGCGTTTTTGGAATAATGGCGTGACAGTTTGGAATTGAGGTGAAAGCCAAATTGAGCTTTTCGTACATTTAAATATATACCATAGTAATTTTTCATTTTGATGTAAATTTGAATTAGCGTGATAGGAACATTTTGATCACAGTTATGGAAAATGGCAAAAGATTCGTCTTTAGCATAGAATCAAAACTAGACTTGACAAATTAAAGATTAAGCCAAATTGATTCTTTCGCTGATAAATTAATTTACAAAAAGCTATGAAACCTGATTTTGACGTTTTTCCGAATTTGCACCTTACTTAGTTCCAAACACTTCAAAGTTATTAATTTTTATTTGATTTTTTTTGTAAACTCCTGTAATTTATTCAAAACTAGAACAATATTTTTCAACGTCTGAACAGAAACTCGTATAAAATCCAGCTCTATACGACCCCATAATTATATTTTATTGTATTGAAATTCAATTCAACTAACTATGTATATACACATACTATAGGGATAGACAGATTTACAACAATAAAGTAACTGCCTGCAATTTTTTCGCTGTAACTACCAATTCTGCAAATGCTAATATGTTTTTCGTTCAAAAAAATGTATAATTTTTTTTATTGTTATTAAGACAAAAAAAAATTACAATATCATTATTCCAGACATTTATTTTTTCTCATAAATTTTTCAACATAATTTTTTATCAAAATTGAATCTTACATTGAAGAATCCATCCAGAAAAAGGCAAAAGCACACAAAAAAAATTAACAAATTGAAAGAATGGATTTTTGTATTTTTATGTAGAGAAAAGCATTCAATAGGAAAAAATGATGACATGAATTTACTTGATAGCAAAATTTTATACGAAAAACAAAAAAATCGACGACGTCGATGAAAATGGTAAGATATTACACAACATAAATATTTTCTATATACTCTTGTATCACTATGAGGTAGGAAGTTATAGCAATTGTTTTATAAAGTCAAAAAATCGTTATTATTTTAATTTTGTTACGTAATTATGTAACAGTAAACTGATCATTTATTGAAATCATTTGTGAATCTACTTATTTCAATTATTTTAATATATAAGCATCATCGGGAGCGTGGCATCCTTATTGATCCAATAAAAATTCAATTAAAAATAAATCCAAAATTAACACTAGTCCCTGTGGTCAGGGGGGCACATGTCTGATAAACCTAAATTGTACGAGCATGTTTTCCTCAAATACCCCCACAGTATCCTTTGATTGTCGTAGGCCACGATTCAGTTAAATCGCTGTATTGACGACCCGCATCCGTAAAACAAGAAACTGTTTATAATTACAACAAAAATAAACCTTGACCAAGTGTTAATTTCAAAAAAGCAGGCTCGGGTTGTCAAGGTCAACAAACAAATACGTAGGCAGTGATCATCATTTCGTCGCTGCAAAGCTACGATGGAAGTTTTCGTACAAGTCTGAAAACACAGCGAAACGCATGGGACGTTTCGATTGTGAAGGTCAGATAAACGAAGATTAAAAGAAATGATATCGGGATCTTGTGTGAACTCTCTCTGGGAGGTTCTAAAAACTATGGTTGTTAGTGCTGCTCAACAGACTTTAAATGATTGGTTTGATGACGAGTATCGTCATGCAGACGAACAACAAAAGTTATCGAATCTTTTTTAATGCAATTTAATATCTTTTCAATTTAGGTTAGGTTAGAAAAATTCTATTTTAAAATAGCATCATCTAAGCATTGGCGTTACAGGGCTATATCTACATGAGGCCCCAGAATACCGGGCACATAAAAAGAGATACCAAGGAAAATTAGCAAACGAAAAATATTGCTTGAAATCGAAGGTGGGGTTAAAAATGCCCGCTTTTCAAAATTTCATTTTTTTAAACTTATTTGAATTTTAGTAAATGTTAAATTATATTTTGAGTGGATTTTTTTAAGTGAAATTTAAGGTAGAATTGTACTATGGAATTGGGTTAAATAACGCGTGTTGCAGTCTTTTTAACAGATAGATTGATTAGGAAATAAAATTTTAAACGCGATTTATAGGTTATTTGAGTCCAATTTAAATTTTAAATATTTACTTATATTTGAGTTTGGTTTGAAGTATACATTTTTTGAGTGAATTTGCTTATAAGTGAAATTCCAGAATAGAATCTTAGTAAGAATTTTAGCCAAAACACGCTGGCTCGGTCACGTTCTGCGCGCTGATCCGGAACGAACTTTGCCGCAATCTCTGAAAGGAGAGCTCCAATTTGTAGTGAACGACTTGGCTTCTTCAGGCTGTCTAAGATAATACAAGGACCATGCTGGTCAGTAACGTAGCATTCCACAACTGTTTATTATTGTTATTTAATTTTAATTATTTGAAATCAATTCCTCTAGTGCACCATCTGGAGTGTGGTTTCAAAATACAAAACCTATCTGGTATATTACATCCCAATCGACCGTTGTAATATATCACAATATTTTTTGTGTTAGGTTTTAGTAAGTTCTCAACTTGGGAACTCCCAAAATAATAATTTGAACACACCCACACCGAACAATTTTCATACAGAATTTTTGTAGTTAATTTTCACTTTTAGGTATAATCTCGCGGCAAAAAGCAAAAGCTGCAACGTATGAAAATTACTGAAATTCAATTAGTTTTTGAATATCTTGTATATTATTTACAAAAGTATTCAGGAGTGGGATAACGAAATTCGGAAGTTTCTAAGTTTAGGCAAGAAGTTGTGGTAATTTGTAAACATTTTTCACAGTCTCTTGGATGTAAAAATTGATAACTGTACAAGTGATGAAGCGGAACTCCCCATTATTACTTTACCATCAGTTGAGATACCAGAAGTTCAGCTTGTAACGTATTTGTTACACATCGTGGAGGGAAACGATGTAAAAAACTAGTTACAGTGACACGACGTGCTGGTGCCACAGACTATTAGATCCATTGAGGACTTGTCAAGGTGTTACAACCGTGTCGATATCATGTGGAGCAAAGTGAAAATATAATTATGAAGATGATTGAGTGAAGAACGGTACTTAAAAGATTGATGATGCGATCCGATCGTCGAGTTTCGTGGATTAGAAAGCAAAAAACTTAAATGTATGACACAACCAGAAGTTGAGACCGTTAGATTTGGTCTTTCTTTAGAGTAGGTGGCTAGCCTGCAGTTATCGGGTTTCCTATTTTAAGAAGGAGGCGGTCAAAGTAGTACTGAATAAATTAAGGCTAAACCTAACTTTTAAAACTCATTCCTAATTATGTGTGGACGTATCTAATTTTCAGCAACCCACAGAAATGTTTTTTTTTAAAAAACTGCTTGAAGTTTTTTAGAAAAAAAATTTGAACTTGTAGTTTTATTTGCGCAGTCTGTACCTAGTATTTTAATTAGAATTTGATTCTAATATAAATTTCGGGAATTATCTAAATTTTTTAACTCACAAAATTAAAATATACTTTTCTAATTTTGTATTTTTTCCAAATCGGCTACAACTTGGAGAACCTAGTTTAATCCATAAAAAATTTTAAAAAATATTTGAAAAAATAATAATATTTCTTCCATTGTCCTTAAAAAATACCTTATACTAAAAAGATTATCAAGGCTGGCACAGTGTTGGCCAAGAAGATCCAAAACTCAATCACTGCGCGAAAATAGTCCCTACGGTCAAAAAATTATCACTGGCATAATGGGCCCAATGTAATCGCTAAGAGAAACAGGGCCCTTCACTTAATCGCTATGAGAAAATAGCCCTCTTTTCAGCGAATTGCCCAGGAGATTTTTTTTATAGAATCAAATTAATTTGACATATTAAAAAAGTATGGTATGGGTGGAATATTTTGGTACCAACTGTATATTCTTTTTTAGTTTACGAAAACAATTGGGATAGTATAAATGTAATAAATCCTGAGGTGAGACACTTTATAAATTATATATGTACTTTTGAAAAGTCTGGGATGGATTTATTACGCTAGTATTGTTGGAGGTATTTTAAAAAAATGCTGGGATGAATACTTGGGATAATTTCAAGGTTTTTTGTTGTTGCTCTAATACCCTTTCATTTAACTTTATCTGTACAGTACATAAAAGCTGAACAGCTCTGGTGGTATTTATTTTACAAAATTGTCATGTGATCGGACCAAATAGTCATTAACATTTTAATATTGAATGTTAAAATTGGCATACATTTTTTATTTATGTATTTCAATACTGATTGTATTATAATTTTTAAACAATAAAATAAAATTATTCTTCATTTTAAATTTTAGTCGACTTTTTCTGGCATTTATATAGCATATCACACGAAAACTTATCTTGCATCAGTGCTGGACAATTTTTTGTAGGTTTTTCTACGACTGTGCTTGGCAAGTTCGACAAAAATTTAATATCGAAATTAATTTTTTTTATGAAATTTCTCGATACTAAATATTCTGAAATATTCTCAATACCAAATGTTTGTCTACCTTTCAAAGCTGGATGCTTAGTAAATCTTATCTTGAATCAGTATTACACAATTTTTCTACTATTTACTATGTGAATGCATGGAAAGGTCAACAAAAATTTGGTCAACAAAATTATAATATTTTATAAAATCATTTAAATAAAAATAAAAAAATAAAAATTCACAATTCCAAATTTTAATCGTTTTTGCGAAGCACTCACATAGTAAAACACACGAAAACTTGACTTGCATCATTGTTAGACAATGTACATTGCAATATTTGTTTGAAAAATGGATTTTTACTGTTTTCTTTTAACAATCTTAGCATATAGCTCTTACGGGTTAGTTATTTCGGATTCGGAGTGGTATGACACTTTGACCTTGAATTTTATCCATTTTAATATCAGTTTTATGTCGATATTTAACGAATCCTTACTAAATTTGAATGTTGTGTAGCTATAGAAGAGAGCTTATAATGAAACTTCCCCAATAGTACTACCAACGTTCTTCCCCCGAAAATTTTTAGAGCCTATTTCATTAAACGTAAATCTTCAACATATTATGAAAAAATTGAGACTATGTGAAGATCAATAAAAATCTTAAACAATTTGCTTCATTCTTAGTATATGTAATATGTATGTACACAAAGTTTGTCGATTGTATATCGAAAATTTAAAAATGAAACAAAAAGTTTCGATTTTATATATTTTTTATTAGAAAAATTAAACTTTTATAAAGTTCAGATCGAAATATAAAATTAAAAGAGAGAAAAATATTTTTTTCTGTTAAATTATAAAATGTAAGTTTTTATGTTTGCAAAATGAGTATATATACAGTTATTTTTTGTATGATTTTCATTTAAAACTTATTCGTTTTTAATAAAGTGAAATTTAATAAAAAAAAATTAAAAAAATATTTCGGAAAACTTTTGAATTTTCTATGGCAGTATTGCAGAAAAGTAAAAATAATAGCAAGAAACTATTCTGGAAGCAATAAAAAAAAATGAAGAAAGTTAACATTAAACACTTGTTTCTTTCAACAAGCAGCATCCCTATATATACGAAAAAGTTTGTGTATATACACGTATACATAATTATGTATTTCTGTGGGAAACGTTATACAACGAGCGAGAAGAGTTTTTGCTCAAGAAGCTGGAAGAATGTAAAAGGTTTTTTTTATGATTTTGTGACTTTTTGTAATAACTTTTTTTCAAATTTTCGTTAACCATAGTTTCTAAGTTACTTTGTGCAGGTATATATAGTTTGACTTTAAAATAAAATTCCATATTAACTGAACATGAATTGTATCGTTGATGCACAGTTGATTCAAGTTAAATTAAATTGTAATAAGATTTTTGGAAGATTATGTGGTGCAATAATTTAATAAAAAAAAACAATTTGCCATATCATTATACAATGTAGATGGAGCATTGTGTAACCCACAAATTAAATTGTTGCATAGGGACATTAATATAACTCGGAATAAAGTAAAATAAAAAAACAAAAATGCTTTATAATAATAATTTCAAAATGCCAGAACATTTCCCAATGCTATTTCAATTTAGTTCAACATAAAACTAAAACATAAATGAAATTAAAAATCCAGAAATAAGCTTCGAAATTTTTATTTTTATTTTTTAATTTTATTCTCGTTTTATAGTTGGAAAAATCCAGAGATATTCAAATTATTTTTGGTTTTTGCAACTGCAGTGCAGTGTTGTGGATATAGGTTTTTGTTGCGGAAAATAAAAAATTACAGCCAGTATGTACATGTACACCGTGTATACTCGTACTATATACGTATACATAGAATGTTGATGATAGTTGTTCACATTTATATTATGTATTATGTAAAATGGTGCTCATCTGTGGAAAATTTGAATTCACACAACCATATGAAAATGAGTAATGTTGTTAAAATATTGTTGAAAGCGCATATGGATATTAATGATTGTTTCTAAGTTTTTTATATTTTTTTTAAGAGGTGATACCAAATTTTAGTAAATTTTGTTACTGATAAATCCCCAAAACACCTTAAAACATATTCGTATATAGATTACATACAACTCATAATTTAATGTATCCTTACACATGTACGGAAAAATCATATACGCGAGTGTAATAAAAAGAAAAGCATAAATTTCCATTTATGCGAAGTAAAAACGAAAACCTCATAAAATTATGGTTGGTTAACTGAAATTTAACAAGATTAAATTTTTTGTTATTGTTTGGAACATAAAAATAATTTATTGATATAAAATCTTTTACATATAATTCGATTTGAATTAAGGAAATTACTCGAAATAAAATGTATCCGATGCTATTCAATTAATGTTGTGTGTATTTATACGTATATAGAGTGTTTTTAATTTAGATATTAAAAAATTTCGTGATTGATTTGGCTAGCCCCAGCGGACAAAAGGTGAACTAACACCCTCACATGTAGTGTAGTAAGACAAGTCTGACGAAAGCTGGGCCTGAAACGCTGCAGTACACTAATCTTCCCACGTAGATCCTCTGATATCGAAAACTGTAAAATGCGTGTCACTTCACGCTACATAAGTAGCTCTAAGTGGTTCCAATAAGGGTAAAAGAGAAGTAAGATCCTAGCAGGGGTGTTAAACCAACTCGAAAAACTCGTCGTTACAAATCGTGGGGACGACTCACACCCAGGAGATGTCTCAAAAGCCGAGAAAATTCTGGAACCGCAATTATAATCTAAATCAATTACTAAATAAACATTCATACAAAATTTTGATATCTTTGAAGTGATATACTCCCAGAACATCTCCTTTTTCATTGGCCACTTGACAAGCTACGTTTCCTATGAATTTAGATACCACTCCCTTCATATATTTTGGTTCCAATTTTGCTACGTAATTTTCGGATGCCTTGCTTGGTTTAAAATTTCTCACAAAAATAGTTTGACCCACATTAATTTTGGGTTGCCGAGTTCTTAGATCATATATTTTTTTAGCTCTTGCTGCTGATTTGGAAAGTTTATTTTGTACATCGGTATAAATTTTATGTAGATCTTCACATTGGTTTATCTTCACATTGGACGTAGTTTCCACTAAATTGAGAACTAAATACGAGAAAATGTGGATAATGTGAAGAGGAATCATGAATTGTGTTACGAAGAACATGAGTTAAGTCTCGGCTAAATTGGAATCCCAGACACGTTGATCTGATTTAATATATGCTCGCAACGATGCAAATAGTGTGCGAATAACGCGCTTTGATGCATTTGCTTATGGGGAATATTTAGCAGTAAACACATGCCTGACCCCATATTTCCGGCACAAGTTTTGAACGAGCAGAGATTCAAGTTGCCTGCCGTTATCAGTAAGGATAACTTCCGGTACTCCAAACATCAGGAAGTCATTGAAAGGGAACCGAGGGGCGGTGTACAGGTTTGGCTATAGGTGCTTTGATGGAATTACACTCATCACAAGATTTATCAAAATTCGCTACATCGGCATTAATAGTAGGCCAGTAATAGTATCGTTGAATGACCTCGGGTGTCTTGCAGATTCCCAGATGAGCGGCAGTGGGTGAACAATGAGCGGAAGTAATTATGGAGACTCGTATAGATTCCGGAATTAAGAGTTTATAAGCTGGAATATTCGGTAGGCTAGCTTTGTTTGGCCAAGGCTTGAGATATATTAAATTGATGACTGTAAATAAGTTTAAGTTTTTGTTCGATTATTGTAAAGAGGAAACTAATTTGTGGTATGAAGGATCAAGAAAAGCAGGGGATTTTAGGTCGACATGCAGTGGAGAATCAGGTAGAGTAGTTGAAAGAATATCAAGGGTTTCAATTTCGATTCGAGATAAAGCATCAGGTACTGTGTTTTGGGAGACTTTTCTGAACTCAATATCATCTTTAAGTGACATGAGCCACTTAAAGCTGGCATGGTCTGTTATAACCGTAAAGGGGAGATCTTCTTTACATTTCCCTCTTCATCTCTCTGAAATAACACTGCCCCTATACCAGTACAGCTAGTATTGAATATAAAAACGAGCTTGAAAATTCGGAGTAACAAGAACAGGTGTGGAAGAATGTGATTGTTTTAAAGAATTGAATGCTACTTCAACTTCTTCGGACCAGCTAAACTTCTTGCTCTTTTTCAAGAGAGAAGTGAGAAGAGCCGGCAATGTGGAGTAACCGCTAATAAAACGACGGAATCATCACGAGACGCCAAGGAACCTTCGTAGTTGCCGGAGGTTTTTCGGCACTGGGAATTTGACAATGGCCTCAACTTTGTCCGGAATAGGTCTCAATCCTCCTTCACCAACTACATAACCCAGGTATTCAATCTCTTTCAGAAGAAATTTACTTTTCTGAACATTTATCGTAAGCCCAGTTATTGTCAGCCTTTCAGCGACATCCTGAAATAGAGACAAATGTTCATCAACATCAGCAGCAGTGAATAACAACTGTAACGAAAGTCCTTTAGGGTGTGAATTGCTCATGAAAGGAATGCATTCAATCACTGAAGAACCCGGACTGTTTACAGGTAATTATTCTTTCAGGGACTTTAGAGCGGTGATATTTTAGCCGGCTTAAGCTCAGGAATTGGGGTGGGGTTTTCTAAAGTGTAAATGAATTTTGCTAGGCCGCGAAGGAGATAGGAACAAATTAAAGGAGTTTTGGGTGGTCTGGTGTGAAGCTGTCTTGGGGGAATCAAGTTGGTACTTGTTGCCAGCTCCGTATCTTGCAGCTTCCACAAGTGCGCGTGTTACCTCCCCGTGGTGACCACCGGGCAACTAATACACCATGTTCTTATGTGGTGTATTAGGCGAAAACACGGCGCTAAACAACTGGGCCGGGTTAAGGTGTCAACCGTACCGTGCTGATAACCGGCCAGGCTGGGGGCCCAGTCTAAAAACTAGCACAGTCTCTAACGGTGTATCCGGATACTTGGCGCCCGCCGGATCATGCAGCCTTACCTGTGCATTGCGGATCTCTGCACAGGTGGACCTCCTTTCTCCGCTACTCGTGGGAACTATTATGGAAAGTCAAAATAGTGAACAAAAAGAGACCGGTGCTCTTAAAAAACCGGAAACCAGTGCTATGGAGACATCGGCCTTTAGGCTCGGTCTCCAAAGTGCAAAAAGGGGCATAGGACCAAATGAGGCTGGCCCCTCGAAACCAAAGGGCAGAGGCACGAATGCTGGCCCTCCAGCGTCAGTCAACTACCAGACCAGGAAGAGGGCCTGGCGCATGATCTCCAAGATCAGCAACATTCCGTTGGAGCAGAGAACGGATAGGGATAGGGATACGCTTGCGTGGGCAAGGCGTATCACTGAGCCAAAGCAGGAGGGTTCCGAGATCTCACAGCCGAAAAGGCAGAGATCCGATGATGAACCGCCTACGGAGGCTAAAAAGAAACGGGTTCCAGGAAATGTTACCAAGCCCTTCAACGAGGTGCTAAAGGAGCACCTGCTCATGGCAGTCGTTGACAGGGCTCAAGAAGATGGGGGCATTATGGCCCTTAACTGGAGGAAGGTGGAGAAGGCCTTAGCCGCCATCTTCCTAAAAATCATGAGGGAGAACCCAGGACCTGCTCCGTCCTGCCGAGACGGAGGGTGGCATCGGGGTCACGTCAAACTGACTGCCTGTGCCGATGAAAGGTCGGTGGCCCTCTATAAAAAGGCGATCGGCAGCCTGGGCGAAGTCTGGCCGGGGGCCAAATTAGAAGTGGTGACGAGGGAAGAAATTCCCTGCAGGCCAAGGGCGCGAGCCTGGATACCTGCGGAGCCTAGTGATCCAAAAGAGATCTTGGAAATGTTGAAAATCAGCAATCCGGATCTGCCAACGACCACCTGGAGGATTGCCAGGTTAGAAGAGGTAAAGGCGGTAGCAGATCACAGATCGGCCGTCATTATCATCGACAGAGAATCCGTGGGTGCTTTGGCAAAAACTAGAGGCCAAATCAGCTATGGTTTTGGAGCGATTACGCTCAAAATCTATAAGCGTGATGAGGCTGACAGAGCTGGGGCACCTGCAGCAGGGGGGAAACCACTTGTGGTGTCCCGCCTGGTGTTGGTGACCCAGAAGTCCGCGGCATCCCGGAGGACGCTCAGGAGACACTATCTCTGGACTCGGAGATTTCGAGATCATTGGGACTAAGCTGTGCGCTCCAAACGGACGAATCGACGTCAGAGGAGTCTGACTCATCATTGGTGGAGGGAAGCAATATCTAATGCTTAAGATCCTTCAGATCAACCTCCATCACTGTAAAGCCGCCTCGGCGGCCCTTCTGCTAAAAATGGAATCTGAGTCCATTGATGTGGTTCTGGTCCAGGAGCCTTGGGTCAATGGTGACCGGGTGCTTGGCCTCAGAACTCCCAAATATGGTCCAGGAGCCTTGGGTCAATGGTGACCGGGTGCTTGGCCTCAGAACTCCCAAATATTCCCAAATATAAATTACTACATGCGAAAAATGAAGGTAAGATACGTTCCTGCATTCTCGCTAGAAATCATCTGAATATTTTTATTCTACTAAATTACAGCAACGCTGATGTAGTGGTGGCTAGCATTGAGATGGGTGAGCAAAATCTCTGGCTAATATCAGCCTACCTACCATACGAGGAGGAGGATATACCACCAGGTAGGTTGCGCAGTGCAATAATGGAGGCTCGAAAACGAAAGGTAGGAGTCATCATGGGCAGTGATGCTAATGCGCATCACTCAATCTGGGGAAGTACAGATATAAACAGGCGAGGTGAGTTACTCCTGGATTTTATTTTAAGTACTAACCTAAATATATGTAATATCGGTTGCAAACCAACCTTTATTACTAAAAATAGACAGGAAGTGTTGGACATCACACTTGTCTCGGATTTTATTAAGGAGAGGGTACTGAACTGGAAAGTGTCCGAAGACCATTCCTTTTCTGACCATTGTTATCTCCAGTACGAAGTGGATACAAAACCCACTAGCAAACCACCCTTCAGAAATAGGAGGAAAACTGATTGGGAGTGTTTCAGAACCATTCTGGGTAACTTATTACCGGTATCGGTTCCAAACCCTCCTGCATCTACACAGGAGCTTGATGCTCTAGTAATCAGGTTATCTGATGCTTTTAATAAGGCCATGTTAGGTGCATGTCCTATCAGTAGGCCCTTGGGTAAATCTCGGCCACCCTGGTGGTTGAGAGAGCTCCAAGGTACTCGTATGAAATGCAGGAGATTGTTCAAGAGAGCAAGGCACACAAATGCTGCTGCGGATTGGGACTGTTATAAGGAAGTTCTGAAAACCTATAAGAACGAGCTGAGAGCAGCCAAAAGGAGAGCCTGGAGGCTCTACTGTGGCAATATACAGGAGTCCTCGGAGGCGGCCAGGCTACGCAAAGTACTATGTTCTAGTCCTTCCATTCCGGGCTATTTACAACGACCGGATGGTTCATGGACTACATGTAGTGAGGAATCCCTGGAGCTATTACTAGAAACGCATTTCCCGGAGTGCTCGGTACTAGCTCCGGAGAGACCCATGATAAATAGGGGTATAGACTCGGTAAGTCATATAGTAAAAAGGCGGAATATCCTATGGGCAATAAACAGCTTTAAGCCATACAAGTCGGCAGGACCTGACGGCGTTATCCCTGCGGATATCCAGCGAACTATTAACTTAACCCTACCCTGGCTGGAAGATATCTTCAAAGGCAGCCTAGAACTCTGTCACATTCCTAGAAAGTGGACTGAAGTAAAAGTAATATTTATACCTAAGGCGGGAAAGAGCTCTCACTGCTATCCCAAAGACTTGAGGCCTATAAGCTTATCTTCTTTTCTGTTGAAAACACTGGAAAGACTAATAGAGGCTCATATTAGAGGCTCAATCAAGCCGGGCGAGCTGTCGGGATCTCAACACGCATACTGTAAGGGACGATCGGTGGAAACAGCTCTCCACTCCCTTATAGGCCCGATTGAGAAATCACTTGAATATAAGGAATATTCAATGGTAACCTTCTTGGATATAGAGGGGGCCTTTAGCAACGTCAGACCGGGGGCAATCACTCGGGCCCTTGCGTGTATGGGGGTAGACGGGTCACTCAGAGGCTGGATAGATCATATGCTTAGAGGCAGGATCGTGACAGCTTATCTGGGGGGGACGTCTGCCGCCAGATGCGTGAGCAGAGGGACACCTCAAGGTGGGGTTTTATCCCTCCTTCTTTGGAACTTGGTCATAAATGACCTGTTACTAAACCTGGAAGGACAAGGCTTCAAGGTAGTTGCTTACGCGGATGACGTTGCTATTGCGGTCTTCGGCAAATATCCTAGTACGCTGAGTGAGCGCATGCAGTGCGCGCTTGGCTATCTCTCTGAGTGGGCACGCGGCTGCGGATTGAACGCAAACCCACAGAAAACAGAGCTGGTCCTCTTTACCAGGAAGCACAAACTTCCTCAGTGTGACCCGCCAATATTAAATGGTACTCGCTTGATCTTTACGGATAGAGCAAAATACCTCGGACTAATTTTGGACAGCAAGCTAAGCTGGAAACCAAACATCGTAGAGAGAGTAAAGAAAGCTACTATAGCGCTCTACTCCTGCAAAAATGCCATTGGAAAGAGATGGGGTATGGAGCCCCACATAGTACACTGGCTCTATGTCTCAGTGGTCAAACCTATACTGCTGTATGGGGTTGTTGTCTGGTGGCCAGCGTTAAAAATTATGGCCAACCTTAAACTATTGATGAAAGTCCAAAGAACGGCCTGCTTGTGTATAAGTGGAGCTCTCAGGAGCACACTTACTCAAGCTCTGGAGATTCTCTTTCATCTTACTCCCTTGGATATTGCGGCCGAGCAGCTTGCATCTTGCATAGCCATTCGGCTCAAATCCATATCTATGTGGACCTGTAATAATGCAGGGCACTCATCTATCCTATGCTTCAGGGGTATTCCGGAAGCTACCGACTATGCTATTCCTTTGCCATCTGTTGAGATGAAATTCCAAACTGAGTTTCCCACCAGAGAGGACTGGGTGAACGAAACGGTTATGGACAATGAGGCGCTAAGCTTCTTCACGGATGGCTCAAAAAGGGATGGAGGGGTTGGCTGCGGGGTATTCTGTGAGGCACTAGGGGTTAACCTCTCTTTTCGTCTTCCCGACTTTTGCAGCGTTTTTTAAGCTGAACTGATCGCGATAATGGAAGTCATGGACTGGTTGAAGTATAATGTAATATCTACGAGGGATATTCGCATTTTTACGGACAGCATGGCTGCTATTAAAACGCTACAATCATACTCCCTGACGTCGAAGGTAGCCCAGAACTGTCTGGCATCTTTAAATGAGATGGCTGATCAGTTCAACATCCGCTTGACGTGGGTGCCAAGGCATTTCAATATCGCAGGGAATGTAATGGCAGATGAGTTGGCCCGCAAGGGTACAGCACGCCTAATAAACCAAAGTAAGCGGGATATAAAAATACCGCTTGCTTCATGTAAACTGCTGCTTCTGGAAGAAGCTATAAAAGAAACGAACGTCAGATGGTCTAACGCCAGGTCGTGTATAATAACCAGGCAGATCTGGCCTGGTCTTGACCGGTCTAGATCAGACCAACTGATATCGCTTCGACGACACCATATTGGTATGGTCGTAGGAGCTATAACGGGACATTGTCTCATTGGGATACATGCGAGCAGACTGGGTGTCCCAGCCCACGATTTCTGCCGCAGTTGTGGTGATGAGGAGGAGGAGGAAAACGTACTCCATCTGCTCTGCACCTGTCCTAGTCTAGCGTACAGCAGAACAAAATTTATGGGAACTTCCCCATTGAATGACCTCACGGATCTTAGCAAGATCGAGATCCGTGACTTTAAACGCTTCTTGGTGAGCTCAGGATGGTTTAGCGAGTGAAGGAGGAAACTCAAATGTGGTACAGCTACGGACCAATTTTGTGTCTATGCTAGTCCTTTAGGACGGCCACCCTTACCTAACCTAACCTAAAGGAGTTTTGAATAAACAGGAGTGGAACAAGGCAGAATCTACTCACCTATAGTTACTCAAGAGCCTAGTTATGTTCACATATTTGTATTTTGTACACATAAATAGTAAATACAGATTAACATAAATGGATTCCAGTATCTTTTTTTAAAATTTACTTTCATTTCGCAAATTTCTTTCAGTGGAATTGGGTGGACGTTGTACGTTATGATAAAGCGGTGTGAATTTTTGAATATTTTGAGTTATGAATGAAAATAACCTTAAAATTAGATATATTTGCAGACACTTTTCCAAATTTTCTTCTACTAATAAAAAAAAAAAAAAATTGAAAGTGAATAACTGATAATTGTAGTTATTACTATACATTATTTAAATCTACATACACTTTTTGTTAGCTAATTGTTACTCGTATAAAATAAATAATTTTTGAATCTCTTCTATTACTATTAAAAACTATTTTTAACTAGAGTTGTCAACTCAAGGTCATTAATATTATTTTTCTAAATTTGTATGAGTAGTTTATTCTAGATTTTCATAGGAACTTTTAAGGAAGTTCGTTTTGTTAAAGCTATAGTTATCTTTACTTAAAAATGAAAAAAGTGCTCGTTGTTTGTAACTAATTATCTGCATATATCAACTTGATGTATATTAAATATTCATTCGCCAAAACAGGATATCTGACATATTTTCATACTTCAGCATAAGGAAACTATTTTTATGTAATTTGTTCATGTATATTTGTTTGCACAACATTCATAAATTTAGAAACGCGATTTTCCAAAAATATCTTTTTTGTAGTTAACTAGTTTCAACACGGATATACTATGTCTATATATACGATTAAACAAACACTAACTAGGTCAAGCTGTGAAATGAGGAAGGTTTGAGCGGGAACTGATTAATAATAATATTGTGTTGTTTTTTGTGAAATTCTATATACGAGATAGTATATCATGAATATTTCGATCATTTTATATGTACATGATACATACATAATTTACATACTAGTAAACAAACTAAAATAAATACTTTTCTATTGAAATCTATGTACACAGTGTCTATACTAAAATCAAATAAAATACCACAGTAAATTTTGTATTGTATATCGATAAGTTTCGAAAATGATTGGCAATACAAAATATTTCTAAAATTCATTATACATACTTGTTTGTATATATAGCTATTTATTAGACATGTATATGTGAGTACAAATATGTATATTATGTATTAACTGTTGTTTATAGTGGGAATACTTTGTATATATAGTTTGTTTATTTCCAACCACTTCACAAATATCTATTCCGTCATACTGCCAATCATATTACAAAACAATGACATTTCCCATCCTCAATATGTACAGCAAACACTTCATGTATCTATACGAGTATATATGTATCACACTATAAATGTATGGATACGAAGTGAACAAAATTAAAAATTTACATTTGAAATTCTCGGCACATAAAATGTCATCCCTCACTCAGATGAAAAATCAATTTTCAGTTTATCCAACTGATTCCAGAAATTTAATTCAATTTAATGTAAAATAAAATAAAATAAAAAAATCATAGAAAAATGATGAGCTTTTTTTATAATAGAACGAAAGCTTTTTTATGTAACTTTTATTGTTTTTTTTTGCTAGCTGTTTTTTTTTTTTAATTTGAACTCTTCAACAGAATTTTTGACATTTTTCAGTTATTTTGTGTCATTTTTCTGTATATAATGTCACAATATAAATAAAATTTAGAAAATTGAAAATGTGTCGTTAACAATAAATACAAATCGGAGAGAATATTGTGAATTGTTATTCTGTTAATTTAATTTGAAACACCTACAAGAACGTTATAATATGTATATACATATATGTACGTTAAGTTCAATCAACCTATAGAATATGAGTTGCATTATAAACGTGTTGCCGACGTAATATAAAATTTAAAGCTGATAACCTCCGATTTGAATGTCACTTTAACATACGGCTGCTCATATCACATATTGGAAAAATTCCAGATTACTATCGAGAAAATCGTTTAACAAAGTTTTTTTTTTATGTCTAGCCATTTCTTCATTTTATAGTCTTATCGATTTAAAAATAGAAAACATAAATTGTTATATATATGTATACATATAGAAAGAAAGATTATTGGATGAAAAGGGATCCCATATACGAGATGCTCATATGTATGTATAATCAAAGTCATAAATCAGAATATTGAAAAATAGAAATGAAACGAGAAATTTCACTTAATAAAATTTTATTGGATTTCAACAACGATATAGAATCCAATAAAAATAGCGCACATAACATTTAGTTATTTTATGTTGAATGTGTCACCGAAACCCATCCAATATCCATATATGTATATAGTATTGAATTAGAGATGAGTGTGGATGATCTTCCATTTTCCAATGTGAAATGCGCTATTAATATTGTCGATTTGAATAATTTTTTTTCTGTGCATTACAAATAAAAGATATAGGAACACAATGTATGTGAGAACTAATTTATTAGCTGAAATGTGCAGTGCGTCGAGCTAGCCTGCTAAACTAAACTATAAAGTAAGATATGTTTTCTCACTTAGCTTAGCTGAAATGTACAACGGGCCTAAAGCTTTGGCGGAAATACATTTTTATTCTGTGCATAAAATTTCGTTCACAAACAGATTTGAATTGTTATTAGTTGTTTTGTATAATCAAATAAATCAGGTAGGCTAAATATGAGAAATAAATGAATTAGTAGAAGTCAAAAGCTATAATTTACAAATCATAGTGGGATTTTCAAATTATAATTATTAGTATTTTTCACATATTTAGCCAGCTTGTTTGTCAGTACAATTAATTTATATTAATTTTCTTTTGCACCTTTAATATTTTTCATTTTCGAAACTTTTGTTTATAACGGTATCAGCTCATATAGAGAATATTTCCTTACTTATCTTAATATCGCGAGTTCTCTGATCGTTCAAAGCTTGTATATGTCGTTTTAATAACTCTTATTTCGATAATGCTTAGACCTTTCCTGCTGTAATGTCGAAGCAATTTAATAATTAACACAATAAACAAAAATCTCTGACAAGTAGAACGCTATCGTTTTCGAATTCTAAAGTCTAAATTAACATATTTTTTAAAGTATTCTGATCAAAAAATTAATCCGAATCTCGTCAGAAAAGAAGCTTTCAAAATATTATATATTTTTTTATACATACAAAATATTTATTAAGTTTGGAAAAAGCTTCAACTGTATATTGATAACTTATGTATGTGGGTAGTCAAAGTTTCACTTACAAAACAGAAACTAGTCCATCAAAGTACAATCCAATTTTTTGCTGAGTTAAAAATTTCGCATTTACATAGATAAAATTCTACTCAAATCTTTCTTATATTTCGTTATTTAAAATATATACACATAATTTTTGCTCATATGATAAGCGACTGTGATAAGCGACTGGACTGCGTCGAAATTGGTTCTACGTAATTCCTGATTCCGTAGCCTTAAGTTTTGTAGATTGAAGAAAAAACACTTGTTGCTAGTTTGATGTCCAGTTTGTAAGAGACATATTTTCGAGTTTTTAATAAATAATTTTATATTTTAGTACAATAATTTTCTGTTAGATGGCATATAACCAATTAATACCGATACTGATTGTAACCAATTAATATGATAACTGAAGGCAACCAACAAGTTGACATGTTTGTTGATTATTTCAGCTGACATTATGGATATATACACACCATAGGTAAGAAACTAATTTAATTTAACTTTAATTGATTACAAATAATATTCCTTAAGTAATATTAAAGTGTATAAAATCAAAAGTGATAAATAAATATATTTTTTCTTTTACTAAATTCAATTGGAGTTTTAATGTTGTCGTCGTTGGAAGGTCATCCTGAACAATTTTACAAAAGCTGCATTCATTTAAAACGAGCGTACTTCATTACGGCTATATAACTACATTCAAATTCGAATTTAATATCTTTTAAACTAAAGTTATAAGGCAATTATGCATATATTGTAATCGTTATCGATTTTGATAATTGGTATTGAAATAAAAGCTTGTCCTTCCTCGTTAGCAAGTTGAAGCTTTTCAAACATAAACTTTATTAGTTTTATGAAGAATTTGCTTAGATAAAAGCTTAATTTAAATGAATCAAAAAGCTTTATTTTCCAAATCCAGGCTTCTAGACTTTTAACCACGGAAGTGTATATTTCATGTTTTAAGCTCTCCCAAGCAACATTGAATTCTTATTCGAATTGCTATTTTGCACTGTCGTGCGTAAAAAAGCAGTCAGAAGGAATAATTTATTAAGCTTAAAAGCTTTCACTTACAAATTATGTGATTTAAAAAAAAATAATTATGTATTTAAAATTTACACAACATCCTGTTTTTCAAAGCTCGTTAATAATTTAAATAAAAGTTGTAAAAGCTTTCATTTTAAAATCATAATTTGTAATTAATCTGAAAGTAATGATTTGGTTTTGCAATTTTTACATTTGCGACATTTTTAATTTTTATTTGTTTTATTAAAACGGTTGGAACCTACTGAGGTTTTCGATAAACCGCAACTAATAATCTGAGCATGTTTCGACGGAGTTAGAGCTTTGCACTTCAATATAACTATTTAGGCAAATTGTAATTTTTCGTGAACCGTTCATGAATGTTTGTTTGGTATCTGACTCGGCAAAAAAATTAAATTTACTGAATTGGATATGATTTACCAAACCATTAAAGAAAATATTGAATAAGAGAAGTAAAATACTACTTAGAGGAGTACAGTAAATGTTTGGCCAATAGCTATTACTAGAAAATTGGTTTAGTCCAGATTTTATGTGGGGAGCCTGGTTAATTTTGATTTTTCGAAATCAAATATAAATAGTTAAAAATTTGTCCTCTAGACGTATGACAGACTAAAGATGCGAACATATAATACATTTAAAAAAACAAAATACACAAATCTGAAATTCAAAGTTATAATTCAATCCGCTAGTTCCAAAAATTTTGTTTTATGATAGTGAATCTAAATTCTAATGGCTACTAAATTCAGATTACAATTCTTAAAAATTAAGAATCAACATTTTAAGTTACATTTAAGATATTATTAAGTATAGTGTAAAGTATAATAGTATAAGGTTCTAAGAATGCGAAGTTCACAACGACCAAATTTTAAGAATCTTCAAACGAAATTTCAAATTCAGTTAGCAATTTTTCAAACCTATTTGTATTTTAATTTTAGATTTTAAATTATGAAAACTTAAAAAAATATTAATAATATTTAACTTCACAATAATTACTCTCCTTCTGGGCCACAATTTCCTTGTTATCCGACCATAGATCGTCATTCCTGTCTCCATCTTATTTCCCGACAGTCTCGTGATATGTGACCCGTTTCATAACATGTCCAACATCTTATTTTCCTAATACCTTGGTTTCCTGTCCTTCCTCCTGGCCAAAACTTGTTCCACGATCCGCGTCATCCCAACCATTTTGATTGACCGTTGTCTCAAATTGAAATTTGAAAACCGCTAAAGATATTGTGCCAACAAATATCGCTGGTTTAAATTTCATTGCGTGTATTGGCTGGGCTACTTGCGGCGAGAAGTTCTTTTTCGAAGTCCAGAACTTTTTCTTAGAACTCTTCCACCTCGGTTTGCAACTTTCCTTTACCGTCAAGAAATTTTTGCTCCAACTCTTGGATTTCGGTTTGTAGTTTCTGTTCAACCTGTTGAACCATTGATTGCATTTTTTCTACTTCTCCGTGTAGAGTGATATTCATTTCTTGAAACATTTTGTTCGTATTTTGATTAATTTCTTCTTTCATTTCCTTCATTTCTTGTTCAACTAACTGTTTAATTTCCTGATTTAATTGGTTTCTGGACATTTCAACTGACTTTTCTATTGACTGTTCCATTTTCACGTTGAACTGTTCCATTCTCATTATAGCCGCCATTAACTACGCCATATCGAAATTACCAGTTTCCACCGGTACTACTTCAACCACTGCACTCTCATCCTCTTCGTACTCTTCTGCGTGGTCATATAGACTATTCTGGAATAGTCTAGACACATCTACTTTATAACACAGTGTCTACTCAAATAGAGATGTCGCCATGATCGTAACAATAAAAATGTTATTGATTTGGTCTGTGAGATTCATTTATCAGTTTTTTACTCTTTAAATTAGCGAATTTAATTTAATGCTTTGCAATTAAGATTATTGAAAAAAACATAAATATAAAAGTAATAAATTAATTAATTGAGATGTATGCTATACATCAACCCACGGATTTTTCAACTAAAAATGGTTTATCAAAAATAATTTGCTTTAAATATTGTACCAAACACAAACCATAATTAATATTAATAATAATTAAAAAAAAAAAAGAATAAAATATCTCAATACCAAATTTTAGTAGACCTTTCCAAACACTCACATAGTAAAATACACGAAAAAATGTCATGGATCAGTGTAGGACAATTTTTCGAGAGTTTAACTATGTGAGTACTTGGCAAGGTCGATTAAAATTTGGTATTTAAATTGTATTAAATTGTGTTAAATTGTAAAATTCATTTACTATTATTTATAAATAAACCAAGTTGTCGATTACCTGCATTAACTTTAAACTTATCGTTGTGCTTAATAAATTAGTTACGTTTACCCTTCTAAGTAAGTTTAGTCTTTTCAGTGGCACAAACTTGGAAAATCCATTCAGTATTTACAATAAGTGGGTCTGTGATCTGAGTTTAATTCGATCCATGAGTACGCTAGAGACTACTATGTGTAAAAAAGATTTGTACTAACATATGCGGATTTACCAAGGAGGCAAACATTTTCCTCTGATGATAAAATATTTTTCCCAACAGCATGGAACATAAACTGGTTTTTATGATCAATCTGGTTGGATGCCTTTTCAATATCCTTCGGAAGGTATTTTATATCTTTATAATGTACTTGAAAAGGTGATATTGATTCGAATGTTGCGATCAAGGGAGTGATAAAGGCTGAAGGTCATTTGTTCATGATTACTAGCATATTGCATACTATTAGCGTAGAGATATTACATCAATTTTAGACCACTGACCTTCTGTGTTTTTTCTAAATACGTAAAATAATTATCTCAAATTGAAAAAAATAAAATAATTAAAATGAAACCAAAATAGATGGTAGAGCATCCCCCTACTACAAACATTAAGAAAAAGCTCTATATACCCTTAAATACTTCTTCGGCTTTATAATATTATTTTTTTATATAGAACATAAAGAAAAAATCGAAAGCGCACAACACAAACATAAAATTAATCCACTTTAATTTTCTAATTAGTCGTGCGGAAACTAAAGTACATTTCAGCCTTGTTCCTTTTTCATTATTTCTTTTAATTCTATCTCAATTTCTAAAGCAACCGAAAAATAAATACGACACGAAGAATGCGAACAAGAAAAAGAAGAAGAAGACGACGCACAAGAAGAAAATAATAGAAGTAATGAAATAGATTTGAATTCCGTAATGGTTATGACATTCCATAGAAAGTATTCATTAGGATTAGAACATTGTATTTGGTTCTATTGTTGTTGCTGGTGGTGATGGGGGGTAGTGGTGGCGGTGGTGCGATGTTCTTTCTAATTAATTCCTTAAATTGGGTTTGAATTGTGGTTTCATTGATTAAAGAATTTTTTTTGTTTTTGTATTTTTCAATTTTCTAATTTAATTATTTTAATAGAATTCAATTTTAATTTTAATTTTTTTATTTCGCTCGGTATTTTTATTTTTTTGTGAGAGATAATATGTTTGAGTGTTAAGAGATTTACATTGTTGTTTTTGTTGTTGTAACTTGAGTTAGGATATATGGTTTTGTGTAACAGACACGCAAAATAAATTTTAAAAGCATTAGTCTAAAACCCACAGACAAATAAGCTTTTGTTAGCCTCTGGCGCGTGATACTTCAGTTTCGTTTTTTAGCCATTGAAGGGTGAGCCATTCTACGAGAAAAAGACTAACATGACGATACGTCAAAACTAAGTTACAATAATTTAATCTTTTACACATCTCTTCCAATTTTTGTCGATGACGAACGAGTTGGTGGTAGGAATTAAGGCTTGGATGAATTTACTAGATGCGAGTTTAGTGTGATTGAAATGTGAACACTTTATTGTATGATCACCGATTCAATGAAACTACATTAGGCAACTGCTTGGCGCGTGTTCCCGTGTAATACGATCGCCTATAATCCAAACTTATAGAATGAAATGCAAATGAAACTTAAATATTACGGAGCAACATATCCTATTCAACAATAATTGACGAAAATTATTTCTATTATCAAAATAAATCTGGAATTGATATTGTGGTATTTAGTTCTTAATGGTCTGCGATTCCATGTTCGAAATGAGCTGTGTTCAGATTTATTGGAAGATTCAAACATAAACAAAACTCATCTTTTTTGTCATCTCCTGAACGGTTGGCAAATATGAAACCTAAAGTTCACAACACGAGATTCGGATATCCTAATGGTAGTGCTAATTTGGTTTAGTAACCTTCAATGATCTTTAGTGACCTGGGTTTTTAGTTACAAGCAAATATTTTTTTGGATTTGAGATACTTTTTTGAAAACTCAGTATAGCATTGGTTGTAATTAGCGCACATCCTAAACTATCAACACAAAATATTTCCCGAGATAGAGGTACCAGCCAATTGACATGTGTAGCAGCTGTTTATGTGCAAGACGTGACGAATGTGGCTACACTATGAAATAGAGCAACAGTGTATTTCGATGTGCAAGGTAACAGTTAGATCAAGTATAATCCTGAATAAATGTATAGGAAGAAGTCTTTCCGGAAGAGTAGTTTCTTCTAGAGCGATGGAAGTCGGTGATACCACTTTAAAATTTGAACACCGTCAATAATGTAGACAAATCCTGGAACGATTTTGCGGATTAGTTTTAAACTTTGTGACTAAATTTCTTTAAGATAAATGCGGTACGGGTGGTGATAATTTAATAGAATTTTCATCAATGTATTTTAACCTACAATTTTCAAAAATGAAAATGAATGAAATGAAACATGAAAACTTTTTTTTTTTTAGATAACTCGTTTTTAAAGAATAATTCAAACAAAATTGGGAATCAAATAATATTATAACTTTAATTATCCAAAGCGTCGTTAAAATTGGTTGTAATATTGAAAAGTTATTAAATATTAAATAAAACCATATTGTGCACAAATAGATACGTATTTTGCTTCTAATTCGTTGACACGATTCAGCAGTAAAGGTTTGGTCTAATTAAGCTAGTTCACACTACTGTAAAGACGCAATAAATTGGTACGCAACTAATCAAGTCAATTTAGCAATAGTGAAAAGGTGGCGGATACGATAAGGTTGCTGAAAATATACGTTCTCAATGGAACAATTTTACTGCCAAAGTCACATCGGAAATTGTGTAGAATGGTGAGCATCGAACAACATGTGCTTGACCTTAACCTTATAATAACAAAAATTTAAGTTTAGAATTAATAATTTGGTTTGTTTTATTTGTGGTGTATGATTTCCGATTTAGTTTGAATCATTCTTTAATTGCTTCTTACGGCTTAACTCAACCGCCGTTTTACAAAATACAACTTCGAAGTGGCGCGTTTGATTTCAAATCGCTAATGAATCGGGTGTTCTTGACATTCTCTTAATTGTCGACAAAACATTTTACCAAGTATTCTACGTACTATTTTACGTATCGACAACCGCGTATATAATATATGTATGTATACTGTTCTTTTATTTAACTATCCTAGTTTTCTAGGTTATAGTGTACAGATTGTGAGTTTGTTATGGTATAGGGTAAAACGTAATGGCAAAACAATTCATATATGGTTGTCATAAATTTGTGATCTGCCAGAGTCGGCTTGAGAATCGTGTTAATAATTCTTGTTTGTAAATTAAAAACATTATATCTAATATGCTAATTTCAATTTTATACAAACTTCACGAAATAAATTTAGTTTATTACATTCATAAAAAAAACCTCATTACGCCTCGTTTACATAAAAGCACTTCCGCCTATCATAAAAATTAAAAAAAACATCACACAAATTTTAGATATTCTATAAAAATGTATTGTCGACTCGTTACCATATATTAGAATATAAAAACAATGTAATTAATGAGGTCGGTCTCGCACATATTGCCGACAAATTTTATTTCGCGTCACGCAAGATGTTTAAAATTCAAAATAAGCCAACAGGTATTATCTGCGGTATATTTTTTGTATGTATACACGTATATGTATAGTAGACATTCAGGATATTGTAGGTACATACCCTGAAACCCTCACCGTCTGTAAATCAATCATTTACATATTTCTATTTTTAGAAAATATTTTGTAACAAATTTAATTTGGGAAGCTTAAAAAAACCACCTTTATATAGATGTATGTATATGTATGTACCTTATACAAAATCTGTCAAAAAAGTTTGAACCTAAAAAATATCCAATTTATAAATACATTTTGCCTCGCACAATGTGGAATACATATAATAAGCTTATGTACATACATAAGCTTTGTATGTATACATTCTACCTTCGCCGCTCTATATATATACTTCCAAAAATATGAGTATTGATTTTTAATTTTTGCCTAAAACTGAATCGTTGTGCGATTTTCATTCTGCTATTCATTCATGTCGCAGCCTTTTTATTATTTTCCCATTTGTGCCATATTTCAAAATCATATGACGTCAATTTTGGTTAAATTATACGAATAATGAATGAGTAAAGTGATATCTATGTGCATATACAGATGAATTAGTTTTGTATACCATAATTAAGTACCAAATTAATGATAACTGAAACATTTAACAACTATAATCCAAATATAAAATCTAGAATGAAAAATCGATAAAACGAAAAGACGTATAATGTGAAAACCTCAAAGTCATGACTGAATTTATGGTATAAATAAAGTTAGTTCTAAATCGATGCAACGTGATGGTGCATTTCCAAATTTTCATTTGAAATCGATACGCGAATTTATCGCCTGGAACAGAACTCGTATAAGGAATAATTATATGAGTGCAATGCTTAACAGCCAGCAACAGTAATAACACAGCACACCATTAAAAATGAAAATATTAATTCCTTGTGGAGTTGTGTGTGTGTTGTGTATACATATTACATATATGTATATATATACGACTACTGTTGTATTGGAAAAATATTTATGCTACTCATGAAATTATTTTCAACTTGGGATTTTATTGAGGTTGTTTTCGTTATTAGGTCAAAACTTCATCTATATATATATAGTAAGATATAAGAAAATTGTAGACTATGATTTTATTGATGCAATTTTCAAAAATCGTAAAAGTTCAAAATTTGATAATCCAAATTGGAAATTTAAATTTAAAAGTGGACGTAAATTAAATTACTAATCTATCAAAAACGAACGTCTATATACGAGTATATGAGATTACATAAATAATGTAATAATAAACCATGCTTTAACTGAACGTCTTCACAAAAAATTGGACTAGTCAATATTAGTCAACTGGCGATAAAAGATTTATAGAGGGATATTATTTGCCCATGAATGTTTGGTAGAGTGGTGACAGTTGTTTAGACGTTTAATCCAATAAAGAAATTTGTTTTGACTTGATAGTTCTTCTCTGCCTCTATATAAGGTTGCATATATCCAGTAGGGACCAGTGGGTCTTAAGACTAAAAATAGTTTAATGGACGTATTGTACAAGCAAACAATACATTATCAGTTAATAGTCATTAAAACCAAATAAAAATTACTGCAATTAAATTTCAAAAATAATAGAAAATGACTGTAGTTCAAATTATTTAAAATAATTTATTGTTTTTTTCTCAATTTAAGAAGATGCCCGAAATCATCTAACATGAACTTCTATCTAAACTATTACAAAACACAAAGTCTATCTGTTTGTTTGTCTGCTTTCGATAAATCTGGAACCTCCTGAGCCGATTTAGATGCGGCATACATCAGTATTTAGAGAATTTTCTGGCCCAGGTTATAGGCTAAGTATTACGATCGGGTGTAAATGGGCCGAGCTGTGAAACACGCAATAAAAGCAACAACAAATTGAATATTTTCTTTATTTTTTTAAATTTTTGTTTACTTGAAAAACGATAAAAACTCGAATTAATCCCATAAAATGGAGGTAGAGTTGGAATGGCTGGCATTTGTGATGAAGTGGTGAAGTTCCCGAGTTCGAATATTCTCAAATAAATTTTTTTTGAACTCTAATGTGCACCCTGAAGAGGTAAACTAAACGTTTCTCAGTAGTGTCAGCGGGGTACCTTTTTTAATCTTCAATGACTGCAAAGCGTCGTAAAAATCGGTTTTAATAGTAAACATTTATTAAAGAGTGATGATTTATCAAGCGATTTGCACTCAAGAGTCGGTTTTGTCATATTCAACTAAATGAGGTCAATTCTATGCAAGCTTAGTAAAAATCGACTAAACTACATTAGCCGTGTTCTCCAGTGTCTACTCCTTTTCATATATATGGTTAGAAAAAAGGAACAACTTGATTGGGGAGCTTGTGGTGATTATAGAAGAATAAACCACATCACTGTTCCTGACCGTTACCCTATACCCCACAAACAATATTTCTCTATAAACTTAATCGGTTGTACTATATTCTCTAAAATTGATCTAGTCTATATCATTTAATATACTATATATACCTGGTGCTACAGAATATATTACTAAGACAACAATTACCAATCCTTTTGGCTTATTCGAATTGTTGCGAATGCTTTTTGGTTTAAGAAACGCTGCTCAGACATTTCAAAGGCTCATGAATCAGAGAGTTAGAGGACTGGATTTCGGATCTGCATATATGTATACATATCAATATTAAAACTTTAAAATGCGGTTTTTCATTCGAACAACGCAGTTGCACAATTTTTGCAGCAGCTCAAAATCGGATGTAGGGAACCTCTAGCATACATCTCCAAAAAGTTACAGCCAGCCGAAACGAAATATTCAGTATTTGATAGAGAATTACTTCCCATTTAATTTGTGGTTAATGAATTTCGATATTTTGTAGAAGTAGCTCCAAAACAAACAAAAAGAAGTTCACGACAAGCTCGTCATTTGGATTTTATTTCGCAGTTTTTAACGGACATTCAATATATTATAGTCAAAGAAAATGTTATCGTTGATAGTCTGTCACGCACAAGCGATAACGAAACTGCCTCTATCGAAAAAACACTAACTACAGAAGTCTGGCGACGAACTTCAGAAATTACGTTCTGGTTTCACTCGTCTCACAACAAGCAAATTAAACGAAATCGGAATTAGGGCAATTTAAACAGTTTTTTTTAAACAGGTTATTAAATATCTACAAAATGCGCAATGCGCAACGTAGTTCCAGCTAGACAGTTTTTTTACTCGTAACATTTACTCAAAGGGAGGTGATGTGAAATCCATCTCCACAATGTTGCAACCTCTGACCGCGATGAATTTTTCACGAGAAGCAATAAACAATTACATATGGACATAATAATCCGGTTTGTAAAAATTCTTCCGTCTACATAAAAATTCGTGTTTTTGAAGAAAAAGATTATAAATAAATTTAGTTAACAATTGCATTAATACCCGCTAACACTTACAAGACCACCGGTTTTTTTGGTTATCCAAAAATGTTCGTCAGTAGTGCGCAGAAATGTTACTGAAAATATGCTTTCCAAATGGAATAATATTGCTACCAAAGTATATCACCTGAAGTTGTGCGGAATCTCACGTGCGTGATTTTAAACGTAATAACACAATTTAAAATATATGTTGACCAATTCGAACGCTTAGTGCAATAAATATTCTTTAATTAAAACTATTGTTTGTTTGTATTTCAACACATATTTCCAACGTTATAGTATCTTTAATTTCTCCGAATGCGACTTAACTGAATTATCCTTTAACGAAATACAACTGCAAACTGGCGCATTTGTTTCCAATCGTAAAAATATCGTAGGTTGTTAACATTGTCTTAATTGTTGACGTTGACAAAATCTATGCCAAGAAATCTACGTAACGTTTTAAGTGTCATGGCGTCATCTACCTCATTAAAATACCAAAGTTTACCAAACCGTTTCAAAACTTATACATATATTCAAATCAAATAACAGCTCTACTCTAACTATAGTATCGCCTGAATAGAATGAATACAAGTAGTTAAAACGATATACAAAAATATTAAAATTTCTCGATATCAAATCATAGCCCACCTATCCAAGCACTCACATAAAACACACGAACATTTATCTTGCATCAGTTCTAGTTCATTTTCCGTGAGTTTTACTATGTGAGTGCTTGGAAAGGTCGACTAAAATTTGGTATCGAAATTTTATGTTTTTATAGATTAACATAAATAATTATTTAAAAATTTTGTAAATTAAATTTTTTAATCTCATCAGTTTTATACATTTTGTAGACATAATTTGAAATATAGTTAAAAGAAGATGATTGATAAACACCTAACTTAGGATGATACAACTTGCCAATGGTATAACTATTCAATTCCTTCCAAAGCTGACTGTTTTAATCAATGTTGAATTTTAGATGTTTTAGGACTGAAACCGCATGAGTTCAGAGGTTTTACAAAGTTTATTCCTATTGCTCTAGAATTTCTTAAGTCTCTCGAGAAGCTTGGTATGGCAGTTTATCGAAGACGATTTAATAATGGATCTTAAGAAAAACCATTTTTGGCTGTTAACATGCTTTTCCCTGTATAGTTAGTTCAAATGTTTCTATTTCTATACTTATTTTGCTAAATTCCGGAATCTACAATTTCATATACTGTTAAAGTTAACCGATGGTTTCCACACGATACTTTCCAACCGATATATGTCGATAAAGAAGATTTTTTAATTCGATGATAAAAATAATATGGTAAATTAGATTTTGATCTAATTGTAAGACAATTTATAATAATACTACAAGGAAAAGTTCCATCCTGGGGATCCTGGGAAATTTAGATTTTCCAAAATCATATATAAATAAATGAAAATTTTTAAAAATTCAGCCTCTAGAGTATTATGTCTGGAGACGGCTTGATTTGAAGTGTTTTTCCAATAGCTGTGACTTGAAAATTATTTTAATCCAATCTTCATGTGAGGATCCTGGGAAATATAGGTTTTCCAAAATCATATGTAAAGAATTGAAAATTTTTAAAAATTTAGTCTCTAGAGTATTATGTCTGGAGACGGCTTGATTTGAAGTGTTTTTCCAATAGCTATGGCTAGAAAATTATTTTAGTCCTGTAGCTCGGACTGGGTTTTCTGGGAAATATAGATTTTCCAAAATCATATGTAAATAATTGAAAATTTTAAAAAATATAGTCTCTAGAGTGTTATGTCTGGAGACGGCTTGATTTGAAGTGTTTTTCCAATAGCTATAGCTAGAAAATTATTTTAGTCCGAGCTACATGTGGGGTTTCTGGGAAATTTAGATTTTCCAAAATCATATTTAAATAATTTAAAATATTTGAAAATTCAGCCGATATAGAGTGTTATGTCTGGAGATATCTTGATTTGAAGTGTTTCTCCAATAGCTATATGGCTAGAAAATTATTTTAGTCCAAGTTTCGTGTGTGGATCCTGGGAAAATTTATGTTTTCCAAAATCATATGTAAATAATTGAAAATTTATAAAAATTAAGCCTCTAGAATGTTATGTCTGGAGATGGATTGCTTTGATGTGTCCAGGATCCCTACATGAAACTTACTACTACATACTATACATTATAACAGCAACTGACGAGTGTAAAGCTTCCTCCTTCTGTTAAAGCAAACGCAGCCGCTGTTTTATTCTCGCTAATTTTTAATCCTCTTCGAGATCTGCATAAGTGTGTGTGTGTGTGAATGTGTTTGCCACTAAATATTATGAATTTTATTCCTTTATTCCTTTGAAGTAAAAATAACTATAAAATGTCCGTTCACTGCCGAGAAACGTAGCCATAGATTAAGCTGAAATATACTCCTTCCATCAGATCCAAGTGATGAAAGACGTTAATTTCACCTTGTCATTGTTGCTATTTCCCATTCAAAATTTAAAAAATTTAATCCTAAAACGTAATTGTTTCAATCCGAATTTTGAAATCTCCTATATATATAATACGTATTGAAAATCTATCACCTCCCAATTAATAAATTTTGAATTCTTTTTTAAAATATAATCAAGCTTTGAAATTCTTTACTACTCAATTTTTTTTTAAATACGTCTTACAAATTGAACAAAAAAAAAAAATTCTTAAAATGACTAAAAGCACCGTGAATCAAGACTTACAGTTAAAACATACAAATAATTATTTATCCGAACTGTATATAAAACGATGCATCCAATAATCAAATTTATTCCAAATAGGTTTTCAATCAGCCAACTTTGACTTGGTCTAGCTGGAACGATAAACTTTATTTTTCTTATATATAGCAGGCGCTTGTTTTAATTTTTTTTTTGTTTACAAAATTAAATTTCGCTTTGAAAATTTTTCATTGTTTTGTTTTGACGAAATTATATAGAAACACTTTTGGTTGCATACAGTTTTCCATATAAGAACAAAATGTTGCTATGTTGAATTTTTTGTAATCACTATAGTTGGCGCATGGTTTCTATACAGTTTTTTTGTTGGTATTTCAGCTATATATATACTTTGAATTTGTTATTAAGCAAAACATGTTACAGGAGCCCCGAAACAGAAAAGATCATATTTTGTGATTCAGTATAATGGTACTTCAATTAACAATGTATACTTATAAAATCCAGTCTTATTCAAACAATACTTATGTTCTAAAGTTAAAAGTATGTTCGAAATACAGAACATCCCATACACATATTTCTAGTTGGATAACTTGGGGTATAAGCACATATACACATCTTATAGTTAAGAATCAAATTATTCTAGGAATTTTCTATTTTTCCCGTAGCACAACCAGGTATAATATACAAATATGTATTTATTTATACATGTAATATTCAGCAAACAAAAATGTATACGTCTGTACATACATATGTACATAAATATTATGTTTCCGAGAAACGGGGAGCATTGTATATAATAATATATTTATTGTAATTAGTTTTTGTAAATAAAAATATTTTATATTCTGAGGATGTACATATTACATTCTCGTCTAACTAGATACAATATATACTTTGTATACCAAAATAATAATATTTGAGTTATGTATACGTACATATACATATATGTGATATGATTAATCCTCCGTATGCTACCAATGACTTGGACATAACGTACGAGTATTTTATATACAGAGAATTAAGTAATTGAGTTAAGCCCCAGTAAATAAATATGAAAATATTTTGAAAATTATATAATATGTATGTGCATGTGTGTGTGTGTGAGTTATATACGCTCTTAAGCTCTGTATATGAAGAAATAGAAAATTGTGTACATCAGAAAAATAGAAAAAAAAAACACCCTCAAGCCATATAAGAAAATCACAACCAAAAAAATAAAAATAAAACGTATATATAGAGCAGGAAATAAATTACTTTAATCGCCCTAAGTGACAACAATTTAAAGATCTTAAATAATATTTTCCTTTTCGTTTTTATCATTTTCCTTATGTGCTATATAGTATATACTATATATATACATATAGTATGACATAGTATACAAGCTGGATAAAATAGAACTGGTTTTCGTGCCTTCATTAAACTCTCATACGTATATGTGATCTCTTTTCTATACGTAATGTTTGAAGGGATGGAAACAAGTAAAAATTAACAAAATGTATAACCTTTTCAGTGTTCAGTGACCCGTACATACATACATACAAGAGAAATCTAGAAAAGCTATAGTTATACATAGATAAATATGGTACGTACGTATGTACCTATTTGATGCGAGATGTTTGTTTGATCGGTGTGTTGGAAGTGGGGTTACAATGGAGTGTTTTTGAATATCCGATTACCAATTCTAAATGTATTGAGATTAATAACTAAATTTTTAAGCAATTTATTTTTATTTTTTTTTGGATCTTGTTATATAGTGATAGTTGGGCGCTGACCGATGAGTACAAGAGATGGCTCAGAATCATGCGTGTGATTTACGGCCCAAAACGCGAAATAGATGGTACATACCGAGCTCTGTACAATTTCGAGATCTGATGAAGATCCCCGATATTGTACATGAAGTAAGATCTCAGCGAGTGCGCTAGCTCGGTCACGTTCTGCGTGCTGATCCGGAACGAATTGTGCAGCGATCTCTGAAAGGAAAGCCACCATATGGTAGGCACAGAGGTCGTTGCAGGCGACGATGGCTCCACGATGTAGAGAATTACTTGGCCTCTTCAGATTGTCTTAGACAGCCTGAAGACTATGCTCAGGATCGAAACCGTTGGAGCCAAATTGTTGACATATAGTATGACTTATAAGGGGCCAGATATGGCCTTTAATATTGTTTATTTAATTGTATTCAAACCAATTGCAAATAAAAATTAGTTTAACTTCAAATTCGAATCAGCTGTTAAATTCTGTAGTTTTAAAATTTAAAAAATTTAAACTAATTCTTCTTTAAGTCTGGCAGATGGTGAAATATTTTAAATCTAGAGCCAATGGTAAAAATAAATTTCTGCTGGGTAATTTCACATTTTATTGTATTTTGATCGCCTTATACTAAGTAGCGTCAAAAATGGCAATTAAAATGTTGTGAGAAATAAAAACAAAAAATTACAATTACAAACTGGCTAAACAAATTTCACGACGTTAATGGGAAAACATTTTTTGGATCTTACAAGTGGGCAAATCACAAAACGTTTGAAAATTGATTTACAAAAGTACAATCACTAATAATAAAATTATATTTTTTAAGGTCGACTAATATTTGAACACAATTTTTTTTTTGTTAAATCTCAACCAGTACCTACGAGTAGTTATAGTCAACCTTTCCAAGTACATAGTAAAACACACGAACTATTGTCTTTAGCATTAGTGCTAGTAGAAAATTTACAGCGCTAATAGTTGTTTGGTGTGGATGGATTTATGTTTTTGGATGGTGAAATGAATGGTGTGGGCACTAAACTAAGGGTTTGGGCGCTGCTCACATTTCCCAATATGGTAAGTCGCGCCTGGAAATCACGTAGCTCTATACGTTGTTACTAAAATAATCCCGACTAAATTTTCAAATTATTAATATTCCGAATTCATACATTAACCTCGGGAACTTTCCCATTAAGGGTAATAACTATTTTTTTTACTTTATATTGGTTCTTAGATCCTCAAAAATTTTCATATCGATTTTCACTAAATCATAACGCAGAGCATATTTAATTTGCTTTCGTCTGAGAAATTAATATTTACCTGGAAATTCTAAATGCTTTTTCATATTTTTCCCTATATAAAGGTCTCTTACATACATCGTTGCTTTAACGCTACATTATGCTTATAAACGATTGGCATATTCAAAAATTACCAATGTCACATTAAAAAATTTGATTTCCATTCATTCGCGTGAAGTTTGTCCAAAATGTGTGCTAAATTACAAAAACAACAATTAGGACACATTTAGGAAAAACTTCAAGCGTTTGTTTAAAAGTGTGAAGTTTGTCCTAATACTAAATAAATTTGTTTGTATTAGTGACAATAATAAACAAAATTCTGATAAACCGATCAATTTTTAAAAGCTATTTTCTTATTAGCAAAACGTAGAAAAATTAGCAATGCTCAAAGACAAGAAATCTAAATAAATAATATTCAACTACAAAGTTCTTGCCAATTCAAATAAAAACGAGCATGAACTTGTTTAAAATAAATGAACGGAAACCTTAATGTTCCGATTAATAATAACATTCCTCTATCAGTAGCTAAGTGGCTTCGGACAAGGGTGTATATACATTTTTGGGTAGCTGACGACTAAATCTAACTAAAAAATAGTAAAGCTTTCTTAAATCTAGAAGATAAGTATCTTACGACAGGGGTGTTTTATCACGTTGTTTGGAAGTACAAAACTGAAATTTAAAAAAATTCTCCTACTAAACCAGGGATCGTGTATAGCGATATATATTTTTGGGTAGCTGAGGGCCAGATCTAACTAAAAAATATTAATCCTTTCTTAAATCTAGAAGATAAGTATCTTAGAACAGGGGTGTTTTAACACGTTGTAATTTGAAATATTAAAAATGTCTCCTACTTAACCAGGGATCGCAGTATAACTTACGTACGAGTATGTGAAATTTTTCTCGTATTTCTCTAATAAGGTACGATTATCTGTTCAGCAGGGTGATTTTTTTTAAGTTTTGAACTTCTACTAAAGTACAGGGTTGTAAAATGCACGTTTGTCCTGTGTTACTTAACTTTAAGGTTTTGAATTTCTACTCAATTTTTTAGAGTTAGACTTACGGCAATATTACATTTTCAATTATTCTTATTGCAAAATTAATAGTAGTTTGTGAAAAAATTCATAATAACGAGAGATTTATAATTTTTACTAAAACATTCTCAGATAAAAAAGTTAGGACAATTTTAGGACAAACTTCACACCCGTTTCCATTCACCACCATCAATTTATGGGATTTCAAGCACAAAATCTGAACTCTAAATCAGGTAACCGTGGTTCAGAGAAACGACAGAAAGATAGCCGACGAGTGTTACGAGAGCCGATTGTTACCACAACAAACATCAACATTGTTTCTTCACTCGACTGCTGTGCAATTTATTGACGAATTATTTATGCTTATCTAGTGTACTCCACATCTGCGCACCTTACGAAATTACAATTTCATAAGAGCTATTTTATAAACCTATACAAAAGGAATTAAGCTGCCTTCCCGACCGAAATGCTGCCTCCGCTTCTGATCTGTGATCTTTCTAAACCTTTCTCCGGTTTTTTACTTTAATCAAATCCAGGTTTAATCTTTTTATCAGTACTATCATGTATCCTCTTATATCTCACTACCACAACCTTGTGGTTGCTCTTCTATTCGCCGCTTTTTACTTACTAGCTTCACATATCTGACATATGCCTTCGAAGTTCCGGCAACATAATCTCTGGCTATTTGGGAAATTTTTTTATAAATATATAAATGATTAAGTGCATGAGTTCCTGTACAAATTTCTGCTGTCTCTACATTTTTGGAGCTAGATCATACTCTATAAAAACAGAAAACTAGTTATAGCTCCGTTTTTAATTGATAATCTGCCAAATGTATTTTTGTAACTCTTAATTTTGTGATTTTTGTAATAATTTTTTTTGTTTTTGTCAATTTTGTAATTATATTAATTTGTGTAAGTTTTGTGAATTTTGGAATTATTGTTAATTCATTTTTTTTTGGCATTTTTATAAGTTTTCGTTGTTTTTACGTATTTTGTAAATTTTGTAATTTTCGAAAATTTTGTAATTTTTGTATTTATTGCAACTATTGTAATTTATGCATTATGCGATATGTTTTGTTTTTGTAATTTTGTGATTTTTGTAATTTTAGGATTATTGTAATTATTTTGTCATCCAAAATTTATTATTATTGAAATTATTGTAATTATGTACGTTGTGATTTTTGAAATATCTGTTATTTTTGTAATTTATGTTGTAATTTTGTAATTTTTGTAATACATTTAATTTATTTAATTTTTGTAATTGTACATATATATTAAAGCATGTGAAGTTATCCCAGTTTTTCATCCCAGAAAAATATAAAACATTCATCAGGCAATACTATTTCATCCCATCCCAGTTTTTTTCTTTTATGTAAAACAAATAACATAAAATGATTTTTTTTATATATTCTATTCCATCCGAGTTTTTTATAAATTTTTTTTGATTTTCTTTTACACTTTTTAATACATATGAACGATATAAAATAAATGTAAATGGAATATATGTGTTACACTACGATCTCCTAAGAATTTGAAGTGCCTAAAACTTTGAAAACTGTTTTGAGATGGTAAAGGTTAGGAGAAAATTATGATCTAATTATCAGACCAAGTCTATGTACAGAATTCTTGCAATCGGCCAATTTCTAATGGCCCCATATAAAAAATGTATATGAATATATGTGTTACACTACGATCTCCTAAGAATTTGAAGTGCCTAAAACTTTGAAAACTGTTTTGAGATGGTAAAGGTTAGGACAAAATTATGATCTAATTATCAGACCAAGTCTATGTACAGAATTCTTGCAATCGGCCAATTTCTAATGGCCCCATATAAAAATTGTATATGAATATATGTGTTACACTACGATCTCCTAAGAATTTGAAGTGCCTAAAACTTTGAAAACTGTTTTGAGATGGTAAAGGTTAGGAGAAAATTATGATCTAATTATCAGACCAAGTCTATGTACAGAATTCTTGCAATCGGCCAATTTCTAATGGCCCCATATAAAAAATGTATATGAATATATGTGTTACACTACGATCTCCTAAGAATTTGAAGTGCCTAAAACTTTGAAAACTGTTTTGAGATGGTAAAGGTTAGGACAAAATTATGATCTAATTATCAGACCAAGTCTATGTACAGAATTCTTGCAATCGGCCAATTTCTAATGGCCCCATATAAAAATTGTATATGAATATATGTGTTACACTACGATCTCCTAAGAATTTGAAGTGCCTAAAACTTTGAAAACTGTTTTGAGATGGTAAAGGTTAGGACAAAATTATGATATAATTATCAGACCAAGTCTATGTACAGAATTCCTGCAATCGGCCAATTTCTAATGGCCCCATATAAAAAATGTATATGAATATATGTGTTACACTACGATCTCCTAAGAATTTGAAGTGCCTAAAACTTTGAAAACTGTTTTGAGATGGTAAAGGTTAGGACAAAATTATGATCTAATTATCAGACCAAGTCTATGTACAGAATTCCTGCAATCGGCCAATTTCTAATGGCCCCATATAAAAAATGTATATGAATATATGTGTTACACTACGATCTCCTAAGAATTTGAAGTGCCTAAAACTTTGAAAACTGTTTTGAGATGGTAAAGGTTAGGACAAAATTATGATCTAATTATCAGACCAAGTCTATGTACAGAATTCCTGCAATCGGCCAATTTCTAATGGCCCCATATAAAAAATGTATATAAATATATGTGCTACACTACGATCTCCTAAGAATCTCAAAACAATTTTCAAAGTTTTAGGCACTTCAAATTCTTAGGAGATCGTAGTGTAACACATATATTCCATTTACATTTATTTTATATCGTACATATGTATTAAAAAGTGTAAAAGAAAATCAAAAAAAATTTATAAAAAACTGGGATGGAATAGAATATATAAAAAAAATCATTTTATGTTATTTGTTTTACATAAAAGAAAAAAACTGGGATGGGATGAAATAGTATTGCCTGATGAATGTTTTATATTTTTCTGGGATGAAAAACTGGGATAACTTCACATGCTTTATATATTATATACACTTGTAATTTTGTAGTTTTTGTAATTAGTTATTTACATCGTTTTTACCATTTTTGTAATTTTTGAAATTCTTGAATTTTGTAATCATTGCAATTATTGTAATTTTTTGAGATTTATATGATTTTTGTAATTTTTGTTATTTTTTAAATTTTTTAAATATGTTTAGTTTTTGTACTTATTGTATTGTGATTTTTGTAACTTTTGTTACTTTGCCATTTTCGTAATTTTTGTATTTTCTTAATTTTGTATTTTCGTATATCGTAATTTTCTTATCGTAATTATTGTAATTTTTTGGGAACATTGTGATTATTTTGTCATTTATTTATAATTTTTGTGACGTTTTGTAATACATATTTTAATTTTTGTAACATTTATTTATTTATTATTGCTGTTATGGTATACTTTGTAATGTTTTAATGTTTTTTAATAATAAGGTGATTATTGTGATACTTAATCAATTAGCAAACATTCTAAGCAAATGTTTAGTATTGTAATATGTGCCTGAATATCACAACTATACAATTCCCAGACAATATACTACATCGTGAAAATATTGTTATGTCATCAACCTTATAAATATGTAAATCTTATGGCACATCATCTTAAATTCGATAAAAATCATAAACAACCTTCTAAGAAATTTATCTTTCCACATGATAAGAATAGAAAACATATTCAACAGAAAACAAAACATAAAAGTATTTTCACTGTATATATTATATTCCAAAATAAAATTTAATTTATTCATTCCAATCTCATTTCAGAGTTCATCAATCTTCATATAATTGTTGTTGTTATGTTTTTTTTTTATGAATTTTCATTTCTACTATGTAAAATGCTTTAATTGACCTAAAAATGGAAATAATCATGAAACAACAGTAAAACCAATAAAAATATTTTAAAAACGTATTTAATATGTATTTATATTTGTATAAAAAAATTGTTTGAAATAAAAATGAAAATTATTTTTAATTTTTCATTTGTTTTTCCTGTAAATTTTAAATAAAAAATTATTTTTGTATTGTAGAGGATTGGTTTCTCCTTGGCTTGATATATTGTAGGTATCTAGCTACATATATATATATATAAATATATCCATCCAATTTGAATGTAAAAACATTGTTTTTTTTATTCCTAATTTATTTTACACCAGGTAAATAATTTTTTTGTATGTATTACATAATTATCGGAAAAACAAATTTTCACCTGCCATGCCATATTATATTTTGTGGTGAAATAAGAGAATATAATTTATTCCAATTTTTTTTATTTTATTTTGCCACAGATAACAAAAATTTAAGAATAAAAGTCGAGAAGGAAGAAAAATTTATTTTTCATTTAATATTAATTTAATTTGAAAAAATAAACAGATATCTCTAGTTATTTTATATACAAGATGAGCGCAAATTTATACATTTTGAATTTGGTTTTGAATTTAAAATTCAAACTGAAAATAAATAGAAATAAAAAGCTTATTTTTCTGAAAATGTTACAATTTTTTATTACTTCGAAGCATTTTCAAAACTTACTCTCGTCTATATATTGTATGTATATATATACATATATACGAATTTCACACCACACCAACATAATTTCATGTTTTTCATGTACACGAGCTTTGTACACGTTTTAAAAACAAATAAGCAAGATAATATGGTTAAACAACAAAATTTATGGTTCATTTCTTGCTTTTAATTACATCAATTAATGAAAATGTGGAAAATTATATTTTTCGCAAACGTTAAAAAATTCTACAATGTGTAATGTAAAACAAGAATCATAATAATAACGAACGAACGAACAAAAATAAATGGAAAACGGAAAACCATCTGGTGTAGTGGGTGGGTGTTTGTTTTCGATTTGTATTTTTAGTTAAGTGAATGATTCCGTTTTAATTGTTAACGAAAATTTGTATGTTATGTGCACGTGAAAAACCAAAAAAACCAAAACATTTTGTATACAGAATACCTACACATACACATATTTTAATTATTCAAATGTTTGCAAAAATAAAATTTTGTTGTGGGTATCATGTTTCGAGTTCTGTAATAATAAAGCTCTAAATGTTTTTAAATAACAACCACTTGTATATTTATTATATCCAGCTAGGAACGAATTAATTCAGGA
The DNA here is from genome assembly GCA_951394425.1 of Tipula unca. Lineage (NCBI taxonomy): Eukaryota > Metazoa > Arthropoda > Insecta > Diptera > Tipulidae > Tipula > Tipula unca. The sequence goes on from OX596381.1 coordinate 35,827,301, forward strand.
TAACACCACAAAACAATAAATTATTTTAACAAGAAAGACACATCTTCTTCTTGCTTAACCTTTATTTATATTTATATAATGGCCAATGACACTTCAACATTTTCAAATTTTGTTGTACTAAATACATATTACTGGAAATTGAAGAAATATACTTAAAAAATTAAAGATTATAGCTCTAAATGGTAGAGTTTCAGATTTCATCAAATTTTTACAGAATTTCCATTTCTGAGTCAGAAAAATAATTTTGCCATGACTTTCGTCTGAGAGATTAGAACTTGAATTCCACTATTTTAAATGTATATCAACACTGCTTTAACATTTATATATGGAGGTACAATGTGTAAAGATTGTGGCGTAGCCCAGCATTGAACAATATTTAAAAATATTAATTTGTGCATATATGGTCAAATGAAGATTAGTTATAACGGAAACCTTCTATAAGGTAATTTATCGAGTATACACCTATTTCGTATAATACGATTATTTTTGTAGAAGGCGTTTTACAGAAGTAGACAAATTATGTTTCTATAACAATCACGTTTTGACGCCTTAAGGACCTCTCGTTTCGGTTCTTTAGTTTTTACTTTTATGTTTCAGGTCCAACGTCATTTTATGACCTGAACTATGGGGACTGTCAATGACTCCGATTTGTAGTTCGATGACCCCAGAACAATAAGTGCTGATGGTTTCAACTCAGTTATCAACTCGGGTTCGGAGAATGCCCTACTATTTTCGAGTGATGAGGGCTCTATACTGGAGTCAAGCCATCATGGTAAGGCTAAGCGACTTGACAAACGTCGTTGCCAGCGCCTACAAAAACGGGTTTCCAATTTCCGAAGAGCCGTGCAATAGCGCATCGGGAACACCCAAAAGGGCCAAGCTCAGCATCGGCCACCACACCAGAAATGGCCTCTAAAAAATCGCGAACTTACACAAAAACAGTAACCAATGCTACTGTAAAAATTATCTGCGTGCGAGAAATGAGCCCGACCATCGCTTTGAATGAGCAAAAATTGCAACTTTTCCGGTAAGAGCTTGTGCCTCAATTGCTGGGTTGCTACCTGGCTCATGCTGACGGTGTCATCATGTGCAAAGCAAGCAATGATGAGACGTACATTTGGGTCTGTGGAGAGATCGACAAAATCAAGAACGTCTGGGAGAGTTGTCAACATTCGGTTGGTGAGCCTCCGAAACCGTTTATTCTGTGCTCATGGATTCCTGGGCCACCTGAGAATCTGAGTGTAGTTATTACTAACATCGGCATTATGAATCCAAATGTTTCGACTACATGATAGAAGGTTATCTGATACAAGCAAGAGGCTAACAGCCAATCGATTGTGATCAGGGTTGACCAGAAGTACTTCGAATAGATTACTGGGTCTGGAGCGTTGCTACAATATGTCCTTGAGAAGGGCCGTTTCAGGGTTATCTCTGGGCCGTAGGATTTTATTATTATATTTTACTTATAGCTGGTCTTCATGAGGACGTCTATATGCTTGAATTAAAACAAATCAACCTGCAACATAGCAAGTGAGCTTTATATATGAGTTGAGGGAATTGCTTGCTATATCGCATACAAATTGTTGTCTAATTCAGGAATCGTCTCTTCTTGATGGTGCGGTTTCTGGTTTAAACTCAACGTTTGGCAGGATCTTTCATAACTCCACTGCCCTTAAAACTAGACCGTGCATTTATATTTCTTATGCTATTGACGCCGTTCTAATTATTGAATGTAGCTCTGCTGATCTTACGGCAGTGCTGATCACTCACGTTTCAAAGTCACACATCAGCCTATCTACCCTATATGATTCCAACCCACCCCCTCCTTTGAGAGGAAACGGCGAATCTTGTAATGTGGTGTAGGGTCAATAAACTACCTTTGTAGTGATTGGTTGTTATGCTAACGCTCATCATATCATTTGGAGCATGTTCTAATACTAATAATAGAGGATCCTCATTGTTCAAATATACATTTGCTCTGCAGAGTAAGAGGTTCCCAATGTTGGTTGTGGGCCCACGTTTTTCTACTCATAGTTCCCAAAGAAAAGATTGATATTAGTTAGTGCTCTATGTCCATCGTTGACCTGATCCTAAATTGGAGAGTGACGGATGATATTCTCACCTCTGATCATAGGTGCATTTCTTTTAATATTAACTTTAAAAGACCACCGGTTAAACTATATCGCAATAGGTATCTTACGAATTGGGATACTTTCTCCTCTGAGCTCGTTTCACTACTAGATTTGCTTAACCAGATTAGGTCTATCGCAGATCTTGATTTGCAGACAACATGCCCTCTTATTAACAACCAAAAAAAGCGTAGCAAACCCTTCTGGTGTTCTGAACTTAATCAGTTAAGGAAGAGTGTGCGTAAATCTCATGAATCTCATTTCGGCTTGGAATCGCTTTTTATTAGCTCATAAGGTAAAAAAAAAAGCTTTAGATCCGTGCATAGGACTGCGTGGTAAAACTTGTGTGAAGAAATTGACAGCTTATCTGTTGTCGCCAGACTTAACAAAACTCTGGCTAAGAATGATACGTGTAGACTCGATAATCTTCGTCTACCTTCTGGCAAACTAACCTCGCGCAGGCGAGAAGTCGGTAAGCTACTATTGTATGTCTACTTTCCTGGGCGTGAAATTGTTGATTCGGATGTGGTTGCTTCTGAGCCACCTGACATTCTAATCGGTACTCCGGATTAGAACTTAGCCCGTAGGCTACACTACTGATATTTACGCTCGAAAGTTTTCATCAGCACTTACCTGCTCAAACTGTTCCCGGCCTGCGTTGCTTTTAGCATTGCACAGCGCGCCTGCAGCAGGAGTAGAGTAGTATTCATACCTAAAGCTAGCAAGTCGGATTATACTGACCCATAGGCTCTAAGGCCCATTAGTTGGACCTCTACTTTTCTTAAAGCTTTAGAGAGGATCATCGACAGATTTATTAGAGGTAACTTTTTAACTATCTCCCCTCTCAGTAACATGCAACATGCATTCCATGCTTAATTCTCGGATAATTTAGAATGAGCTGGATGGCTCAACAGTGTCCGTCAAAGTAGCCAAGGGCTGCTCGCAAGGAGTGGTTCTCTCACCTGTACGTTTCACCTTGATTATAAGCTGCAAAAGGCCATTGCTTTTTTTTGGCAATTCATGGGGTCTGACTCCCAAAATGATGTCGTTCATCTATAAATCACTGGTTTTACTGGTTTTACTGTCGTATGCTTCAGTTGTTTGGTGGTGAATTTTAGATGACAGCCTGTAGGGCTACAACCGGGCCTATGTCCTCTGCTCCTCTTCTTGCTATGGATTCTATTCTACATCTGCTGGAATTGCAGTACTACATTCATGGTACAGCGTATTCTGCTGCGTAACGACTAAAGTGCATTGGGGTATGGAATGTCATCGGGACTTGTACGGGGCATAGACAGATTCTTAATAAGTAAAAGTCACATATTCCGGAGCTGGAAATGGTGAATGACAGGCAATTTAACTTCACCAATTCTTCCTCCGTCGTTCTCCCTTCGAGAGAATGGTGGCTCTCTCGGCATTTCTATAAACAGCTGTCTGAGTCGATAGTTTTTTTTGCGGATGGCTCTCGTTCGGAAGTCAATGCAGGGTTAGGATTTTACTGTTCTAAGTATATGAGGTAAGACTCTCGGATAGTCTGAGCAAACACTGCACGGGTTTTCAAGCTGAACTAATTGCACTTACCCATAGTGCGATTGAGGCGTTTCAGTTTAGCGATTTACTGAGGGATATTATTATCTGCACAGATAGTAAAGCCGTGCTTAATACCCTCATTAATCCTTTCATTGTATCCAAACTAGTCAAAGATTGCAAGCACTACATTAATCTCATTTTCTCTAATACGAGAGTAAGGATTATGTGGATGTCTGCTCATTGTGGCGTTGAGGGAAATGAGGTTGCTGACTTTTTAGCGAAAGCTGGTTCGCGTAGTAAATTTGTTGGACCCGAAGCAGCAATTTCTCTATCCTTCAATGGTGGTAAAACCATTGAACTGGGACTGAAGTGGCGTTCTACTCCTAGCTGTCGAAAGGCGATACATTTCATTATTGAACCCAACCTGAGGTTCACAAAAGATGTATTATCCGTAAAAAAGAACCAACTCAGAATTCTGGTGACACTTATCACCGGCCATGGACGTTTTAAGGTTCATCTCCAACGCATGGGACTATCAGTTAGTATCCATTCCTAGGTTCAAAATTATCAGGTTGCTAAGATTGCAGTACGCTCCTGCGATTTAATATAGATCGTCTTGGTTTGCACCGTGGCCCAATGTGGCATTGAGTGCGGAACTTCAGTAGGTTCCAACCGGAATTTAGATTATATCGCTTTCTTTATAGATTATATCCTGGGAAACAATATATAATCGGTAATCCTGTTGTACATTGACTGTATAATAACTTCTATGCTTCTCTTCTATTTTGAAATCTTCATGATGTCTCCTAATAATTAATGCTGATTTAAAACACCTTGCCTCGCGCCCATTGTATCCAGTATTTTGAATCTTTTATATTTAAAGTAATCAGATATGCACATGTCTGGTGTATTCCTCTACCCATGACTTTGATAGGGCGAACATTTTTGTACGTGTACCACTAATATTATTCAATATTCAATATGTTTACCTTTCGAGTTATCCTATCTTCATCTTCCGAATCCTCTATTTCTTTGGTTCTTAATTCCTTTGGAATTTTTTTTTATTGATTCCATTCCAATCAATTCCTTTTCTTGCAGTTTCTGGTTTAATTCTCGATTTTCGTTTATGGTCTATACCTTTTTCTGATTTATCACCTTTTCTGATAAACCGCGCGGTTGTATCTATTTTATATATGGTATAACTACTAACTTATTTTCTAATAAAACATGCATACTTCTTGAACTTCTGCTTTAATTATGGTGGAATTTTAAATCTCAGTTTCGCCATTTCCACATGCATCACTCCATTTCATCATAAAATTACAAAAGTACGTTATTCATATTATACATATATGTATGTATGTATTTATGAGGTATAAATCATTTAGTACGTATATACATACAATTCAATTCCATTAAATATGAAACAATCAAAATACTTAAATAACAAACCCAAAAGACAACACAATAAAATCCCATCAGATACCATATCATAAACAACATTAACATGAATCTCATAATGTTTCGCATACATACATACATATATCATATTTTTCTCGAATCTGTCTTCAATGTACATAAAATGAAAATTTCCTGTTAACCACTTAAATACGTCATGATATTGAGTTGAGTTGAGAAAATTACATTTTTATTAAAAACCATATACGCAAAGCATATACATCATATATGTACGTATGTACACAATTTCCTTTCAAATTTTTTACGACAATGCAAAGTTGAACATACACATATACATATACGTATTGAACATATATTATGTATGTATGATATACAATATACAGTTGAATCAACAAAAAAAGCTTTTAAGTCTCTGTAGATCACCTATTTCAAGACTTATTACATATTTCTGTCTATAATATACATATTTTGGTATATCTCATACAACACACTATGTACATGAAAAAAAAAATATCAAAAATCCCTTATGATCCCAAAAAAAAAAAAAAAAAATACAATTTATAAACGTATATGTACGTACACATGTATTTCAGCAGTAGCACTTTCCGTATCAGTAGCTCGAGCAAATATATCATATATGTGGGTATCCGTTCTAGATGAATTATATGTAAAAAAAATATTTATATAATCTTCCTTTTTTTTGTGCATTTGAAACTGGAAAACAAAAAATTTACTTAACAAGGATATAATAGGATATGTACATACGAGTATGTGTATATATACAGATATAGTAAATAAAATTTATGTCATAAATTGAATAAAATTGAGATTCCATGATCATCCCTCAAAATAAATTCGTCCTTTTGTTTTCGTTTCTTTATAATTCCAATTCTTTTTGTAGATGTTTGTACATAGGTCTAAGGGATACAAGCAAGGATAAAATATGAATGGCACAACGAAACGAACACCAAAAACATAAAAAAAAAATGAATAAAATAAATTCATCAAAAATTGAAGAAAATTTATCGTTTGTTGCTCGTACGGTACTGCTGTGCTTTTCATTTTATTTTACCTACCTAGGTACACAAATATTTTTCTGGCTGTTTGATTTATACAGCAAGGAATCAGAGATAGATATAAAATAGAAAACATTCATCAATCTTTTGTAATGTAAATGTATATATGTATATAGTATACACAGGTACCAGAAACCGTGTGTGCATATATATATATATGTGTAGTAGGTATTTATGGTAATCAGAGTACCTCCATGAAACGGAAGACACCGAGCACAGCACTATTTGTTATAAATTGAAATACCGATTTTATTATAATCGTTAAACGCAAATCGTAAACAATTGCCGGGAAAACTACTGTACTTATCGCAATAAACAACGAACATTTTTATTCCTATAAATTCCCATTTCAATGTCGTTATACGAACGTTTTATATTTTTTTACTGCTCCTGACTATACCCTAAGTCAGGATAATAAATGATCGTTTGTTTCTAAATTCAATACATATACATAGAAGAAAATCTATTTGTCTACCTACAATTTATTTTAGTTTTTTTCTTTTTTTCTAATTTAATTCGAATGTGTATATCTCATACGTACGTATGTATGTATGTAGGTACATACATATATGGAAACGAACAAACAGTAAACAAGCAAACAAACAAAAAAATAATAATAAAAAAATAAAAAAGCTTTTCTTTTATACCATGTCAACATGATAAACTTTTATCAATTTATTTCAAACTTTTTCCGTTTGTCGTTTGTTTTTGTTGTAATAAATATATTTTTTCTTTTTCGTTATATCACAAAGATTTATATTTTATTAAATTTTTTATTTTATTTGATTTTCAATAAAATTTGGAAATTTTTTTTATTGGGTTTCAAAAAAAAAAAAAAATTTTCGTTCTGAGGACCAACAATTCTCATGCTTTGAAAGACAGATAAATTTAACAATATCAATTGTTTAAATCAATTTGAAGATAATTTGATTTTTTCTTTTTTGTTGGTTGTGGATTTGGTTAATGATGTGATTATATAAACTATACCAAGAAATGATTTTAAGATCTGCCAAAGGAGTGTTTTTGAAGTATTATGTAATGTAATCTGCTGACATTAGACGGCTTACTCAGAATTTTATTTTTCAAAATAGTTGGAATGATTTACAATTTCAGGATAGGCCGGGCACCTTGTACACTTTCAGAAGTTACAGGCTTTTTGAGAACCCTAAACGCCACCGTGCGAACAACATAACCTGATCTCTTTAATATAACAATCGTAAACGAATACTAACGTAGATTTCTCTAGTCGGTACATCAGATGAAAAACAAAAGCTCGAATATTGAATAACTCGAAAAACGATTCCAACTGCTGCAGTTGTACAAGATAATTACTGTCTTGTAATCGTATTATAGCTATACATCAAATGATGTCGCAGGAATGAAATGTCAATATCAATAAGAAGAAGCTCCTGGTTACGATCTTACATTTAGACAATTTTAAAGGAACTGCCAAGGAAAGATTTAGTCAAACTCACCAACGTTATAAATGGAGCCCTTAGAATGAAATGTGTACCCAGTTTACGGAAAGTTGCAAAGAAAATTAGAGAAACCACCACAAAAAATATCGCTTTGAGACCAATTTAATTATTAGTTAGTTATGGCTAAATTTTTGGAGAAGATATTGGTAAAAAGGTTAAATCGGATAATCGAGAATAAAAACTTAATCCCAAATCGTCAATTCAACACATGCTAAATACTGGAATCAAACTAATGAAACTAAATCAGTTCTCGTGAACTTTACAAACAAACAACCGAACATCTTCCGACTATCATAAATTAAGAAAGAATATTTTATACGAACACAGCTAAGTATCTTCTCAAATCCTAGATGATAATCTCCATTGAAAATACAGAAAGGTGTACTAGCTGATCGCAAGAAACTCTGTTTAAACAACATTCAACAAGCTTCTACTCAATACGAAAATATTGAAGAATCATGGGGCTGTATGAAACAGAGCATTTTAGATACCAATAAAAAAATTCAGAATGAAATATTGAGAAACATCGTAGATGCACTCTGGTATATGACAGGTACAAAGATCTTCGCTTAGAGAGTTAAAATGGACTTTGTTTCAAATGAAATCCAGAAAAATGTAAGAAACCATATAGAGAAAGGCTTCAGGTCTTAAACAATGCAAATATAGTACGCCGACTTTAAAGAACCAAACCTTTTGAGCTTGGGCAAGAGTTAGTGCGTAAAATCCACTATAATATTGTGGTTTGTTCTTATCATTCTACCGCAGCAAATATGGGAAAAAAACCTTTGACAAATATTTTCTTAGTGAATTAAGTAAACATTAAATTGCTCATTAGTCCAAGTGACTGTAATGCGGGTTAAGATACTCTAATGGCATGTTTAATATTTCTGTTGTAATAGTTTGTTGCATTTCTCAATCGAAACAACCATTCAGGAAATTTTTGGTCACGTGCATTAGCAAGGATATTTTCAGTTCGAGTTTCAAATTATGCTTGTTTAAATGCTCGATTCCAGTACATATAATATATATATATATTCCAGGACATATAATGCCGTCCCACAACCGAAAAAATTAAAGATTTTTAATTAGTAATTGACGAAAAAATTAACAATTTAAACCTATAGGAGCCAGAAAGATGTAATCAGTGGGGAACTTATTGAACTTTCCTATATATAAACTAAATAATCAGTCCACTAATTTACGTTCTCATATTTAATGAGCTCTATATATGTATAAGCGAATGTATATTCTGAAGAAAGAAACGGTCGTCTTGTGTAAGTGTAAAAATTTACCCATAAAACTTTAAGACATAGAATCGGAAATTGTGGGGAATGACTCATTCAGTAGACTGCAACGTTTGACATGCATCAAATTAAGAAATGTATGAATTCGAGTGTGTGAAGTGTTGGCCTCGGAAAACAGGCCTATCTAATAGCTTATATAAAAAAAAAAAAATTGAATTTTGTTCTAAAATTTGACCTATACAAAAATCTTTGTCATACTTCACTCACATCTTATATAAAAAGTATCTCTCACAATAACAAACATTGACCTACAAAAAATCTTTTGCACCTACGAAAAATCTTTGCCCGATACTTTACTCACAATACAAATTACATATTGCAAAACACTTTAGCACATTTAGCAATCGCACCCAATACACTTTAGCACTTAACCAAGACAGAGGTACAAAAGTGTGCTATATATGGGAACAAACAGTGAGATAAAAAGTGTGCCAGAATCCCCATTTTTACCATACTCGGGTAGTTAAATCAAAATGGAAACCCGATCGGCATCATCAGTTCGAGTACCATTCGTTACATTCTGAGAATTTTTACTATGTAACCCTGCTCCAATTGGTATGATGCAAGATGCTTTGGAACATGTTCTAAAAAAAATTTAAATGCAACTGACAGAATGTTAATATCTGAACGAACAAAGTGGCTCATCCGAACAAGCATGAATTTTGATTAAAAGGCATATTTCGAACAAGCATGAATTTCAATTTTATAACTCGAAAAACTAGTAATAAGATGAATAGGGTCAGGACTATAAGACCGTCAAAATATTAAACTCCAAATGTGTATAGTTTATGTTCATATGGACGAACTTTTTGGTTCCATACATGACAATCAGACATGTTTTTCTCATAGCGAATGAGTTAATGACCTTGTTGGTCACCACTGCACCAGCATTGATATTGTTTTGACCGTTGGAATTTACGTAATATAAATAAATATGGCGATTTGCCAACTTTTCAAAGTAAACTAAAATCGAAAAACAATCGTATGACCAAGCTTTTATAGAGTCGGATTTTTTCTCATATCGATGGAGTTTGGGACTTTGTTGGCCACCATTGTGCCAACGTTTCTAGAAAGCTACAACCGAAAAATATGTTTGGCCAAGTATTTATAGAGTCGGCTATTTTCTCATAGCCAATGATTTTCAGACCTTGTTGGCCATCACTGTGCCAGCGGTAATATTTTTTTGACTGTTAAAATTCTGGCAATATAAATAAATGTGGCCCCTTTGCCAAAATCGAGAAAAAATCGTATGACCAAGTCTTTATAGGGTCGGCATTTTTCTCATACTGATTGAGTTTATGATCTTGTTCCTTGAGTTTATGACCTTGGCCACCACTGTGCCAGCGTTGATATTTTTTTGACTTTTGGAATTTCCGCAATAAAAATAAATACGCCAACAACGTCTGAAACTAAAAATAAGGAAGATGCTCATGTATAGGCCAACAAATTAGTCTGGTAAATTTAAAGCTTATAATTATATTAAAGCCTACATAACCCCCAATGTCTTACTATAGTAAGTTGGAAGAAGTATTAAAACATTAATGGAGTATATACCCAGCTACACGACAACAAATTAAACTAATAGGCATTAATGACATTAAAATATCTTTTGATATATGGTTGATATTCTCTTCACATGGAACTTATGTTAATTGTGTTAAAAAACTACGGTGGGATGGATCGCTAAAATAAAACTGAGAAAATTGAGCCCAAAGTACAAAACAGAAGATGTTATAGATACAAATCCTACTAGAGTGTAGACAAACGCATGAAGAATGTAATTAACTCAATATGCAATCATTCATATATCATTATACTCGTACCCTTAAACAAATCCATCCATAGGTAATTTTTTTTTATTATTTATACAGAAATCGTAAGTTAAGCGAAATCTATTATCATAATTATATTATTTATATAAAGAAAATCTAAAATCTTGATGGCTATCCCATTCATATCATAAACACACATAAAAGCATTTCTTTTTTGTCTATTGTTGGAAAATTGAAAAAATTTATTCCCCAAAATAAAATCATATTAGAACATAATATAATCAATAATATCAACTAATCTAAAATATATATATATATATACATACTAAGCTATATATAAACATACTAAAAATCTTATCACACGAACTGATTACTATTTGACGATAATATAGTTATTGTGTATTAAATGATTGGTGGTGCTTTATATAAATAAAATACGAAACATCAAAATATTTGCTCGAATATATAAAACACAAGACAAAACACTCAACAAATATATGTAGGTCTGTAGGTATGTAGTAGATGATTGTTGTGTGTATACGATAAGAATACTAAAAAGCTTTCTACTAAACTAAAATAAATGATATATAATGGCTGTAATAAATGATATTCTTGTTTGTGGTATATACACAGGTATATCTGAATCAAAAATATTCCTGGTGTATTGTTGTCTCATCACATTTACACAGGTAGAGGTATCATCTATTTTTGGTACCATTGCAGCATGTACAAAAAATAAAATTTATTATCTTACAATACCTATATATGTATTTATATATATAACGATATACAATACAACATATTTTAGGATCTATATTGTTTACCTTGTTTGTGTTTTGGTTTCAAATCTCCTAAATTATATATGAAAAATACTAAAAGCTTCTTAAAGTGTGGTGAACATAATAAATTAACTCATCATTATTATTTTCCTGATTTGGTCCAAAAAGATATGATGCTGTTTTTTTTGACTGGTTTGTTCTGTAATGGTTTCTTCGCATTGTAAAAATCTATTTTGGACAATCGAAATGGAAACGAGAGGGAAATGTCACTGTCGTATACAAATATATGGTTTTGATTGATATTGGTAATTGGTTTCAAACAGTGAACAATGATTTTGGTAAGGCACTGTGCTTAAAAAATAGGTTATTTATAAATTCGTCACGTTCGGAATTTGTAAACTGTCAACAATTTTTTCAGTACTTTCGAACTATCACCCAATAATAGTTGGTCATTAATTTTGTGGTTCGATGACGCTTATATTTGCAGAAATTTTCATGCCTATCAGTTAGGACGATTTAATGTAAATGAAAAAAAATCAATCATGGTTTTTCCCGAATGTAGGACGGATTTACATGAACCCGCAGTTTCTAACATTTGCCAACTGGAATAAAACTATAAGCCATCCGTTGGCCGATTAAATTGAAAGTTGGAATGTTGGATGGAAATCAGATTTTAAAATGATATTTGGAAATAGTCCTGGAATATGATAGGTTCGTTCCAGTATTTCACATTTTTATCGAAACATGGATTTCATGTGACATGATATGTAGAGTTTCATAATAATCGATCAAGGCATGGCCTAGCTCAGTTTCGTGTTATGCCCGTATTTTTCACTGGGTAATATGAATTTTTTACATCAAAATTTGTTTTTCAATCTTATTGATAATGTTAATCCTTTTCCAATATCTTGATTATACAAATTATGTTCTTATAGTATTAGAAATAATGAGCAATTGAAATTTTAGGTTTGCGTCTTTACTAAGCTTTTTCTATGGTGCAACCGTGAAAAACGTTAAAATAAAAAATTTCATTTTTTATGGAAAAAATATAAAAGATGGGTTAGAAATTTAACGGCGGGAGTAAATTAAACAGAGTCATTGACTTTCGTTTCTTGGACCTGAGTTCAAGTCTCGGTTAGGGCCATTTTTTTTAAATTTAAGATTCTGTTAAAAATTTAAATTTTCTCTATACAATTCCAATGACTCTGTGCTTACACCCCCCGTTAGGATCTCAATAATGCTATACCAATCTTTTTTATTTGCAATTTGAATACAGAAAACTGTATGGTTTACCAAACGATGAGTTGAACAAATTTAAAAAAAATATTAATTTTAAAAAGCAGTCACTCTAAATGAGACTTGAACTTGCGGCGCACGAAACGAATTTCAATGACTCTGTATACTTGACCACCGCCGTATAATTTCATTACTGCTATACCCATATTTTATATTTTCCATTTGTATAGAAACAATTGAAGTTTTTTAATTTGACGTTTTTCACGTCCTGTCTTAAACTTAAAATTTGTATGGTCAGTGGTGGTTATATGATTTGTAGGTTAAGTTGAAAAATTTTTTGCTTCACGCTCCTTTAAAACTTTTCAGTCACGCCTCATAGAGACGATTTGTATCGAACGTTTTAACAAAATCAAACCAAATTTTTTAATTATCATTAATTAATATTTTAAAACTATTCTGTAATATTCTATAATTATTCGAAATTATTAATTTTTGAATATAGCAATTTAATTTGTTTTATAATTCTTAATCACAACATCTAAGGTCTGAACATTTTTGATCCTTAGATCCTTGATTATAAATATTTAAAAATCAAACTGACATATTAATTCATTTCTGAAATCAAATTAAATATTGATATTTTAAAATCTTAATGCCAAAAATTCTAAATTTATATTTTTAATCAAAATATAATTTTTTTTACGACGTTTATGAATTGTCGATAATTCATAATAAAATTTGCAAAATTTAGTTAATTACTTCAGAACCAAAATTGTAAAATTAAAGTTCTTATAATTCGTAAATATAAGATAAAAGATTATAAATTCTGAATTCCAATGGAATTTAATATTTTTAATTTTTCAATTCAATAATTAAATCTCCAAATCGTATAATTCCAATGAACTCTAGAATTATCTAAATGTTAATGATTATTTACGAATAATTTTTAAAATATTTCGCAAATAATAAAATTTTACGTGCGACTTTTTAGTTAAACATTTTAATTTAATCAATATTTTTCCAGGAAATTAAACTTTTTAATCACTAATATTTAAATTACCAAACAATTTACAAAGTACACGAAATTCAACTGTTTGATGAATTAAATTCTCCAAGAAACTTGAAATTTCCAAAAATTATAAACGTCAATTCGTCTAATTTCTTATGGAAAACCGTTGTCTTAACCAAGCCTTTCAATCTCGTATTATCAGGATTTCTGCTATATTGAATTGATGGAAGTTCTCAGTTGAACAGTTTGCGTGCCATTTTAAAGTCCAACAATTTTCTCGTCCATCGTGTATTCAATTTTTGGCTAGAATTTGAGAAATAATTGAAAGAGATAGAAAAGGTGCATGGTCCACATAAAATTAAACCAAAGCCACTAATCACAATTAAAATGTATAGTTTCAAAAGATTTCAGTTCGCTATATGAACCGACCTTGGGCCAGTCATATAAATTTGCTGGCTTAAGTGAATTTTTTTAAATGCCTTCATAACTGGTAGGGAACCGAAATATTTAAATATTCGAAGCAATTTTCATTACCTGGTCCAGAAAATAGTTTGCAAAATATATGTGTATTTTTCACCTTGAAACTCAGAGAAATTTTATTTTGAAATATTTAGTAAATTAAAATTTTCAAGCTACTAATTGACATTTTTAAGGAGGCTTGCAAAGTCAGTACCCGTACCTTACATATTTAAAAGTACGTCAAACGTAAAAGTACCTCACATATACGTTATGTTACATTTACAATTGCACAACATTGATTTAGTTGATTGGCCAGGTCCCAGAAGTTTAAATGGGAAAATTTCGTTGTAATATTAAATTTAAAGTTTTGCTATTTTGTCAGTGATCTTGCAATTTAGTAATTTTGTAGTTTAATACTTTTGTAATTCTATAATTTCAAAATAATAATTGTTAATTCCGTACGTAATTTTGTAATTTTTTTAGTTTACCAATTTCGTGTTTTTCTAATTTTAAGTATTTAACTAAAATTTGTAATTTATGCTTTTGCAATTTAGCACATTGATATAGTTTGGTTTCAAAACTGCTAAACAACAAACTTACAAATGATTTATTTAATTTTGTAATTTTATATTTTTATAATTTTTTGATTCTATTATTTTGTAATATTAAAATTTTGTTCGAAAATTTTGTTGAATCGATCAGTCACTGATCAGGTCTTTTCGCTGCGGATGATTCTATCTAAATATTATGAGACATCCATCTCGGTACATCAGGTTTTCCTGGATTTCCGGCAGGCCTACGACTCGATCAATCGAGAGAGTTTGTGGTCTGCCCTGGAATACCTAGGAATGCCAACAAAATTGGTACGACTGTGTAGGATGACAGTGACGCAGTCTCAATGCTGTGTTAAAGTTGAGAACAGGCTATCGACAATTTTTGCAGTTAACTCGGGTGTTCGGCAGGGAGATGCTCTGTCCCCGATACTCTTTAATCTCATGTTGGAGTACATCTTTCGTAAAACTGAAACACCTCAGCGCAACATCTTATATCGCCAGTCCAATCAAGTGCTTGCATATGCAGATGACATATGCGTGATTGGACTGAATAGCAACGGAGTGAAAGAAATACTTGATCCGCTTGTAGAGTTTTCAGCTTCTGTTGGACTCCAGATCAATGAGTCCAAAACGAAATACCTGATCTCTGGTTTTAGAGACAATGGCACACCAGATTTTAGTAGTGGCCACCACACGTTTGAGGGAGTGAGGAGGTTCAAATATTTGGGCTCTCTTATCACTCACGATAACAGTGTGGGTGAGGATATTAAAGTGCGGCTGGCAGCTGGCAGCTGGCAGTCGTTCTTTGTATCCTCTAAGGCCACTGCTAAAATCTAAACACTTATCAAGTGCCGTGAAGCTGAAGCTTTACAAAGCGTTGATCAGGCCCGTTGTTATGTTTGGATGTGAAAGTTGGGCGCTGACGGATGAGTACGAGAGATGGCTCCTTACATTTGAGAGAAGAATCATGCGTGTGATTTACGGCCCTAAACGCGAAATAGATGGTACATACCGAGCTCTGTACAATTTCGAGATCAGAGATCTGATGAAGATCCCCGATATTGTACATGAAGTTAGATCTCAGCGAGTACGCTGGCTCGGTCACGTTCTGCGTGCTGATCCGGAACGAATTGTGCAGCGATCTCTGAAAGGAGAGCCACCATATGGTAGGCGCAGAGGTCGTTGCAGGCGACGATGGCTCCACGATGTAGAGAACGACTTGGCCTCTTCAGATTGTCTAAGACAGTATGAAGACCAAGCTCAGGATCGAAACCGTTGGAGCCAGATTGTTGATTCAGTAAGGGGCCAGTAATGGCCTTTAACACTGTTTATTATTATTATTATTAAAATTTTGTTAATTTGTATTTTCTTAACCTGGCGAACCTTAGTTGAAATATTACGATTTCTTACTGTTGTAGTTTTAGTAATTTTTAAACACGTAATTTGATGATTTTCTACATTTTGCTATTTCATAATTTTTTGGTAATTTTAGGATTTCATAATTGTAATTTTGTGGTATTTTGCAACTTTGCAGTCTTGCTATTTAGTATTTTCGAAATTTTATTATTTTATAATCTAGAAGTTTGGTATTTTGGCAGATATGTAAATTTCACAGTTTTCAGTTTTTTTAATTTTGTGATTTTGTAATTTTGTAAATTGGTTTTTGCAAAATTGTAACTGATTAATTCTCAATATTTATAATCTTTTAATTATGAAAATTTATAAAAGTAATTTTAATAATTATGTATATTTATAATTTATAATGAATTTATTTTGTAATTTTTGGTTTTATAATTTTCTGTTTCTTTTATTTTTTAAATTTAAGTAAATAATTTTATAGTTATTATATATTACTTCCTAATAAATTTACGTTAATATTTTTGTAACATTACAATTTCGCAAATTTATTTTGTAATTTAATAATTATGTATTTTGATTATTTAATTTTTAATTGAATGCTATTAAGGTTTATAGTTTTGTTATTTTGAATAGCTATAATTTTGTAAATTTGTAATTTTGTAACTTTGTGTGTTTGTAATTTGATAATTGTGTATTTTATCATTTTTATATCGTAATTTTATAATTATTAAATGGAAATATACAAATTGACAAATTTTGTATTGTTGAAATATGTTGTTGGTGTTTTGTAATTTTATAGTTTAATCATTTATAATACTATTTAGTTATTTTATTGGTTTGTAATTTAAAAACTTGCAATTTTGTATTGTCTTTGTATAAACTATATTTCTGTAAATTTATGTAATTCTGTAATTTTGTAGTTCTGTTATTTTATAATTTTGAAACACCTTAATTTTCAATCTTTATTGTTTTGCGCAATCAAATTTGCGCAATCAATTTCTCAACATTTATTTTGTAATTTTATTATTTTGTGATTTTATAATTTTATAATACTGTTTAATTTAGTAATTTTTAGTAAACAAGTAATTTTATAATTTTCTAAATTTAAAAATAATTATTTTTTTTGTTTATTTATTAATTTTGTTATTTTGAAAATTTTCTATTAATTTTTAAAATTTTTGCTATTTCTTAATTTTATAGTTAAAGCTTTGATATTTTGTAATTCCGTAGTTTGCTAACATTCTAACATAAACAATTTTGTATTTTTTTTAACATTATACTATTTCAGTTTTAAATTTTATTTATCTATTTTGTAATTTTATAATTTTATTTTTCCATAATTTTGTAACTCACTCAATTTGAATTTTGGAAATTTTATAATATTGCAGTTTGATATCTTTGTAATTGTTGTGTAATTTCGTAGTGCTTTTGTCAATTTATTTATGTAATTTTGAGATTTTCCACTTGTGCAGATTCGTAATTTGGAAATTTTGTTGTCTTGTAATCTTGAAATTTTGTATTTGGCATTTTTACAATTTTGTGTTTCCTTAACTTTATGGTTGACTAATTGTGAATTTTTATAATTTTGTTAGAATTTAAGTTTTATTATTCTGAATTTTACGTTTTCAATTATTTTAGCAGAATTGTAATTGTCAAATCTTTAAAAAGTAGATTGTAATTTAATTATAATTTTGTTATTTCAATATGTCGTAATGTGGCTTTGTGGTTTTGTAATTATTTAATTTCATAATTTTGTGTAACTATAATTGTATAGTTTCTTAATTGATTAGTTGTGTAATTTTGTAATTATATAATTATGCGATTGAATAGTTTTTGTATCATCGTAAATTGTTGTATTGTAATTTTGTTATTTTGAAAATTACTTCTTTTGCCATCTTGTAATTTTACACTGATGTATTTTCGATTTTTGAAACTATTGGTTGTTTTGTAATATTGTGTTTTCTTAATTAGGTGGAGTGAATTATAATTTTGGTAAAATCCCTTCGAATTTATCAGTTATTAAATTTATTTATATTGTAATTAAGAAATGTTATAGTTTCGTAATTATGTGATTTCCTAATTCTGTAATTTTGAGATTTGTTACAATAATTTGTGATTTGTTACATTGTAATTTTTTTCTTGCAGTTTTATGTTTTCGAAATTATGTAATCTGGAAATTTACAAATCACCCAATGAGGATTTGACTATAGATTGGATACTATTATAGATTTTGAATCAGCATTTTATTTTTCTAAAAAAAACAATCACCTGTGCCGTATTATAATGATCGATTACATTCACATGCCAGACTTCTACTCCAAAAAAATTTAAAAAATATACAATTTAGTTACATAATAGCGCAATATTCATAAAATTACCCTAAATTGCTATCGAGTTTTTCCAACCAACCGAAACTTCGCAGCAAAAAATACTTCATATTAAAATTATAAATTTTCCAGTATTTATATATCGTAATTTTTATGTTTTCCAATAAATCTAATATTTACAAAAAAAAAATGTATTTTCAACACCAGCTTTTTAAATTGTTTCAATTTAACATAAAAAAAATGTATAAACACTTGACCCAACTATATGTTCAGCTGGTATTGTTGCTTTAATGGAAAGCACACTAGCAAAAAATTGAACAAATTTCCAACCAATTTAATTCTTTGTTGCAGTAACATAAAATGGGGGGAGAAGACAGACCATATTTTCAATAAAGGTGCTTAATGGAGCTTTTTCTAGTTTTTGTTGTTGTTATTATTGTTGTGCAAATTGGACGATAAAATTTTATTATTTTATTTTAATTGGATACTATATGCGCCATTATACCCATGGTATTATTTTGAGACAATTTAATAAACGGCCATCATACATACATACATATATAGTTATAATAATTTACACATGGTAAAGTCTTAATATTTAATAAAAATTTAATTCAATTCCTATATTTTATTTGATTTACTTAAGCGTTTATATATGTGTACAAGGTACATACATGTATAGTTTATCCTTGCCAAATAAATAAAAACCAAAATCAAAGCAAAGCAATTCAATTCTCGAAACCATATAAAGATAAAAATCAAGAATCCCAAATTCAATTACATGAGTATGTACGAGTATATAGAAGAAAATGAATAACATTGTTTGTTGTTGTTCAATTTTATCAAAAGAAAATTTGTTTTTCCGCATTTTATCTTTCAACGTTGTTGAGTCTTTAAAGCCCGTCAAAATACATTTTATTGTTCACAGTTAAAAAGATATGTAGAAATCGTCTGGATTAATAAACAGTCAGATACAATTTTTTATTTGATGTTCTTGAGTGTTAATTAAAATTCACCCCCTTGCGAATTCCGTGTCAAGTATTTATTTTATGAATTCGACTTAATGCCAAAAATGTAAACAACAGAATTTTGCGATTTTAACATTTACTTAATAATATTAGAAACATGAGTGTTACAAAGTACATAAGCTAATGGCAATTTCAATGATTTTTTTGGAACAAAATATAAATTTCCACTAAGGTTAAACGGTTAAAACGGATTCAACATGTGCTACATAAATCCTGCTATCTGGATGATATAATCGACGGTGTGGGAATACCATGAAATGGTCCGTTCTAAAATTATTACAATTGGTTCATCTCTAATTTCTCCTATATAGTTGCCAGCACCATTAAATGCATTTTGGATAAGGGACTATCAGCATTTTCGATTCAAATTACCACAAGAGCAGGAGGAATCCTCATTTCAACAAATCGTAAAGTGAAATCGATTTGTACATTATCGAAATAATTACTTTCTGGTGTTGGCGATAGAGCTATTATATATATTTAAGCTACAGTCATAAGGGGAACCATTGTCCATAATTTTCGTAAGTTTCACCAATACCGTTTTGGGCGTCAGTTTGAATAATACTATATTACAGATCTTTGTATAGTTCGAACACAGTTAATTTAAATATTGTGGATGATCTGCGTAGAAATATGGATGAAAAAAATGCGTCTTTATTAGTCTTATTTGACTTTAGTAAGGCATTCGAGACAGTTGATCATAAGAAAATGCTATTCAAACTAACCAACTATTTTAATTTTGATAACACTGCATGCAACTTGGTTTCGGCGAATTGATTAATTATTCGGGTCATGTTATGAGTTTAGGAATTTATCTCGATGAAGAACTTAAGTTTGACAAGCACGTAAGTGAAATTAGGAGAAAGGTCATTTTTATTCTAAGAAAGTTATGGACTCTTTACAGCTTTGCTGATGTAAGGCTTAAAATAAAGTTTTTTCTTATATACATCCTTCCATATGTTCTATATTGCCATTCTTCATTTTTTGGACTACCAAAAGAACAATTTTCCAGATTAAATCTATCTTTTAATTCTTGTATTCGATATGTTTACAATTTGAAAAAGTTTGACCATATTTCTATGTATAAAAAATCACTATTGGGTTGCGATCTAAGCACGTTTTATGACTTTCACGTGCGGTTAGATCAATTTATAAAATTCTTCAGGAAAAAAGCCTTCCTATCTGTATCGGAAACTTTCACGTCTGAGATCTCGACGCACTGGCAATATTTTATTACCGAAGAATCGGAGTAAATTTCTTAATAGTTCATTTTTTGCCAGAAAAGGTCGCTTCAAAATGCTTAAATGCCGAGACAGTTTCGATATTACCTGTCAATAATATCCCGATAGACAGTGTGAACGTTTATTTATCGTTAAGCTGGAAACTCAGTGTACCTGTGCTGTGCTGTTATTATATTTACAGCTGAACGCATTCAAACGAATTTAGAATGAAGAATCCAGAAGGAACTGTTGTAACATCAGCTTGTTGTAGGAATTTTCAAAAAACAAAATAAGTCAAATGCGCAGATTGCATTACCTAATTCTAAAACGGTAGCCAAAATTTTAAAAATTAAATGTCAAAACCTTCAATTTGATTATAACGCAAATTAACATTCATACATTCACTCAATGGGTATCTAAGATTTGCCATCAATTTCTATAATGAAATTTTTTAACATTAAAGGTCAAATTTAAAGCGACTTGCCATGTATTAAATTGGAGTGGATTTTTAGGAAGCGAACCTCTGAGTTTGAATTGTAAATCTAATTTCTAAGTTCGACAATTCGCGGTTCTGTAATTTAAAATAGCCAAATTTCAAAAATCGAACGCCATTATAAACATAATTTATGATTTAAAACTCAATTTATATTTTAAATATTTAAATATGATAAAATTTAACAAATCTGTCAAAAGAAATACTTAACAACTGTACAACTCTAAACAATCTATAACTCTAAACATTCTCAATAGGGGTCAAGATTAGTAACAACAAATGGAAAAAAATTGTGGGGATGTATGCAAAATGAAAAATTAGATCATATATCTACTGGTCATCGCACCTATTGAAAAGAAAGAAATTTCCGATTAAACAGATTTCCATGTAACCAAATGAATTGGCAGACAATACCGAAGACATGTTTTGATCTATCGTTTCATTTAAAGAAGCTATTTTAAATCTAACAGAAATATTTAAAAAACCTGCAGATACACTTAATAACACTCACGTGAAGGACCACAAGCCAGCTGAGAATATACAACAAGTTTCAATGTTAAAACGCAGACAATGGCAAATACAATGATCACCGACAGTTAAATTAAAACGAAATAAAGTTATCAAGAATCTGAAAAACGAATGAATAAAGCTACGCGGTCAAGGAGTCCAGAGCGATTTCACCGGCCTAACAGCAACGGAAGCAACGAATTACTCTTTGTGGAACGGATAAAAAAAGTATAAATAAAAGTAAATTAAAAAGGCCCACTCTTTCATGCTCTCGCATTTTCCTCTATAATAGGAATAGGGCAAGATGCGATGTAGATAAAGCAGCAATATTTGCTAAACCTCAGCAAAGTATTTAAATACAACGAACAAACGGGAATCCTAGAATTACTTCATTATGAAGAAGATACTTCGAAAATCGAACTAATTAAATACAAATGGCACAATGTACAAAAAATGATCAAAACAAATATGAATCTTAAAAAAGCCTCTGGCCATAACTTGATGCTATAAAGAAAACTGGGTACTTTACATAATGATTCCAAAACCTGGCAAATATGAACCAAAGTCGTCCAATCAGCTTGTTAACAGTTCTATCAAAAACCTTTAAAAAATGCTTCTTCAAAAACTAAAACCAATTTTGCATGACAAAAGAATTATACGAGACCATCAGTTCGGATTTAGAGAGAATCATGGAACAAGTTCATCGAGTTGTATCTGAAATCAGAAACTCACTAGAAGGGAAAAAGTACTGTTCAGCGGAATTTTCAGATGTTGCTGAAGCTTTTGATAAGGCATGGCACGAACGATTGGTACAGAAATTTAAAACACGATTACCAATGAGTTTTTGATCAATCATTAAAAATTATCTGCTATGCAGCGATAATTTCTCATAAAATTTAACAGTGCATCATCCAATTTACAAGAAATTCACGCAAGCGTTCTAATTACGTTAAAGTATCAACATTTACAAACTTTACCGCAAGAACATTTGCATGCCATTGAAGCTTGGTTAACTAAATGGAGAATTAAGGGCAATGGGGGCAAATCGGTACATATTACATTCTCATTTCGTAAACACCCTTGTCCACCAGCAGCGGCGTAACTAAAATGGCGCAAACCAGGCGCTGCGGGCAGGCGGGCTGCTACGATGGGGGGCCCGCAATGAAGGGAGTACCTGTTATGGTCGCAAGCGCAGAACGATCGTTCTCTAAATTGAAAATAATAAACAATTATTTGCGCAACTCCATCGGTGTAGATCGTTAAAGTGGTTTGTCCATTCTTTCTATTGAAGCAAAAGCGGCGGGGAAATAAAAACTCTAATTAGGGACTTTCCCATTTTTCTATTATTCTTGGAAAATGAATATTTAAATACGAGTTATTTATTATTGGCTAAAATATTTAAATAAAAAAGTTATATTTTCGATCACCAACATTTTTTATTACTCTGAAGTGAAAGATATGCAAGGTGGAGGGAGGATAGTCTAGGGGCCCACATTAAGTTCTGCGGGGGAGGGGGGGGGGACAACATTTGTAGTTACGCCACTGTGATCACCAGTAAAATTATATTATACTAACCGCAACATCAAAATGTAAAATATCTAAAGAGACACATTGAAACGAAATATCAACAAATCATGTTAAGGTATTCCAAGTTTATGTAAATACTTCTTGTGAGTTTCCTGAACAGGAAAGATTCAAGAGTAGAGCCGATGTCATTTTAAAAAAAATCAATTTTATTTTGAAAATTAGGAAATTGCGCGCCGAGGGGATAAGAAACATCTATGAAATCACATTATAAAAATAATAAAATTAGGGCCTTTTTTATTTTTTATTATTTTTCATAACAGGAATACTTACTCAAGTATTTTTTTACATATTTTCTTATAAAGTTTAAAAATTTGATTAAAATCATATTTAATGTATTATAGAAATAACAGAAAACAGAAAAACGTGCTGTTAATTTTCTGTGATTTTGTATTAACACGATAATTCTTATTTACGTGAAACGTATATAGTTAGAAAAATTAATTTTGTTAAGTTTTACGCTTAAGGTCGGTAGTTGTAAGTCGCAAATGGAATTTTAATATGTGTTAAAAATAATTTGTTAATTAATGCTTTGTAATTATCATATTAATTACCGCGTACTCATAAAACACTTTAAATTTATACAATTTATACATTTTTGCAATTATCATCAACTTTAATGCACGCAAAAGTTAATCGAAACTTTTTTTTTTTTGCTATATACAAATGAAAAACTAGTGCGGTGAATGAAATTCAATATTTTCAATTAAAAATTTCAGTTTTTGTTTTGTATGCAATTAATAATTTAACATATTTACTATATATGTACATATGTACATTACATATCTATACATAGGTATGTAGCCTAGTGAGTTGAAAAGCTGATTTAAAATTTAAGTATTCCAATTTGATTTTATATTTTATGATATGGTTATTATGGTTCTATATATATTATGTATGTGTAGATAGAGCTTTATAGCTTTTAATTAAAATTTAACGAATGGATTATGTAGATATATATAAAGGTGAACTTTAAAGTACTATATTGTACATTTCAACTCTATTTAAACTGAAATCACTTATGTTTGAGTGTATAAACCTCTAAAACAAGATACAATCCGATCGATGATTTTTATGAATTCAACTCTTCAATCTTAAATTTATTTTCTGCATATTTGTAAAGTTTCTCGATAAGGATCACGAATAAAATTGATTGGCCGCAATACGTACTCACGGAAAATCCATTTCCAATCACAAGCCATAAAAATTTATTTATTTATTTTTTTAAAAATCCAATTTAATATTTATGTGTTTTCCGGTTTAACTGCTATTATTGTTATTTTAATTTTATTATTATTATGCGTTTTTTTTTAATTTGTTAAAACAAATTTAAATTATTTAATTTTTTATTTAACATTTTTTGGAATATGCGCCTGCAATAACAATAAACATTGTAAAACGACCAACAAAAATTAAATTAAAAAAAAAAATGCTTTACTCTATATACACCAAAAGTTAATGCGGGTAAAATTACAAAAATTTATAATTGATATCAATTACCGTCCAGCACCGGTGTATATATACACATTATGGTGGTGTATATCGTAATTATTTTTGATTACTGCGTTACCAGTATATATAGTATTCATCTACATATACTCATTGTAATTGTGTATTGTAATTAGTAAAAAAAAAAAATCATGACTGTCACAAAAAAAATAAATAAATAAATGAAAATTAAAATTAATTATTGTAATTATTTTGTTTAATTTATATAATTAAATGATAATTTATAACATAATTTGGTGTTCTTTTGTTGTTGTTGGTTCGAAGTCATTATTTTAATTTTGGTTGGGTATACAAATCTGGTTAATTGTTTATTGAAATTCCACGTTTTTTTTTAATTGGATGGTAATTGTGTTTGGATAATCCCTGAAAAGGTAGTTGGGGAGATGTATTGATTTATTACCAGAATTTATTGACGTTGTCTGGCAGGGGTGGGCGAGGTAGATTACTCCATGTTGTTTACGCGGTTGTCGACACGTAAAATATAACGTAGATTACTTGGCAGTGTTTTTTGTCAACGTCAACAATTAAAATAATGTCAACAACCTACGATATTTTAGCGATTTAAAATCATAAAGAAACCATCAAATTTCCAGATAAGGAATGATTTAGTATCAACCGGAGTGAAGTAATTTACACAAAATTTGGTAATTATACATTTATGCGAGTGTACCCGTTTTTTAGCGGTGTAATCCCGATTGATAAATAAAATTTAGCGAAACTAGCATATAGCTACTAAAACTAATTCCGAGAAATATCTTAAAAAAATTAATTCTCCAAAATATGTTATTGCTACATACGCTCGCTACTTTTTCCGAATTGGCACTTGGACTTATCTAGATTATCGTTAGGTAAGGCTAAAATGCCTTTTAAGTACGACAAATTTTGGAATGTTGACAAAAATTGTAAATACAAACGGTCAATTCAGGCCATTTAACACGAATCTCAGAGTCTTTTCCTATATAGTCGACGATTTTCCAAATAGTAGACGCCTAAACTATTATAATTTTTACCAATTTGGAAAAACCTAGGCGTAGAAAACTCTATGATTTGTGTTAGTTGACGTTACTGGAACGATTCATTTATTCGTGTGTGTTGTTAATATTTCGAATTGTTTCAGAGGAGTCGCACCCTTTTTAAACCCAAACATGATTCCAATTTGGAATGGCCTATAGGTATCCACTATTCATAAATACGAGCGACCACATATAGAATGCTCTAAGATTCGTGTTAAGGATCAAGGTCAGTTCAAACGACAAGATATACACTGAAATAATAAATTGCAAATTGCATAATTGGTCACTCCACCAAAGCATTAGAAAATATTATAATATTGTATTTGACTATTATGTTATAGCGTAAATAGTACGACCTCCATAATAGCTAGGTAAAAAAACGGCGGAAGCTCCAATATCTGTAAAAATAAAAATTATAAAAAATATTCTTGAAAATATGTATTTTTATTTAGTCAGTTTAATGTAAGCTAAAGTAAGAAAGTATACTTTTACAATGAACTCAACCGCTTTTATCCACAATCCAATTATAAAAAAAGGTTGTGTTCGTGAACAGAGGTCAACTGGTTACGTCACATCTGCTTGTACCAGGAATTACTTGTTCTAACGATACTATGCCCCATAAAATCCACCTGTCTTGCTCTATAACAACCAATCCTCCACCTGTGTCCCGTCGACAAATATTGGTACCGTTTTCGAAGCCAGCACAAAAATTTGCTTTTGGCCAGACGTAAAAGTGCTTTGTCATAATCCATTAAAACAGGACTAAAATCCTCGTGTGGAATTACTCTTTCGACATTCAACGCTTGACCTCCGTGATCATCGCGATTCGCTAGGCTATGCAAACCCACCCAAACTTACACTTAAACCCACCGCACACTTACGTAGTATTTTGAAAAATGGCCGCTTGCCATGGGAATTCACCTGGTCTCGTCACCATTCCATGCGATATTAATGGTGTTAATGATAGTTTTACTTCTCCCCACTGCTGAACGCTATTCGTATTATTATTCCACGTAACACTTTAATTTGATATTCTCCTCGTCGATTAATTTAATCTTGGCCGATCCACCATATTCAAAAGAATTATACCAACAATGACCGTGTGTGAATATTTGAATAATAGAATCAAACTATCCTTTAATGTGGATCGAGGAGGAAAGATGTAATTAAAATTGCATATATTTGGCGGTAAATGTTCTCGCTTAAGGCATATACCGATCGCCATTAAAATTAAATTACCTTGTCCATTGTAGGAGATTACATTTAATCCGGAATTTTTTGGGAATTCAATTTGTAGACATGCCCGCCGACGAAAACCGGTTCATAAATAGCTTCCTCATTTTCAACACAATAAAACGATCCTGGGTATAAAAATATTCGGGCACGATTCAGTTATAATCGCCGTCGTCCAAAACCACTTTGAAACGATGCAACGTGAATTCATGATTAAGAACATCGCTTAAAACTAATATAGTGTCTGAACTTATTACGGTCCCTTCTCGTGTTTTTCCCAAAACAACAACTTTCACAATCGGTTCGTCTAAGAGTTTATCTTTAGCTCGATATTCTTGGCACTCTATATGAGTTGATTCATTTTATGTTTAATAAGTGAACTAACGAATTAAACTAAAATGGGTGGATTTTATTTATGCAAGCGACAAAATCATAATAACTAACGCTTGATAAGAGAATTAGAGGCATGTAACCTTAAGATTACTTCGACGAGCGCACATGCTATTTTTTATAAAAATAAAGTTCAGGCTAAAGATGTAATTTAATTCTAATGCATTACAGACGAAAATGAAAATAAAAATCTGCATTTAAAAAATTATTAACAAAATTAGATAGTAGCAAGTGCTTAGAGCTCATGATTTTATGATCTACAAATTAAGGAATTACGAAATTTGGAGAAATTTACTAAATTAAAATTTTTTTAAATATATAAATTCAAAATTAGTTTGAAAACATGGTTTAAATTGGTTAATTTTAATGAAATTGTAACTTTTAAATACGAATTAACAATTGTGAATTTTAAATTTCATTAAAATTATCCAATTTTAAACAATCTTTTGGAACCTCGATTTCGTGTGTAATGTTAAATTCTAAATTAAAGGGAAATTCAGGATTTTCAATATTTTTAAACTTTCGGCATGCAAAATTTCCTATTTAGGGAAATTTTAAAATTTAAAAGCGACTTTTTTGAATTAGAATTAATATTCTATAGTGGTAATGAATGCATAAATTTTTGTATTTGCTATCAAGTTTATCGATTTTGAGGTTTTGATCATTCAGAATTGTATATTATGGAATATCGAATTTCCTATATTTTCTAAATTTAAAATATTCGAGTTTTCCAAATTAAATTTTACAGTTTTGATTTACTAAATTTGGAATTTTCTGGGAACTTTCATAAATAAGCACAAATTGGAATTCAACAATTCAAATTTTTAAAATTTTATATATTTTTAAAAGTTTAATAACCGAGCAAATAGCGCAGTGGTTAAAGCTGCGACGTTTGGATCGAGAGGTACGGGGTTCGAATCTCAACAGAGGCGGGATGCAAAAGGGATTTTTCATCTCCCGATTACGATCGGTGATTAAATTGAAAATATATATGACCCTTTGTTGGAATGTAGAACTGTAGAACTCATTGGTACTTGAGTGAATGGGATGCATGAATGGATTGAATGAATGTTGTGTGAATGTAAGATGGAAAAAAAGTGCCTATGCGAAGTCCCTTAAAAAAAAAAAAAAAAGTTTAATAAATATTTTATTAATGAAATTTTAAGTTTTAAATACAAATTTAACAATTGCAAATTGTATAATTGGTGAATACTAACTATAATGTTGACGAATTTAAATTTTAGGACGTTTCTGGGAGATTTAAAATCTAATTTCAATTGAAGTTTTAAGATTTACAAATTTTGGTACTTATTTTGCCTCTTATTTTTAGAAACACTGATCTTGAAATTTCATTCAAATTTTCCAAGTGTTTATCACTTTCATTCTTTTAAATTATTTATTTTATTAAACAGTTCTTAATTTAATGGCGGAAATAAACAGATTTATTTACGATTATTTTTGAAATAGCGAATTCGAATGAATTTTTAAATTTTTTTCGATTTATTAAAATTTTAAATTTTCTACACCAAATTCGAATAATTTGAATTCGAATCAGATAAAAACAGATATGTAGTTTAAAATTTGTTGATGAACAAAATATTAATATTCCGACAAGAATTTAACAATTTTAATTTTAAATTTCATTTCAATGTACGAGTACTAAAACTTGTTATTTTATTACATAAAATGTTAAAAAATTTAAATTTCGTTATACTTTATGGATTTTGAGTGTTTAACAATTCTGTATTGTATTATTGTGGCGTATGGAATTTTATATATGTTGAATTCTAAATATTTTAAATTTAGTTTAAATTATCCAATTTTAAAATCTTTTATTTTTTCAAATTGTTTTCGATTTTAGGATTATATGAGATCAAATTTTATGTAGGACGTATATATTACTATTGAAATATCTATTCAAATTTTAAAATTCGAAATGTTTTGAAACACTGATTTCAGGATTTTCGATTTTTTATTTTAACTTTCGGAATTTTAAAAAATTTTAAAAATAAAAATTGTCATGAAATTAGAAAACTCCAGTTTTATCATAGACTATAGCACCACACTTTGTTACAGTCAGCCGGTGACTCTTATTTTGGAATTTAAGCAGCAACAAGTAACGATAAATCATCATTTCAATATAGAATGGACCGGGCTCTTCTTAAACTAATCCCGTTAAAATACAAAAGCTTGAGAAGACAAATTGCAATCATATGTCGAAAATCTTTCCAATCCCCTGGCTCTCGCTAAAGTAATCATTCATAAAACCAGAAAAGGTAGAGCTGCCTTGGCCATATATGCTTAGTGTTTGTAGCCTTTAAGCATAAAGTTTCAAAAAAAATAACACAAGGATTAAAAGAAAGTTTACATCTATAAACAACTACAATATTGAGATCGATTTGGTAATGGGAGTTCCAGGCTAAAGATGGTAATGGGAGTTGGCTATTTTTTTTTTAAATATTGAGTGATGGTCAACTGGATAGTCCAAATACATGTATTTCTCCCTAAATAAGCTATTTGCGGTTGGACTATTGAAGGTGCAATTTGCCAATCTTGAATACACAAATTAAAATCACATGTAGGAATTTACTGATTTCAGAAGCATTCCTTACGACCAGATCGTTACTATAACTTGGCAAATATGTATTATTTCATTTCTAAATAGCAATGGTTTTTATGTGGACGACCAAGGTGCAATTTTTCAATCTCACGATCTGTATTGCTTATTCCGTTTCTTTTTGAATTTTAAGTTACAGTCACAATCTCCAATCTTCTCCTTATTAATCCCATCAATATCTTCTTATTTTAAATTTTAGCTACATTTCTAGCCTAAATATGTATGTAAAATATTTATCTGTTCTTCATTTAAATTCTTCTGATGTACCGGAAATATGTTATGGTGAAACCAATAGCACTTTTCGTACACACGTACAATAAACTGAAACTTATATATAAAATTTGGAAAAACAAATCATCAAAATTAAAATATCACGTTTGTATGTATAAACATATATATGTTCTAAACTACCTGACGACCTTGATAATAAAAACTAAAAACATGACAAATTATATCGTATTACATATATATACATAGTTGACATTAAATATTTATGATATAATTATAGATTGACTCCCTCCACTATTTCTAATTTACATGAACATAAAACATAAAACTATATATACGGCCCAAGCACCCGTAAAAACTTTCATTAAAACTTTATAAAAAGGAACAAATTTAGCATTAAAATTAAACACGTAGCACACGTAAATACAAAGTTTTTGAATAAAAAAAAAAATAAAATTTTTTTTTGTGTTTGCGGGATTTTAAATTTTACATTTTACCATAAAGCTTCCTTTCCATTCTTCAGTATCATCAATATCCCTGTATATATACAATATATTATGTACATACATATAGAAGAGATAATGTAATCATCAACACCGTTACTAAACATTAAAAAAAAGTTTGTTAAATAAAAATGTCACACACAAAATACGTTTTTGGTAATACAAGAAAATGTCTAAAAAGCTATATGTGTTCGTCACAACACTCTAATTAGAATAAATTTAGGTGAAATTTTTGTGAGCGACAATTGTTATTTGTAACGGCTCGCTAAAAACAAGCAGAGAATTGGCAATACATATAAATCTATCATCCTTGTACGAGATCTTTTAGTTGTAAACTAACTAACGAACTATATACTTAAAAAAAATGCTTTAGAAGAAATGTGTACATATATGTATTCAAGACATATTGAAATAACAAACAAGGTAACATAAACAATTTTTTTTTGTTTGGTAGACGTATTAGTTATTTTCAAATTAAAAAAACGCCCTAATTTTTTTTAGCCGCGTCCTTTTCGAAAAATTTCTAACAT